>CM048821.1:55722228-55794905 GCA_026586065.1 Dioscorea zingiberensis
TTTTATAGTTATGGTAAAAAATTTCTCTAATTAAACGAGTACAAGAGTCTTTTTTTTTGAATTATAAGAGTCTTTTGTTCAAGCATAAAAGCAGGGTAAGAAGTAAATAAAAATTTTAAAAATTATAGTGTATTTATGAAAAATGAGGCACTAAGAAGTAATTTTGGCATTTCAGGGGTTTTCAAGAAAATATTCTTTTGCCAATCCGACGTGGCGGCGTACTAAAATACACATTAAAGTCCGAGGAAAGTTTGTAGGAAAACTGAAAAGCGAGGCTTTTGATCATGGCCTCCAGGCTGCTCTGGGCTTCGAGAGCCGCCTCTTACTTGCGGATCTCGGCTTTCCACCGGGGCTTCTCTTCTGGTGAATCCTCAAAGCCTCCTGATCTTCCATAAAAGATCAAGCTTTTCTGGTTTTCCTTTTGATCCAATGCTTCTACTTGTGCATCATTTTTCTTAGAAATTTATTCTTATTGTTGTTAGTTTTTGAGCTGAAGATTGAGCTTTTCTTTAGTATTAATTTTTCAGTATGAATCCTTGATTCTTGGCTGTTGTTATTAGTTTTATATGGAATTATGCCTTGCTGTTTGGAGTATGTGTTAGATCTGTGATTGCTGATTTGCATTTTTTCGATTTTCAATGTTTGTTATGAAAAAACAAAAGTTTTAGGATTGGATGTCATATTTTATTTCTCTTTGTCAATTCTTCTCATCATGCTTAAAAAATCTTTTTTTTTCTTTCTTTTTTTGTGGTTTTTAGAGCAGAAAAGTCTTCAGTTTTACCAATGCTATCTCAATAGAATTGTATCAAATTGCCTTGTCTGGTTTGTTATTTTCCTTTTTTTTTGTTGATTATTGGTCAACTTATTCTATATATATGTATGTATTTGTCTGCAAGTGTTATGATATCATTGGTTCTATATTGGATACTCATGCTGATCCTGCAATGTATCTTATGTATAGATCTATTGTGGCTTGCCATCAAGTTTCATACATAAGTTTGCATGTTTGCCTAAAAGCAACAATTTATTAAAAATCTCCTTTTTTTGTTTCATCTTCTGAAGTTGTCAAGGATCTGAAATATGCTGACACACATGAGTGGGTGAAGGTTGATGGAACTTCTGCTACTATTGGAATAACTGACCATGCTCAGGTATGATTTTGTTTTGATCAATGGGCTATACTGATAGCTCAATAACATTTGTCGATTCTTCAATGTCGTTGCCACTGGTAGATATTCAGTGTTATTTATTAAGTGTGTTTGTAATTTAACTTTAAACTTCTATAGCTTAGTGATAAGCATGTATTTCTCACTTTGTGATTTTTGATTTTCAGGACCACTTAGGTGATGTTGTATATGTGGAATTACCGGATGTTGGAATTGCAGTTGAGCAAGGGAAAAATTTTGGTGCAGTTGAGGCGTCAAGGCAACTAGTGACATTAATTCTCCTGTCTCAGGGAAGTAGTTGAAGTTAACACTGAGCTAAGTAGCTCTCCTGGTTTGGTGAGTATAAGCATAATGATTATATAGAAAGGAAGCTGAAAACTCCATCATTTATTGGAATTTACAGCTTTCCCTTTATATTATAACCTGATTTTTCAGTTATAATGATAGGAAACAAACCATGATGAATCAAACATGCAAGATACCGACTTCAACTTATATGTTATAACCTGATTTATTGGAATTTACAGCTTTCCCTTTTATGTTATAACCTGATTTTTCAGTTATAATGATAGGAAACAAACCATGACGAATCAAACATGCAAGATACCGACTTCAACTTATAGGTTATCTGTATAGAATCCAAGATCAATTTGATTATGTAATCAAGACCTTCATAAGGCATTTGCCTTTTGTTTCACAATGCTGGAATATCTTTTTCATCGTACAAAATCATCAAAACACTCCTAAAATGTGTGCCAATGTTCAATTCCTCATGTGACAACATTTCATGGCTTTAATTTCTTCTGCTTGAGGGATGGATTCAGTAATCTGAAATAATTAATTTGCATCTCTTCATTCAGGTCAATGCAAGTCCATATGATAAGGGGTGGATTATAAAGGTCCAGATGAAGGACGCAGGCGAATTGAATTCCTTGATGGACTCTGAGAAATATGTGAAATTCTGCGAGGAGGAGGATGGCAAGCACTGAAGAATTATTTGGGTGGTGTCAATGGAATTGTTTGCTTAGATTTAGCCAGTCTTCCGGCTAAGTGTGGGCTGAATAACATATACCTTCTGGTATTATCAGCTTTATTTTACATTTAAAACTGTCTAGTTCTGTTTCTCAGGGATATTGTCTGGTTTCTTTCAATGGAGGCTTTGATCATCGTTCATTATTCAAATATTTGCTGCTCATGTGTATGCTCTGATTTCTTTTTCTTTATTTTAGGGTTCAATTGATGAAAGTAAGCAGGTCCAATGGAAGATGTTTAATTTTCTTCTTGTAACCCAATGAAGAGAATTCAAAGTTGTCAATTCAAAACTTTATCCCATTTTCATCTGCACCAAATGTTGATGTTTTGAAGGATACCCCAAGAAGATGATTACTCTCAGGTTCTTAGGTTTTAGATTGACCTGCTAGATAACAAGTAAATGGAAAGCATAATGTTCCAGAAGGTGAACTGCAGACTTACAGCAATGGGACATAGGAAAAGTTATATTCTAAGGCTTACTGAACACAATTTGATTCTAATTACACACATAGATGAGTATATTTTACAACTCACTTAGAAACAGCATGGCTATGATTACTTTTCCAGGATATATCTAAATACCTCATAAGATATTTTGTTTTAACAATATACAAGCAAACTTCTTGTTGCCTAGCAAAACATTCATATCAAACAGTGGCTTCGATGAGCAATTTGCTCTTACGCCTTAAACTAACTATAGTTCCTGCTAAAACTTATAAATCTCTTCTTTAAGCCTACTTATTCAATTCAGACAATCCCCTTCATCTATATAACATTTCTTTGTTTTTCTGATTTCATTATCTCATCCATTTTTACTTTCAAAAATTACTCCTATATTTTAGGCAATTGCCAGCATCTTATGTTTACCTTTTTGAAAGAATCCTAGAAAATGACTCCAGGTTACATATTTCCTTTTGTTTCAGAGTGTTGGAGAAGTGCGGCTTTAAAATTATACCTTTCAGTTGACTAATAGTAAGCAAAGATAAACACCTTGAAGATTAACATCTGAATTTTAACAGCCACTGTAGGTGGCTAATTATTATGTGCTTGCATCAAACCGTCAAAATATAATTAATTTGAGATCTTCATATGTCAGCTAGAAGAAAGCTGTTGGCCTACTTCAATCCTCCCTGATGACAATGCACAAGGCCATAGTACCTCTCTCTAAAACTGCTTAACAGCAGCTCTATGGCCATCCTTATGCCACTTAAGAAGATTGTAGGACTGGAAGCACTGACCACCGTGCCTGATTCGACATCTGATATATCGACATAGAAAAACATAGAATGTTAGTTTTGCTGTGAGAAATGTTCGTGGAGATGTGTTTGCTTATGGATCAGACGTATGGACCTCTACGATGGACAATTGGAGGTTGTAGAAGAAGACATATATTTGGAATAAATTTTCATCGGTACCTCCACCTTGACCCTCTCCATAAAACCAAAAGGCAGCCGCGAATTCCAGCAAAAAAGTACCATGAATTTACCTTAATAATTTACATTATCAGCATATCAGTTATCAATGACTGACTTCTATAATAATCTAAGAGGACCCACATTTCCATTGTCCTTTTAACCTACGATGCCTATTTAATCTCAAGTCACATAAAATTTACTTTGTGGACAGGCTATGCTGACTTGTTACGGTGTAAAGAACAAGAGGAAGGAAATACAGCAAGTGACTAGGCCTTGCTGATGGTGTTCTTCGAGCAAATGTCAAATATCTACAACAAGAGCAGGCAAGCAAAACCACAAGGCACTAGGAACGGTGCCTAGTGTGGGGTGCGGGATCGTGCCCTCTACAAGCTCGATACGTAACTTATAAACCAAGAGCTGTATTTAGCCTGTACAGAACACGATGTTGAATTCATTATACGACCAGTAAAAAGAAGCCTTTAAAAGGTCTTGCTAAACACTCAGCAACACTCTAAGCTACCTTGGCTGCTTCTTCAGCTAGATCGAAATGATAAATGCTGTTTTTTTCTCTACAAGGCAAACACGGCTTGCCGACTAGTCTCATGTAGAAGGGGATAAGAATTGTGGGTCAAGATAACAGAAAGAGGCTGGCAACTTCATCTTGTTATACCAGTAATGCCACCCTTTTATGTTGCCACACTTACTCTCGTAGCTTTATAGTAGGGTTAATATCTTGAGCGGTAGATTTTCTATGCACATGCTGTATAGGTTTTGGTGGCTAAACTTCAATTTGTATCAGACTTTAGTTTTCGAGCTGATTTCACTTCACGGGGGAAGAGTGCTGGAAGAATTCGGTGGTAATTTGACCTTGGTGGCCAACTTACTGCCACGTCATAGGCCACGTGGGCAAGTCTAAAAATCGAGGTGAGAGGATGAAATTAGTTTTGGACTTGTCTAATCAGCCTATAGCGTGGCGAGTAAGTTGTGCATAGAGTGAAATGAGAAATTCTGACAAGGAATTCTCTCGATACCATCCCGGTGGAAGTGGGAATGTGAAGTTGAGTAGCTAAAATTGATACTAATTTAAGTTAGGTGCTACCGAGTAGTATAGGGGTACATAGTATGTTACCCACTCAAGATATTACCCGCCCATAATGCATGAGATTAGGGTTATGTAGACCATTTCAAAGCTCTAATGAATAATACACCCATTAAATGGTAAGTACAGCCTATAGCTGGAGACTTTCACGATGATTGATTATACACACCCAATTAAACTGTATTACAGCCTATAGCCCAAAAGAACATTCATACAGCGACTCAGTATAATATTTGTACGCACGGATAAGGCATGGCGGATTCACTGGAAACCAGACAAATACTATTCATGGAAGCATGTTGGCAGAGATTTCCTGACCTGGCCCTAAGATGCCCATCTGCATTTTACCACAATTGGATCTAATATCTTGCCAATGATAGGACAACCCATAAGATATACTTATAAATTCATGTGAGAGGAAATAAATCAGTTTAAGAATATTACCACATTACATTGTGCTCAAAGGGTTTATATTCAACAAGATGAGAATTAATGAAGAGTAAGAACTGAGAAGTGAGGAATTCAGCTATACAGTTGAATTTAGTTATAGCCTAAGAAAGGGAAGACAAAAAACAGTTGAAGTCCAGTTAGAGAATCACGGTGAGAAGATGTCCAGCTTCACTTGGAACAAACGCACTCGTTTCCTATATGGAGGCCAGTAGGATTTGAGAAAGAACAGAACCAGCTACCAAGAAAAGTAGCATCTAATATTTATTTAATACCAATTTTAACTTGTGCTAATGTAACAGATTAGGCGGATGTCTATTCCTTGAGAAAGCAGATAGCAATTACACCACCAAGGGAGATTTCCAAATCAGTGCATTTCTGGGAACTTCCAGAAAAACCCAACTAGCACAGAGCCAGTTTAGAAGCTGAAGGAAATCATACATGAGTATGCGTTAATAATAATGAAATAGAATAAATCTCAAAAGAGAGATTCTGATAAAATTATTGTACAAATAACTAGGGAAACCTATGCTCTCCAAATGACAGTGTGGAATTAGCAACAGATAATCCATGCTGCCCCTAGGACAACTAAACAAACTGCACTTAGAAGGAATGAGTACCTCCTAAAATTATTTGGACTTACTGAAATATGAGCCATAAATACAAAGTCCAAAAGAAATATAACAAAGATAAATAAAAACACATTAAAAGCCACACCTTTAAACCAATTGATTCCTTCAAAACTAGTTTAGTTATAATATTCCTTGGTCCTTCTACCACTTAATTAAATCAAATTTTAGAAAGATTATTTCGGCGGTACAACTGGCTGTACCAAAAATCAATTGCAGAGATAATATGATAAAGATTTCAGAGTAGAAAACTAAAGTAGCCAGTTCCATATGAATATCAAAAAATCATATGTTTCCATAAACTATTTAAATCTCCAATTTATGTTAATTCGTAGGCAATGAGAAGTTTCACGTAGAGGCATGATGTTCAAAGAAAGTATTTTTCCTTTTGTTGCCGGCTCTATGCACTTGCTGTGACAGGCATTGAGAGATAGAAAGTTCATAGCTTATGAAACCATGAAGGCAGTAGGTCTTCGTAAATGGTCCGTTACATGAGAAACAAAAACAAAGTATACATATGAAACATAGAACTACTTTGGCATATACGATAGACCTATACTTGGTAAAGATACTAGAGAAACCAAAAGGAGGAATACATTTACTCATCACTGATCACAGACCCCAATCTAAAAAGAAAAGCAAGAGTAGGAAATTGCAAATCTTGACATTCCATAATAATAATAGAAAAAGTACATAACCTAAAAATGTACAATTGGGTAGGGAAATCAATGAAACGTCTACCAGGATTAAGAAAGTTGGCAGCTTTTCCTCAAATCACCAAAACAGAACTTCAATCCAAGAGGAAGAAGCCAGTACCACTGATATTTCTTACATTTTGAAATTTGCAGCAGCAAGAATCCACGATCCACGGAGAAAATTACTAAGCACTCCCAACAAGCCTCATACTCATCCGCATTCAAGAAATGAGTATCAGGCACCTCACATGACCTCACCAAATCCCAGAGGGAGGCAGAAGGCAGAGTAAGGCACTGGGCACTCACTGACGAAGGAGGAGTAAGAGAAGGAGAAGGAGAAGGAGAAGGAGGAGAAGATTGGATCTGGAGTACTTCCATGGAATTTCAAAAACCAGAAGGGGCCCGAGCAAGGTCCTTCTCTCGCTTTTGGCGTCTCTCATACTCGCGCCATTCCTTTGCAGGGCTTTGATAGACTTCCATTTGCTTCCGTTTGAGTACGGAAATCTTTAGGAATTAGGGACGGCGAGGAGGCGGACGAGGGAGATGAGGAAGCAGCACAGAATGGTGATGAAGCTTAAAAGAGACAAAGGCGTTGTGGAACTGAGAGATGGTGAATATAGAAACAGAGGAGTTACCATTTTGGAGACAAACCAAAGAATATTATTTTATATTTATTTTATTTATTATGGCTATTTTTACTAAAGTCTAGAGATGTAATTATAGAGATTTATAGGGTTACAAGTAGAAATTTCCTCTTTCCTTATCTTAATTTTCTCATTATAATTTTAAATTATAAATAAAAATTAGTAATTAAGCAATGAAAGACCTCATGTGGGTCAGTGACTCAGTGGCACCCAACCACGAATATTCTCAGACAGGCTCGCTTTGTGCTGTTTATATATAACCCCTTGCTTTACTGTGTTTTCCAGTCTCATCGCTGTTTGTGGCTTCGCTTCCTCTCCAAGAGACTCCTATAATGGGCTGCAGAGAAGAGCGTGGGGAATCTCAAGGGCGCCGATCAGAAGAGCAAGCCAGGTGTTTGTGAGGGTAGATCTCAGCGTCCCACTCGGTAGGAACCTCCACAAGATCACAGATGGCACTTTGGGGGTCCGGGCAGCTGTACTGCCGACGATCAACAAAATTATCTCATGGAGCATGGCATAGAGTCAACCCTCTCTCCAGCCCACTTAGTTTGCTGCTTTCTCATTTCTACTCGTCTCACTTTTTTTAAAATTTTTCTAGCATTTATTTGTTTATTTATTTATCTTCAGATAGTCTCTTTTGTGCTGATCAGTTTACTGAAAGTAGGTTTTGTGGGAGTTTTTTCGGTCACCTGTATGCTTCTTTCCATGATCTTCTTTATGATCTGCAGTCTTGTATTTCATCTGTTCCTGGCTATTATTCTCAAAGGTCCTTATTTGTCTTTATGGTTTTTGATCTTGTATTGAATTCTGATCGAGTGTTGTATTTAATTCTGATTTATTCACCTTTTTTTATACTATATATTTTTCTTGAACCTACTCACTGATGTGATATTTTTGTTTACCTAATTTTTCATATCTTGTTTGGCTGATTAGCTTGTTTCGCCTTGATTTTTATATGTTACTCTTATTATCAAAATCATCAGTTTTAGAGTTTTTCTTTCCTTGAAGTATGCAAGCCTTACCTAGTGTAGACTACTGTTGATGTCTAAATCCTATAGATCACTTATTTGGGATATTATTTAGTGCAGTCTTTTCAAAGAGTGAGGCATGAGTGATAAGACATTTGCAAGTCCATTGCAGCATCTAGTTGGTACGTTCATGAGGGAGGAATGTTATTCATCTTTCCTGCTTGTTTTCTGTCTATATGTCAGAAAAATAGCATTATTTATTAAAGGATTTGATACTTTTCAGAATTTAAACTACTAGTCCTACTAGCTAAAAATGGGTAGTTAGTAAGAAAAGAACAATTATAAAAAAATAAACAATAAATTGGAGATTAAACTTTATAGGAAAATAAGCGCTCATGAAGCAGGAAAAAAATAAAAGAAGAAAGTAGAAACAGCAAACAGGGCAAACAAACACACCCTAATTTTAGATTATTTGTATATCCAATTGCATCTTTGGAAGCTATAGTGTTTTACATGAATTTGAGTACGTGTACTACTACATATTTGCTGATTATTTAGTTACCTCTTTATATTAGTAATGCGTGTTCATTGATGCTTAAACATCATTTGGTTTTGCTCTTTTCAGGGACGTCCTAAAGGTGTTACTCAAAGTACAGCTTGAAGCCTCGCAGCACCCAGGCTCTCAGAACTACTTGGAGTTAATGCTTGTACTTTCTCTTACTTTCTTACACTCTTTTAGAATTCACTTAGACAATAGTATTTATTTTTTACTTTATGGCCTTTAGATCACTCGTGTATTTGAATAGGTTAGAGATGGCCAATAGCTGTATATTGCAGGTAGAAGAAGTTGAGAAAATAGTTGCCGCTTTACCAGATGGGGGAGTGTTTTGTACTTGGGGAGATGCTGAGAGATTCTACAAGGAGGAAGAGAAAAGGAGGAATGATCCAGAGTTTTGCTAAGAAGCTTGCATCTCTTGCCGACCTCTATATATTGTGAGTACCTGCCTTTGGCACTGCACATGAGGGCTCATGCTTCTCTGAGGAGGTGTCCACCAAATTCTGAAAGCCAGCTGTTGCTAGCTTCCTGATGCTGAAGGTAGGTGGATGGTCATTTGAAGACTTACTTAACTGTATTTTTTATTGTTTTTTACAAATTTCCTACATTTATATTGTTTTGCCCTAGTTTTAGGGTACAAAGCTTCTATGTTTGATGTTCAACTGATGTCAGTTCATTACCACCTTATCAATTATATTTGGCATTTTTGTTTCAAATCCAATTTTTAATTTTCCTCTCAAGGTATTTCCTTTGCTTGATATTTGGTGCTTGCTGTAAGAATTTTATTTTATTTTCCCTTTCACCCTAATTTTCCCTTGCCCCTATGTCCCAGGGAACTTGATTTATACTTTGTTAGAGCTGATTTGAATCCCAAGAAACCGCACTGCGATACATTGTTGGGTAGCTCTAAGGTTAATCATCAAAGATTAAGTGGGTTAGTGAATCACTGCTGGAGAAGGTTAAATATCCTGGTGGCAATTGGCGGAGGGAATGATATTCACGTTTTACAAGGCACAAGGATACTCGGTTGTCTCATCTCTTGTAGAGGAAGACAAGCTGAACCTTGCTACAACTCTTTTTTGCAGAAGCGAGAAACCAAGGGGTGTCACTCTTGTTGCCTACTGATGTAGTTGCATAGCCCAACCAAATTTACTTACTGATGCTGAGAGCCAAGGTATGCGCCTGTTCATTATTAAGATGGTACTAGACCTTACAACTTTCTTAATCCCAAACTCAGAAAAGCTTATATAACTGAAGAGAAGTTACATTCCCAAGTCTATCAGTGTGGTGTGCTTTTCTATTTTTTTGTTTGGTAGCCAGTGAATTTTCTGAAGTTGTCTGAGGACTTTTTGTTCTTATGGCATTCTGATCAATTTGTACTGGCTGCTGTTTGTCGGTGGTTCCTAGTCAACAGGTAAGATGTGGGCCCACATTTCCAAGTTCCGTTAGCTTTGTAAAAAGTTTTAGTGTTAACCGACACAGTAGATTTGGAAGGCAATCAAAAGCCGATATTATTTAGCGTCTGAAGTCCCTTATAAAATGGCAACAACTTGTGTGCTGATATCTGCCCACACATTCTTTGTCATTCCCTCTTAGTGACTTGACCCCATCTATTCCTTTTTTCTTTTATTTCTGTATAGCTTTCTTCCCCATCTTCACTAAGATGCCTTTCTGTATTTTATGGGCTGCTGCAGAAATCACCAATTATTTTATCAACATGCCAATTGCCATTACTTTAATTGGTGTAGAGGTTGATACAGTGGCCCATTCATAGACCTTCAATCTTCAGTCTTAATCTCAGATCCACTTACAACTTGTCATTGGTAGTATCTCAGATATGCTTTACCAGGACCTTTGTCAAATTTTTCCACGCTAGTATTTTGTACTATATTAAAAAACACATCTTTACGTTCTCGCATATTGTTATGCTGGGTAGAACCAAACAAATAATACATTTATGAAATTAAGATAAGTGCCTTTTTAAGCAAGGAAAAAGTGATTCAGCGATGGAGTTCAACGGGGAATTCCATTTGCAGGTTGTACCAGCATCTGGAATCCAGCGGATGGTTGGATGGGACTTTGACATTAGTCCCGACTCCATCAAGACATTGGCGTGAATCCTTGGATGGCACCAAGAGACTGCACTCAGACTGGAAGCAGGACCGATGGGAGTGTTTGGGATTTGAGAAGTTAACGCCGCGGGCGGGAGGAGGTGAACACCCAGCTCAAACTCATCAGTCACTACATTCCTCCATACTTATCATCAAACATAACTAGATTAGGTGGCATCAATAAAAGTTAGTTTCTAAGACATTCATACACAGGTAGGCAATCGCCAGAAGTTGCTTGAGCTGAAGCGGGAAGGAATATTCACGACCATAATAAGTGGTGGTGGCTCATACGCCCAGTTGAGAAGGTTGGACTTACTTTATTAGGATGAGCCACATATCAACGGAGTGGTGGTGCTAACTTGGAACTATTGGAGGGCAAATCTCTCTTCCTGGAGTTCTTGCTCTTGATGATGCCACTTGAAATGAAACTAAGCTCCCCTTTAACTGCAGTTTTCCTTGGGGTTGTTTTCTGTTTGCTCCAGGCTTTGATGGAGTTTGTGGCCCAGCTTCAATTGCCCTTGCTTAGAGATGAAGTAGATGCTTCAGCAGTTGCCTAGGATTTTTATGGGTTGTTCTAATAAGTAGAAGTTTCCAAGCATCACCTGTTCCGAGGGAATGCTTGGTTTCCAAGGCTTCCATCTCTAATGGCTGTACTTGAGAGTGATGATATTCATATCTGCTCTAGTTTTTCTATTCACGGAGATGTTATTTTTGTATATTTTTAAGCAATATAAATTTATTTATTAAAAATATTACATGATTTATATATTTACTAGTAACATAAAATTTATTTATCTATATATATAAAATAAGTTACTTTCATTTTAATTTTTAGATTTCAAATCCTGGACGTTGGCTACAAATTAATAGTTAGTAAAACTTAACCTGGAAACTGGATGATTTTTGTAGGCTCGATTTGGGCCCAGCCTTTTTTAGAAGTTGGGGCGTTCAACTGCACGTAAGTCGCAGAGAGTGGGTGACGTGGGCCGGATTCCAGTTCTTTCGGAGTAGTGAGGTAGGAAACTTTTGTTATTCGTTTGAGGAAATTGAAGGGCAGAGGTATACTTCTGCAGTATTCATTCTTGAGGAAGTCGGATCAGTTTAGATTGTATTTGATTGGGTGTGCTTTTTTAGAAGTACTGCAGGGAAAGTTGGAAGTCGTAATATGTATATACATTTTAATTTTAATTATATCTTTAATTGATTAAATATAATTTAACTGAAATTTAAGAAATATTTGGATTTCAAAATGTTATTTTTATTTATAATAATAAAACTGTCTATACTCCAAGAATGAGTGTGATAAATTATAATAAAAATTAAATTTTAAAATTAATATTAAATTTATCTTAAATTTAATCTATATGATTAATAATCGATAAATTCAACCGTAATAATCGATAATTTATATTAATCATACTCTTTTTATTTCAAAATAATGGGCCTGTACACTCAGCTTGAAACAAATTGACACACCCTAAATCGCAAATATAGATCCAAAAATATACTCACATAATCAATATTTACATGTATACAACTGATGGCCAATCCTTAGGATCCAAAACAAAATAATCCACCAAGGCATCTACAAAAACACTTGCATACAAAAAGTATATAAATGCTACAACTACTTCACTCTTAGAGCAAAAACACTTTATATAAACACCTTTTAAATACTATTGCCAATAGTTTTACATTACACATACTGAAGCTCCAAATAGACTATACCATAAAATATCCTGTGTAATTGTTAGACAAGGTAGCAAAATATACTCAACCATGATAATCAGATTCATACAACAACCCCAAATACCTATAGACAAACAAAGTCACATAGAAATAAAAAAGGCAGCAGAAGTTTACAAGTCTACAAAATAACCATCAAGTCCTCCAAGTATACAAAACACAAACAACACAAACACTGAGCGACACAAAATCTGT
This sequence comes from Dioscorea zingiberensis, assembly GCA_026586065.1. Classification (NCBI taxonomy): domain Eukaryota; kingdom Viridiplantae; phylum Streptophyta; class Magnoliopsida; order Dioscoreales; family Dioscoreaceae; genus Dioscorea; species Dioscorea zingiberensis. The sequence continues at coordinate 55,734,932 of CM048821.1, forward strand.
AATTACTTCCCGGAACAATTAAGCAGTGTTTACACAAAAAAAATAAGCTAGTAAATATCCGAGACAATGCAAAACCACCGGAACCTCTTTGCATAAGCAATGGGAGATTTATCAAACCATATCTTGCGTAGAGATGGTTTCCGCAAATAGAAGCCTTATTGACTTCTTGTTCTCTTTTAAAATCTCAAACACCACATATCCAAATCGGCGCCATTTATAACCCTCCTTGCTCCACAAAAACATGATCCAACACCTTGGGAGTTACCGAGGCTTTTTGGTTTAGGGAGGGGAAGCTTCAATTGAAGGCGGATAAACTATCAAACTACTTTCCAGAGTTTGCAATGATAAACTCCATCATATCAATATTCAACAAATGATTCATGAACAAATGCTGCATAATGTTGCCATTTACCTCACTAAATCCCAAGTAGAAATCTTTGCAATGAAATTGTAATCAAGAGGCCGAAGTAGAACGAGGATCTGACATTCATGTGTGGACCGGTAGGGATTTAACATTCCACACTAGCAATGACAATGGCCGCAATGGCGTGCATTTTGAGGCCCCTCCGCGGTTTTAATTTTGGAACTTTCCGCGGAAAGGTATAAATTCTTTATGGAAATGTAAATTGACCCAAGCATATAAAAAAGCTACATTTCCACTTTCTCTCATCATCGCGATGTGGGACTTTCAGTTTGCCTCCCAACAATCCTCCCTCGAACAAAGAACCACATGGTTAGCCTACCTCCGGGCGAAACCACATCGACACCCTTGGACATCAACTGCGTTGGAGCACACGCCTTAAGTGAAACACCGGGGCAGCGGATCGCGGCCGACTTGGACCTGCACCAGCCGAAACACTATGGCGCACCCTTGGACGCCAGTACTTTGGAAGCCGCGTACCTTCGACGTGGAACGCTTGGGCTATCCGGCGTGCGAACACATCAAGCTGCTTAACATCGCTGCGACAGAGGCGCCGCCATACGATGAATCACCCTAGCTTGGGTGATCATGCAGCTATATTTAGTAGCAGATTCATTTTTTCTCTCTTTCTGTTTTGCGACCGAGGATCATCATACAGGGGATACCACACTTTCTGGGGGAATCATCCACACACATATCAACTTTGGAGACACATCTACGATACCATTTCATTACCATGAGCCACATAACTATTGACCCTTTGGTAAGTCTTTGTGGTCGGCTACTAAAGATTATTCACGATTACCCTTCATCCTCTAACCTTCCTGTAGGGTAGAGATTGAGGATGCATATCTGGAGCATGCCTAACTTCCTTGAGTTTCAATAATGGAGCAAAGTGACATTTCCATCTTTATTTATCATCCTTTTTACACTTCTAGGCTTCTTTGTTTTTCTCTTTCTTAAGTTGAAAGCAATGGCACCATGATGTAGAGAGATTCTAAAGAATTTTCCCCAAAGTATATGGAAGAGCCACATACTTACTCCTTCTCAAATTCCCCACTCATCATAAAATACTTAGATGAACTACTAGAACCAGCATCTCAGCCTACAGCCATATCCACAGTACCACTTGTTGGGACGGGAGTGCAGCTCCAACATTGCATGTGATATTATTGTCAGCTTTTGGCCGAAGCCTCCATGCAGTGTGTTATTTACTAGGTTTGGCTGAAAGGAGCGCCGTTGCTTTATGGGAGTATGTTCAACCACTTATATGCCACTTACACTTTCTCTCTATCCCATTAGATGTAGAACATAGTTTGCACCTCCCAACAGAAATTCGAGATGGGGAAATTAATAGCCAGCGGCAGGAGGATGGAAATGAGTTAAAAAGGCAGCCTGACGCGGTAAAACGACTAGACGCGGCAATGTTCATCAAATACATACAAGCTGATTGCTATGTAGCTTGGCAGCAATCAGTGACCTTCTACCAGTAGTGATAGAAGAATTTGCACAACAAACAAATAAGAACTGAAAAATGGAAAAATACACTTGAGACTGCCTTAGTAAAAAAGAGGCACATTCTTGGATGATCTTGTATGAAATTTAAATAAGCTGGAGCAATTACATCTACCAAAGTACACACAGTTAAAAATTTTTGTTCTAATGAAGATACAAGCCATCTTACCAGTATGTTACAAAACAGATTAGGGATTAGAAATTAGAAACCAAAAGGAATTTGGGAATTTTCTATTAAAAGTAGAGTAACAAACATTACAATTGAATTATATCCACTGAATTTGGAATCATCCTGTATAATTCAAATAGGATTCATAAGAGGAATAAAAGCATTAGAATAAGGCTCATTCAGAAAGCTTTTAAGCCTGTGACTATTCATACACAATTAGATGGCTTCAAGGAATTTTGCAGTTTCCAGTTTCATTTACAGGACATTTATGGCATTCTTAGAAACTTTTTAAACCCCTCCACACACACCAAATGCATTACAGTTGCGAGAACCATAATGCAAATGTAATTGAGGTTTTATAAGTTTCCATAGCCGAGCATTTGTGTGTACTTTGATTAAAGGATTATATAGCTTCTGTGGTATACAACTTAAATTGTGCACTTTAATAAACTATTTTCTTCGATTCAACAAAGAATAGAGGGAATCAATTCTTGTTCCTATTTTCTATCCTCTCATCAATTGTCTACAACAATTGAAATAATACATTTTTAGAAAAAGAAAAAGGGTAAAAGAACAACAAAGAACAGCAAATACACCATTACTTTATTAACTTTGGTGGCACTTACTAACTATTGCAGAACTACTACCGCACATGACAACATGTCTATCTGCTTCTATAGGACAAGATTTTTGTGTTTTTTTAATTTTATGCTCTCTATAATACCGTAGGACCTTTGAGAATTATATTAGGCAGGTTATGCACAGATTCACTTGAAAAGTACGTTAGTTTTGGGACATAAATACCATGCTCTTCACTTCCAAGTTTTCCCCTCTATGTAGGAGAATTTGCAGGGAGAAAAAATGATCATATTTGCTTAGAGACTTTAAAGGGAACCTCTTAAAACTTAGCAAACCACATCACTCATGCCTTAAAAATCTAGAACCTCATCCAAAAATCAATTCATTTTAGGATCTATAATAAATGTCAAAAATATCCTCTTAACTCCAGCCTTAGATCATCACAATCATTTAGTTACAAGCAAAGAGTTAATAGTTTTAAAAAGTTATTTTAAAATATTTTTGCTCTATACATACTCTATAAAGAACATACTGCATATAGAGGTAGGATGGAAGGGGTTTTAAACTTTCTATTATGGTGAAGCTTGATAAGTTAATATTTTAAGGTTCTAATTATAATTAAATACAAATTACTTGATTTCTCGTCTTAATCAACCGGTAATGTCTATTGAATGAAAAACAAATACATAAATCCATTTCTCCTTATGTACGACTGGTTACTATATCTCATTTTTCTTGAACACCAAAACTTGTCAATGGATTACAATGTGGACTACAGTAGGTAGTCAATATATTTATTAAGAAAAATATATCGATTATTTTTTAATAAATAAGATATAATTTATCATTTTTATCAAAAAAAAAGAAAAATGGTGATCAAGTGATCACGGTCAAAATTGTGTATATCCCAAGGTTGTAGACAAGAGACATCCCTCCAACTATAAAAAAAGAAACATGCCAATTTACCATAATTTATATTTCCCAAATCCTCCCCAAACCAAATAAGGCATATTTTTATTCACTATAATCTTTTTTGTGACAGAAAGGGATAAACCTCCTTTATCTGATCAAAGATAGAGAGCGTGCAGGTACTTGCAATCGCTGGAATGGGCACAGTGCGTGCGTGGGTGCGCTTGCTAGGTAACCCACGCCTGCGCCCACTTTCTTGCCTTGTATCCTTGTGTGGGGGAGTGAGCAAAAGTCCCTCTCCGGTAAATGCGTAAGGACCTTTAAGCTAAACTGCACACTGTACGGCTATATTCACTGCATAATCTTTGAATCATAAAACATGATCTTTGTATAAATTTTTCAAAGAAAACAATAGCAACTCTCAACTATATCCATGCTTTATATTAATACTAATGTTCATCCCACAAAGAGTAGAGGCCATTTCAACAACACTTAGAAAAGTCACACAAATCAAAAGCAGCTAAAAACATGAACAAATAGGCATTTAAGTTCGTAGGAATGAAGATATAGTTTATAGAATTTTAGAATATATTTCCAAGACCAATTACAAATTAATTAAAAAGCATTTATATAAATTTAAACATATCAACGTAGAATTTTGTGAAGTAAAGAGGGTGCAAAACAACTAAATTATAAACAACCACATAAATCATCCATAGCATTACTAATTTAAGTAGTAAAAAATTATATATTTTGGCGAAATGTAAAAACTGTATATATAATGATCTCCATGTTTTTTAAATATAATTTTTTATAAAATATTTTTTTAAATATAATAATCAATGCACATAGTAGATAAATAAAATTATACATGTTTCCTCCTAATGACTCTCTCAGTATGAACTATGGAAGATGATTTACAAGCATACTCAAATGTAAATTTTGCACCGTTTCCTTATTTATACATAGAAACTTTTTGCATTTTTATATACTATACTAGTGATACTTGTCTTAGAGGCGTTGCTTTTATTTTTATATTTTTTATATTTTATATTTTATAGATAGTTTTCAAAGTCAACCCAATTCTTGAATTTTCAAAAAGAAAAAACTTCACAGAGCATTGGATTTACAATTGCAGCTAATGCTGTAGTTCTGGTAAAATAAATAAGAACTCCTCATATATATATATATATATATATATATATATATATATAGGTGATAATATTAAAAGATTAAATTCAGTAAATGCCCTTTGGTAAAACTTGCAGGTGTTTTAGAATTTACAGCCAGATGCATTATGGATGGAAAGAGCGTGAAAAATAAGTTAAGCGTGTTAGCGAATTTTTCATGCAATTTGCAGGAACTTGTAGGGGGTGCTTCGTACTAATGGGTGAAAATTTATAGAAATCTTATAGGTTAGCGAAATTTGCGGCACCCTTGCGGATGAAGAACCTACAAGGTCTGAAATGTATGAAATCGATATCTTAGCTTATTTTTCAATATTCTTTCCAAGTATTAGATGGTCGAGCCGTGACAAGAAGTGCAGCGGCTGCTCTAAATTAATGCACTATCGGGCCGGCTTTGGGCATCTGGCTGGCGTATAACATCCTCCTATATATATATATATATATATATATACAGCCATGTAATCATTTGTAATAATCCATTGTAGGCTATATATATATATATATATATATATATATATATATATATATATATAGTTTACAATGGATTATATCATTCTTATACACTTACCCTAATCATAAATTTCAACAAAATCAATCGGTAATCATAGATCATTGCTAAAATGCATCAAATTTCATACACAAAAGTGATCAATTGCTCACTACGATGTTTAGAAACTACATAATTGAAGGGGAAGATGGAAGTCTGAGTCCCCAAAATCTAAAATCACAGCAATAAAATCAAATTAATTATCGTAGTAGATACTTGGAGCAGGAAGAGTAAGAAAAACTAGATACTATAAAAAAAAAAACTACGGGACACATATACAGGAATTTAAAGAACATATATTATATACATTTAGAGAATGCTGTAATCCTATATTTTGATAGGGGTAAAAGTGCGAAGATCACGTGGCATCCATCGGACATACAATAGCCACATGGAAGGGACCATGGGCTTCTTTTCTATTGGCCGGATCCAAGGCCTCTGGGAAGAAGAGGAAGCTTACGAAGAGGCATCCTGTTTCAAAGAGGACCACCGGAATAAGAGGAGCCTCTCAAAGAAGAGGAGCTTGAGGGGGAGTCTTCGAGGAGGAGAGAAGGAAGCTTCGAGCGGACTTAAGAATAAAACTTAAAGGCAGTCTTAGAGCAGGACTTTCAAAGCTTGTTATCCGAAAGCCAGAGGAGCTATGGAGCTTCTCTTATGGCTTAGCAAACTTAAAATTGCATAAACTTCCTCCAACCTATAAATAGAGAACCCAGGACCCTATCTCCGACAGCAATTTTCTAGCAGCGAAGCCACCATACACGTGAAGACCCAGCCTCCTCTTCTCCATCTTCTCCGGCTGGACTTAACCCCGAGCTACTCTCGGCCACTTCTTCTACTCCTCCGTTTTGTGGCCCAGAAATAAATGAGTGGATTTAGGCTCTCTCACACACATTGCAGAGGCACAAGTAGTTTTCCCAGATTTGTAGGGTTTCCGCGTAAAATCTTGAGTGTTCTTTCAGCTTTTGGTTTGCTTAGCAGACTTTCTTGAATTTTCCCCAAAATTTTAACATAAATTCAAATGTTAAGAATTTGAGAATCTTACTCATTTAGATAGCATTTGCATGCTCTGTACATGGGGACTTGGAGCAAGAAGCCCGATGTCATTAAATGAGAAGATCCAAACATGCTCATGGGCATGAGGATCTTTCTTTTTCTCTATGAAAAACTCTTCTTCTCCAAGATTCACTGGCTTTCTCTCTCAGAAAAGACTTAATTGAAGGTATCGTCTTTCTCTCCTCTCTCTCTTTTTATTCCATTTTAAAATCCCGGGCGAACTAAGCTTATGCCAAGTTAAAGGCCAAGGCCGACCATTTCAATGGAGGATGTGAAAGGGGAGAGGAGAGTATTTCTAAGAGAGAGAGAGGAGAATTACCATAAAGGGGAGAGGCTCTCCCGGGAAGGTTCAAAGATTAATGGCCTTCTCTCTCTAGAAAGAGCTTCAATAAAGGGCTCCTCGGAATTGTATTATGCTGCGCTTTGATAAACGAGTCATTTCAATTTTCCCCTCTGCCGGAATTTTCCCTCCTTTTGAATTTTTCTCCTTGCGTTGTCTCTCCTCGAATTGTAGGTATGCTGCACTTTGATTTGCGAGTCCCACTAATTTTACTCCTTGAATTTTATAACAGAATTGTGTCACAACGCTTTGATCTCTAGAGTCACTAATTTTCCTCTCACGCCAGATTGTATGCTTGGCTTTTTTGATGGCAATGAGCCACTAATTTTCCTCAACGGAATTGTGTGATCGAGAGTCGCTGGAATTTTCCTCCTCGAAATTGATCATTGAGCCATAATTTTCCTCCTCAGAGGGGAAAGGTCTACCGCGTTACGTCGGCGAGACTACAACCCCCTCCTCACAGAATGGCTTTGCGCCAGTACCGAACAACTCGTCCAAGCGCAGTCATATGCTTGGCTTTACAGAGTTAGTAGGTGATCGAAGATTGTATGGCGCTTATCGCTCTGATTTATCATAGAGCATACTTGGGGAGGAGTGATGATAGGGAGTAAAAGTGGGAGAGATCACGTGGCATCCATTCAGACGTCACGTGGAATGATGTAGACTATTTTCTACCTTTCTAGGATCTAAGGGGCCTACTCAGCCGGAGAAAAGGAGCTTCCAAGGATGATCACAGAGAGAGGAAGGAGCTTAGAAGAGCCTCCCTAAAGAAGAGGAGCCTCCAGTAAGAAGAGGAGCTTAGAGCAGGACTTTCCCGAATAGTCTTCCGAGGCAGGCTCTTACGTGACCTCCGAAAGAAGAGGAGCTACACAGAAGCTTCTCTTATGGTTGAGGAGTCGGCAAACTTAATTAGCAAGCTTCCGCCAACCTATAAATAGAGGGATGAGCCTCTCTCTGACCAAGCTTTTCCCCTGTGTGAAGCCCCGCCATGTGAATATCCTGTCTCCTCTTCTCATCTTCTTCTTGGACTCCAACCCCAAAGGCTGCTCTCCCACTTCTTCTTCTCATCCTTTGTATTGAGATACAAATAGTGGATTTAGCTCTCACCCGATAGAGCTTCGTAGTTTTTGATTGTAGGGTTTCAATGAAATCTTGATGTTTACCTACTTGGTTTTACTTTTCTTCTTGGAACTTTCTTGAATTTTCCCCAAAATCCCTTATGGAATTCAAGTACTGGCTGAATTTGAGAATCTTCCCTAAATTTGCTTTAATATATTTGATTAAAGAAAGAGTTATATAGAAAATTTGTGAGAAAAGACACAAATAATGGAATTTGAATTAATTATCAATTTCCATACAAAAGAAATAATAACAATCATATTTTCACAAACTATAAATTATATTTGCCTTCCTTTTAACAATAACAATCATATTATTTCAAACAACAACAGCCGCAATCTAATATATATTTGAAAGTTAAAACTACAAGACTTTATATGGGAATTTAAAAGTATCTTATTTTTGAAACTTTCCAACCATAAAGGATTGAATTCACTCCATAAATCCAGGTGGAAGCAGATCTAGGGGACCTACTAAACATGCAATATCTTGTAGGTACCCTAAAACCCACACAAAGAAAAACCCTAATCAGAACCTAAAGAACCCTAAAAACCCAAGAGAATACCTAATCAAAAGCACAGAAAACCCTAAAAAGTAGAGAAGGAAACTTGTTCAAGAGAGAGGAGAGAAGAGAGGGAGAAAGAGGGAAAAGAAGTTAAGAGTACAGTTTATGCGAGAGTGGCCAGGCGCTCGAGTGAGGCCGGTCGTGATCGCAGATTTAGTAGAATCAGCGTTTGCGTCGCTTACAGGAGGAGAGGAACCTAGTGGGTCAACATGGCACTTCATTACTTAGGAATCAGGGATATAGAAAGGAGGTGATGATTTTAGGTGGGGTTACAGAAGTAGCGAGTGGTTTATATATACTAAATCCATTCCGGTCACTTCGAAATTAATAATACAGCGAAGTGTTGGTGTAATGATCGCAATTTTTAATTAAAGGGGACATTGGCTAATTTCCTTTGATTAGATTTAGAATTTGGATTAAAGGAAAGTTGAAAAGTTAAAAGAGTTATCTTTTAAGAGGATTATTAATATAGAGTAGCTGTAAGGATTTAAGAAGCGAGAATGATTCCTACCATGAGAAGGATGAGATGCAGGGATCAAAGTATTAATAATTAAGAGAAAAAGGGGCTTACATTATGAAGTAGGATTTTGATTTTAGATATGTATTTTAATGGAGGTTTGCATGACATTAGTTAATAATGAGAGGGTTTACAAAATGCATAGGAGGAATAAAGCGTGGGTATATAGTTCACTTGCCCCATTAACCCTAGCTAAATTCAAGATTTAGAAGAGGTTTACCAATAAAGAGATAATAGATCGGGAGATAATTATAAGAGAAGTAGAGGACTAAAGTGAAGATTACACCTCTCTCTCTCATTTTGGTCTGGGGAGGACACCGCATGCAAAAAGGGAAAGAGCGAAGCGTAATTGCAAACCATCTTTAGATTGCACATACATACCTCTACTAATATAAAAGTCAAGTAAATTCCAAAGAAATCAGAGGGGCTGTAGGAAAATGCACCCCCCACCCATGCACCTGAAAGAAGAGAAGGGAATACCACGTAGGCTCGGCGCTTAGCCGGGCAAAGGACCACCAGCGATGCGAAAACCCATGAAGAAAGTCGCCAGATTACGTACACGCAGCGGAGGGCCGTCAGTTTCTGCATCACCGGCGCGCGGCGAATCCAGATCCGGCCAGCCCTCAAGTGGCGGTGGCATCACACTATCTAAGGAAACTGACGCGAGCGCCTTGCGGCCTGTTGTGATGGGGCGAGAGAGAGGAAGCACGGGGGATGCGGTACCCGGTGAGCCTCTCACGTCCATTCTTGATACGTCTCGAGCCCAGCAGCTTGGTAGCGCATGAGCTCAAAGAAGAGAGGAATCCAAAGGGCCTAGAAGGCGGCCGCTTTCTGCCGGAATCGCGAGACCAGGAAACACTCCTATTTAGGAGCCCCGAGAGCCAATGTGATGGAGTGGCGAAATGGAGAAGAAGCAGCCATGCGGCCAGCCTTTTGAACTTGCCGAAGATCAGTAGCACCCATGGCCGGTCAGGTAGAGCATTCTCTTCCAGAAGGATTCACAATAAACACTAACAGGGGAAGAAGAATGCATGTATCTTTGTTGTGAGAGAGAAGAGAAGGAGGTCTCTGTGAGGATTATGGATATGCAGTGTGTGTGTAAAGAAAGAGAGAGGATGATGAATTGAATATAGGTACTTGCAAGGGTTTTGGTTTTGAGAAAGGAGAGAGTACTTGATGTTTTGAGGAGTTTTACTATTTAAGAAGTCACTATGCATGGTGGCATCCTTCTTTACAATACTTTGATTTGAGAACCAGATTTCTCGGTAACTTTTTAGAAGAACCCGTGAGTTTCTTTGATGGCTTGCAGAAGTTGTTGTCCCTCATAATGGTATGTAGTTATTTGAGGTGTTCTTGGATCCTAATAGTAGAGGGATAATCATAATCACTTAGAAAGTAAGAGGAGCATGATCATTGATGTTAGAAGTTATGGATGCCTGGGATGGCGGGTGGTTAGTGTTTTGGGATGGTTTACACACTTCCTTGGGTAAAAGATATATATGATTCGACATAAAACTTTTGAAGAGAGAGGTCCAAGGAATGTCATTTTGCACGGAATTACTTAATAGCAACGCGTTGAGGTAGGCAATAACTCAAATGTTCTCCAAAGCGGCACTCGGAATTGATTAGATGGTCCCGATGAATTCGGGGATATAGTCATGCTCAAAAATAATACGGAGCAAATTATCATAAGTCCACCTCAACCTCATAGATTACATGAATTAAAGAAGCCGTACTTCTTCGTAAAATGCATTAATTAAATTATTTTATTACTTTTATGCGTTGAGGTCTTATTTGCGTTTATCGGTCCAGGAGTTGGAGGCGAAGAGGCGACGTCAGGAGAAAATCAAATGTGAAACGAGAGATTACGTTAGGCCCGAACCCAAGTACTCTTGCACTCTTCACTTGGATGTATAGCTAACGATGTACCTCCTTAGGTATTTGGACACTTATTGTGTATGTGTATTTGCTTTGCCCATTTTATTCATGATTCCACCCAGATTAATACACGCGCTTGGAAATCAGATGTTTGTTGAGTATTACGGGTTCATTCAGATTTAGCATGATCGTGGCCTGAAGTTGTAGTTTGAGGGAATCTAGGTGGCGGTCAGGATTGTTCGAACGTAGGGACACCCCGACAAGCGTCAGTTTCCATATCGAGGGATGATACCTGGCGGTCCCATATTGTTCCTAGTCGATTGGAATTGAAGCCTTGGCCAGGTATGTCGTCTACTACTATGCACGGAAATTGGCCTTTACACTTGAAGTATTGATTGGCGGTTTAGTAGTTTCGATACGAGGGAGAGGACTTATGGAGTGCTAGCAGCATAGTGCCGTTCAGCTATCACGACTTGTTGTAATAGGGCTTGGACTCTCCCTTTCAATTGTGCTAGTACTTCACTTGGTAGGGTGTAGATCCTACGCCCTCTACCAGTTTATGAGGACACGCCTTCTGCACGGTGTTGTGACTCTGTTAAACGGCAGTGTAGCTATTATGCGCCTTATTTTCTTGGATTTCCCTTCTTAGAGTTTGATATTCTTCTGAGGTGGTGATTACATATATCCAGTAGGGGCTTGGCGAGCTTCGTTCAGGAGCTCGTTTACTTGTCAGTATTTCGGGATCAGGGAGTGGTAGGCCGAGACCAGGCAGTGCACGTAGGGTTGGGGCCACCTTTTGCATAAGGTCGATGAGACCTTCATACTGTTGTCTTTGAGAACTATATTTTTGTAAGAGCTACCTGTGAGGAGCCTTATGGGTTAAGTTGTGGGGTTGAGGAGAAACAATTTTGTTATTGTCATGGAAACAACAACATGTAGTGCATTATGTTGGTTGCACTTCATACTGGCTGTATATGACTTGTGTATGTGCTTTGGAACCTTTGAGGGCTACATTGCGGGCCTGCCCGAGGGGCGAATCCCGTTGATCTGAAGGTGCATTAAACACCCGGGCAGGATTTTGGGCTCGGGGCATTCTGAGTGGCATGCGGGTGCAAGAATGGGGGAAGTCAAACTGACAGAGTGGTAGAGATGTCATTTCGATACGAGTGAGCGTCGAGTAAGTGTCGGTGAGCCAAACCCGCGACTTCCCCAGTGAGCACGTGCGAGGGAACACCCTGTAGCAAAGTTGTTCCCTAGCGGCTACCAACGGGTGCTAAACTGGTTCCCTTGAATACAGAACGAGAGATCAGGGCTAACTTCCGGCTGCTCCCATAGCGCGGCAGCGATGGCGCGGCGACCACCCTCCACGCTTTTTCGTGTAATCCTTCTCTCTCTGCTCCTTTTCTTCTTCTTACTTGCTCTGATTCGATCCCTACTCCACTTTCTCCCACGCAGGTGTTCTTCTCACCTTCTGCCAGACTTGCTTTGGCTGCCAAACCCTCTCCCTGATCGCTTTCCAGTATTTTCGCCCTGGCTTCCTCTTCTGTCCGAGAAGGGTTCCTGCCGATGCACCCTCCTCTTTCCGTTCTCACATGCTTATTAGGGGTTTAAAAAATAGAATGTGGATTTTTTTTCTTCTTCTCGAACTTGGTACATGTTGCATTATATGATGCATTTTAAATCCAATTCCATTCATGAATTTTGGGACTGGGGGGTGAACTCTCCTTTGTAGGAAACTCAATTGTGGAGATCTTGTTTACTTTCTATCTGAATTTTATTTTCTGAAGTTTGGATTGATAATTTTTCTCCGATTTCTAATGATATCCAGAGTAGTTTATGCCACATTTCAAAGCAAATTTCCAACTTGAAGTGAGCTCTTGTAGTAAAATCAATCAATCACGCAGTAATCTTTGTTCTTTTTCATCTAGATCAGATGTTCAAAGTTTGGATTTTGAAAATTTTTCTTACATTTCTAATGAGTATAGAGGTTTATGCACAGCATTTTCGGCAAATTTTGAACTGAAGTGGAGGCTCTTTGTGGTATAAAACGTCAATTGTAGTAATCTTTGTTCTTTCTATCTGAATTGATGTTCAGGAAGTTTGGATGAAAATTTTTCTCATTCCTAATGGTACTTAGAGGTTTATACTTAAGCATTTCCGCCTCGTTAGATGGAAGAGGCATCCTGCTACAAAGCAGCTGCAGCCACTCGCTACAGATTCCAGGAGGTCCAACCATGTAGGTCATCTTACATCCCAAAAAGATAGCATTTTTATTTTTTTATTTATATGAATTGTGTTTTTTGGTGACTATGTTGATACTTGGAGAGATGAACGCCCTGCTGTTTTGTTTTCAAAATTTTACTAGATTTGACAAAGGATTTATATATCTAAGGAAATCCCTTCCAACGCATTGTGTATATAGAGGGATGAGAAAGTGTTAGCATTTCCGTATGATGTTAACCCACAAGCACCAGTTCTACAATGTTCTTGTTATTCTGGCTCAGGGATGGATTTAAACACAACTTCAGGGGAAGGTATTGTCTTCTGCATCTCTTTAAGTTGTGTTTATGGCTTTCCCTGATAAATTGCTGAAAAAGAATTTTGCATGTTACCAAATCTAGGAAGTTTAATGGTAGAAAAATTTGAACATACTGCTTCCTTGATAGCTATTCTTGATGCTTAGTGTCTCTAGTTGAATAGAAACTTAAAAAGAAAAAAATAGTTGAATCTGGAAATGCAAAGATATTCTATGTGATAGATGATGCTCTTTTCCAATGCATTCTTCACACTTAGCCTTCACAGTGCATGCACTTACAAACCCAAGATGGTTTCAGTAAGCCTTTTATATGACCTATAGTCCTATCATAATGATTTTTCTTTTTTTTAATTCAGAATGAAAGCTAGATATGATATGTGATTTTGTACATGTAACTTCTATAGGAAGTATAATGCTTATATACCTTTTTTTATTTATTAGGTGGTAGATTAGCTTGTGCCTGGTTTTTATCTTCTACAAATTGTGGTGGGAGGAGTCATTTTAAGATGATAGTTTTTATCTATCTTTCCAACTTAATGTTCTATTTACTAGTTGTAGAGATATAATAGAACTCTCATTACATTAAAGCAGGGACCACACATGATTTTTTTTCTTTTGGGGCATTTTATTTACAATTACAAAGTCATATTTATATCCACATTAATGTTATTTAAGTGGAAATATTCTGTACATTTTTAACCTCATACGCTTTCTGATGGAAGGGCCAAGTAAAGGCTTATCCTCCGTTTGTTGATAAATGGAGAACTGGATTGTGACTATTTGTAATCCAACCTGGAACAAAAGATTTGTACATTAAAAACATGCAAATACAGTAACATAAGCTCATGTTTCTCGAAACCATGTGCAAAATACACTGAACATTTGATGCTTCCAAAAATTGGCAAAAGTTAGTCTTTTAATGCTTATACAACATTTCTATTCTTTGATGATTGTGAGCCCTAGCTCTTGGTATAGCATATTATGCACTTAAATTTGTAATTTTCTAAATGGCATTCTGGGAAATTGATATTAAATGGATTTAGAAATGCTTTTTATGTCAAAGAAGTGGTAGAACGAAATGCTGATTCAGTTTCCTCATTTGGTCCAATATTCTTCACGTCTTTTGCTCTTGTGATTATGCTGTGCATTCTTTTCCTTTAATTCTATTTGACTCTCTGCATTGTTGCCAAGTAGTAGCGAAGGTACAAATTTGGTCAAATCGAAGCAAGGTATCTGTTCTCATATACTTCACAGCTGAATGCTACCCAATCCATTTAGGGCCAACCGAGGTACGTCATGCTGAGGATTTTGGGGCCATCTTCTATATGCGGCAATGATTAGTATAGCTAGAGAAGGAAGAGTGGCCCATATTGGATGGTTTTCTTCTGGATTTATCAACAATGGTCCTGGTGCATGCTAGCACATCGTAGCAAATTTACCTTCTTTGTTTCCAATGCGGAATATGGCTATCTTTTGATTCACATCTCTCTCCCGTCCTCCGCTACTCACAGGTCAATCTGTTTATCCTTGCCTTCATCTACCGCATTGGTACTTTCGTGGCGAAGGCAAATGAAATGGCCTCCAGGTTAACTGGATCTAATTGCAATTATCTAATTAATCTTCTAAGCATTTCAGAGAGTCAGAACAAAGTAAATGATCAAATGTAATATTACTAATGTCTTATTACCACACTTTTAAGGTAAGTCTATGAAAAATGTTATTTGGCCATTGAGCAATAATTCTATACTTTTTCCGTCAGAGAACTGTCGGAATAATCTATGTTAATACTTTCATTTCCAAGTATAATTATTGTTTGGATGGATTTACTTGTGTTAACAAAGCAATCTCACTTCATAATTTTGTGGTTTTTAGCATAAAATCTACACACACAATACTACACACACACACACACACACACACACACACACACACGCAATCCACATCCATTCCTAAATCTGAGTTTTTTCTTTTCCCTCCTTATAAGGTAAACTATTATTATCACATAAAATGAAGCTGTATTTTTAGAAGTATATTAGGTCTATTATTCTTACAATTTTATTTGTACTAACCTGAGGATGTTTAAGACTGGTAGAAAGTTAAAACTAAGAATTAATATTTTTGGTATGAAGGCATATGCTTTTTTTCCTAAAGTTTGTTGAAATATGTCTCCGTCAAACATATTACTGATATATATAAAATAATGTTTGTATTTTGTAAGTATACCTTGAAAATGTCAATATTGCATATATATATATACTAGTGATAAAAATCAATTATACATTTTATAAAGATACTCTAAAAACTTTATTAAATTCATGGAATTTATAAATATATGCTTTGAAAAATAAGGAATTTAAAAGCTATTGAAATATCTCTCTAAATTAGAGATATGAGAAGTATTTTTAATTTATTTGTCTTTACAGAGTTGATAATTGTCTCCACAGATTTCCAGCGTGTATATATATAAATTAAATGCTAGAAAACTTGAGGGTATATCTATAATTATGATTTTTTCAGGATATATATGTATATGTATATATAATGATATTCTAATGATAAGAAAATAACAATAACCATCTATATATATATAATAAATTATAAAAATTTATAGAGCAAATATCTACTTGGATATATATATAATTAATATATAAAATTTTTATACATATATAATATATCATAGGGTTATAATCCTGATACGAAAATGACCGGATACTTATATGCAGACTTCACTAAATCCATATATATATATAAGAACGCGTCTACTCATGTTGAAGCCAGGACTATCAGGTGGAAATCCGTAATTTTGTCAGCCTCTATTCTTGGCCTGCAGAGTATTTTGTGAATACAATTTAAATGGGCCGCTATCTGGTCCTTCCTACTTAATAATCGAGATTCTCACGGGCCGATTTAAGATTTCTATAAAATGTTAACCTATGCTAAGAAGCTAGCAGTTGACGTGTATACTTAAATTCAGAGTAAAACTAATACTTTAACTTAATCCTTCAAATACAGCATCCAAGGATGAAGATAGTTTAGAGATATACATTTTTCTCCAAAAATAATTTATATTATCATAATTTTTAAAACATAAAAAATAACATTAAAAATTTTTAATGTATTAGATATTGAATAGGATCTTACTAATGACCTTTATGGAGACCAGGAATTTATACAGCAGCTTCTTGTTGTTGCATTCTATAATTTCTTTGAATAGTTGAATCAAGTGCATGTGATTTTATTAAATGTTAGATGTAAAACAATATTAAAAAAGTTATATTGATTGTCACGTAATAATGTGAGAGGAGTTGATTTAATCTTTGGCACACAATGAATAGAAAAACGCATAACACAATAATAAGCTTCTTGGTTACTCAACCCGCTCATCTCCGAACGGAGGAGATCGATCCATCGATCATGTCCGAAAAGGCAGCAGCAGCGTGACACACCATCCCACACCTCCAAACTCCCCTGGCCCCAAACCGGAAGCCCATCTTCACTCCAAGCCCCACTCCATGCCCCCTGCGCCCCATGTGGCTCAAATGTCTCCTCCCTCGCCGCCCTCTCCTCCCTTCCCTCCTCATCTCCTCCCTCTCTTCCCTCCCTATCCCTCCTCGCTCTCTCTCCACCTCCCCCCTCCCTCCTCCACTCCTCCTCCCTTCCTCCCCTTCTCCCTCTCTATTCCTCCTCTTCGTCCCAAGATCTACATGTCTACGATCTACGCTTTCCTGCGTTTTCACCCTCACTGGCGTCATCCGATCCTACCACCTGGCCCGCTCCGCGCTTCCTGCCGGTGATGCCTCCTTGAAGCAAATACCCAGGCATCAGCACTCCACCGCCGAGTGGCACCTCCTCCACCGACCTCCTCTAACCCCTAGCGCTCGAAAACATCCTCCAGCTCTCCTCTCAGCTGGGTCACTTCCGATCCCCACCTCGCCGACCTCTTCTTTCAACTCCCTTCTTCTCCTCCACATTTGAGCCTCATTGTCAAGCCAACCCGGCATCCGCTCCCAAGCGAACGCGGAATCCTATGCGACGCCGGCGGGTTATAGCGTGATGAAGGGAGATGCAGGAGCAGCTGGGTGGAGTGGCTGGAAATCCGCAGGAGCAATTGGAGGAGGAATAATGGGGAGGGATCTCATGCAGGTTCATTCTGCCAGGACCCCAACGCGCTTGCCAAGGTCATTGATCGCGTGAGGAATGGGTGTGCTCTTTGCTCTCGGATTTTGGCAGGTTTGCGCCCCGGACCAGGCGTCGCTGGGGTTAAAGGATGCCGTGTACAGTGCACTTATTCCCCACCCGGATTAATTCCTATCAGGGAGACGTTGGGATTTGAAAAAGAAGCTCCTTGTTGTCTCTTCTACTTGGGCAATGCCTTCTATCGCAAGGAGGTAATGGTCCTTCTACTTTTGTCTACCTTCCTATTGGATGAGTAGATGCTGTATGCAAAAATAGATCATGCTTTGTTGTAGAGATTGGAATGGAGAAATGCTTATTTACCATTCTTTGTTTTCGATCTCAATGATTAAAAGGTATATATAAAAAAATCTTCTTTTGTTTTGTATTTGCATATTTGTTAGATGGATGATGGATAAGATAATAACTGATTCTACTTACTGCTTAGAAACATAGTTTTGTTTTTCTTTTCATTGGGGTTTCTCTTGCACTCATTTTAGGTGTTCCATACTTTTCCATGGAGTATTTCTATGTTCATTTTGCCACAAAATGTCATCTGGAGAACAAAGAACATAATGCTCTTCCGCTTAGATTCCTAGGGACTATGGAGCAATTGTGAGTATCTTCTTCTACATGGCAAGAGATTGGAGGATAAGTAGGATTTTGCAAACTCCAATCTGTTTTCTGATTGCAATTTCTAGTATCCTCTCTACAAAGAATGAGTTTCATGCACTCTTCCCTTATGGCCGAGGAGATACATATTAGGAACCCGAGGGGTGTTGTGTATCTGAGGAGTTTCAAATTATTTCATCATGAGAAGCTGCCTTGTGCCTTTATTGGTAAGGATTTGGGTGTTCTTTTCTCTTTTCTTGCAGAGTGGTAAAGATCTTACGTGATACTCTGCTTTCAGATACTCTGAGGCTACAGAAAAAGAGATGTACGTAATTAAAACATGGAGCACAATCTAGGGAGAGTCGGCGTGTGCATGGTGCAACACAAGGCATGCACTCATCCAAGTTTTACTGCACTGTACATCCGGCCGTGGAGATACACCCCTCAAACGGCTTGCCGGCTGTTTGATCGTCGATAGATTAGCTTTGTGCATCCCTGCTGATAGTGAGTGACTACATTGAATTACCTATCATTTGAAGATGTCATAAATTATAAGAAGATTTGCGGAGTTTTGCGTATGGATACAGAATCAGCTATTGCAAGCCGTCATTACTTGAGCCAAAATGCTCAGGAGGAATAAGTACAAAAAGCTGATTTTGCAAGTATCAGCGAGAGCTGAAAGCGGTCAATGTAGAAGTCTTCACCTCCTCCTTATTTAGTTATCCAAGATTTGCTCCAAGTGCTTACTGCTTTTGCTTGTTTTTTATTTTGGTGTTTATTTTTAATGGTGCTGATGGGAATGCATTTCGTAAGGTTCAGGCTTGGCTCTAGGGACAATCTAAGCAAATGAATTCAATATATGATGATTAACATCTTATACCCACATGTAGATCTAGAACTGGGACCCCAACGACCTTCCTTGATGCATGATGATCCTTGTTGGATCAATACATACTTTATATTTAGCTGACTACTTGTATTATTTTTTCTACACCAGTGTGTGATTCTGTATCAAGGTAATGATAGAGCAAGGATAGAGCACACTTTGCCAACCTGTTAAAAGTAAAACCAATTACACATGAAAAATTAGGGAAAATATATACATCATTGATGCATACTTTAGGTAATTCGAGTATTCAATATACTATGTCAGGGAAATGGCTTAACACGCATCATATGTTATCTGAATATGGCCTCCCTTGCTGATTACCTAGCAGCTGCTTGCAGACTTACCATCTCGAATTCTCTTTGTACCCTTTTGTGATTTCTTCTCCTTGAACTTCTGCCACAAATATTTATTCAGGGATTTTCAAGGTCAGTTGCATCTGAAAAGAGAACTGCTTATAGATGGTGGGATTTACATGATCCTTATAAAGCTACTTAGCCCTATGTCTTTTCTTGGGTATCCAATAAGCACCCTAAGTTTTGGATTTGATTAATTTTCTTGTGGTATTCTAATTTTTAGATCTATACCTGTGAGCTTACTACAACTTGTAATACATTGTTTATATACCCTTAGATTGATTTATTTGAAACCTTAAACATATTCAGGTCAAACACTACTTTGAATATGAAGATCCAAATGGAACAGTCAACGAGATATGGCGCCAAGTCTCTTTGAAGGTTCCATTGATAAAAGTTATGATTAACCGAGACAAGCGTCTTGTTAAGAGGGAAATGGATGGTCCTGACTGTTCATGTGTCTGTTCATCACAAAACGTGACAGCCACAAACCAGTGGTAGATAGCTTCAAAGTGATTCACTGCTGCCTGGAGTTTTATGATTTCCAAGGTGAAGCTTCCCCTCTATTTAGCAATCAAGAAATATTCAGATGTGAATGCCCTGTGGCTCACCATGTTGTTCCATGCCAAGTTTTTTTTTTCCTCTGTAGAGAAATAGCAATATATATTAAACACAACTTTTCTCAATTCTTTTGGCCAGGCTAAGCTTTTCAGCTTAATCTTGTCTGTTGTAATTGTACTCTTGAGTTTTCTAAAGCATCAATGAAAAGCTATGTATTGGTATCATCTAGCAGATATGTGTCTAGTAGCAGGAATTCGTAGCACTGGTAAAATAATTTCTTTCTTCTTCACAATCAGAGGTATGAATTTAGAGTAATGATATATAAACCAAATAGGCTTACCGAATGTTTAATATCCATTTAGTTTATCTCGAGATGGTGGTGTTGATGATCTCAGAAAAATTCAATAGTTTCAGTCATTTGGTAAGTCTATTTGGTTTGTGTATCATTACTCATTAATTTAAATAGTACGCTCGACTACTCGCCAAATACATATAGTGTTGAAAACCATGGAACATTCCACAATTTATTATTAATATTATCAGGTGTACCATCAGACTGACATTTTCATAGACATATACATCTAGAAAGACTGACCAATGCCACTGATTGGAGCTGACATCGAAATTTTATTAGGTTGATCCCCAGTAACATTTTTCTCTGGCCTTCTCTTCTAGTGGGATGTTCAGAGGGAAGGCTGACTACTTGTTCTGGGATTTGAGCTCCTCTATTATCCTTTCTGTGCTCCTAAGTCTATCACCATAGATGATTATGAGCTGAAAAAGCAAATGACAAATCCTCAACACACAAACAGGTGATTGATTCTTAGGAATGATGTCGGCAAAAAATTTAAAAATATTCAGAGAGCAAACAAGCATAAGCGGTTGCATTGGATTTATTATTGAAACCATCATCTTACTTCTTCAACTTCTTCTGTTGATATTATTAATGGAGGTGCATCATACTACTGCCTGTCACCTGCAACTCGAACCAGCATGCCACGCTTCTCACACTCTGCTCCAAATATCGCCCCGACGCCTGGAAAAATGATACAACACTAATATTTATATGGAATCGCCATAAGAAACCATGTTCAACCTATAGATCTATTTTGAGTTGCAAGAATTTGTGGTGTGAATGTATTTTTACCCCACTCTGAAGGGAATGGTTGATTTGGAGACTTGTTATCAGTAAATTCAGTCCCGAGAACCAACCCAGTGCCGCGTATCACTGCAATAAAAAATAGCTTGGTTATATTATTATACTCACTGATTAACTCTATCATGTAATCGAAGGATAAAAAACACAACGGAAACACAGTTCATAATAAGATCAAAATTTTGCACAAGTACATGCAGGCTACATTTCTGAAAACATTTTTTTTTTTTTTTTTTTTTTTTGCTCTCAGAGAAAACCTGTAATAACAGTTAACAAAGAAAATGAGTGGGATTTTTCGGACTTGGTACCTCGCCGATAATAGGACTTTCGGAGAAGCTTTTGATGCCATTTTGGAACCTCGGAGATATAGCCTGGACCTTCTCAACAATATTTCTTTCCCTGAAATCATAATAAAAATTATCAAGAGGTTCAAATCCCGTCAGGACATTTGTAGCCAGCTATCCGTACTTTTCATATTCTTGATGCATACAAGCTTATTTATTGACAAATATTTTCTTTTAACAAATAAATGCAGATGTTTTTTTTTCCACGCTACAAGTAGCAGATTTATTCTTGTTATTTCTTAACATAAGCCGCCGTGTCAATATGCAAGAAGTGATAGGTTCTAGGCACCAACATTAAAATGCAAGGTAGAAGTGAATTTACTTATAAATCTTGAGCGCTTCCAAAGCGACAGCACAAGCCACTGGATGCCCAGAATATGTAAATCCATGAGAAAATGAGCCTGAAATCAAATCATAGAATACCCTGATAAAATTAGTAACCATCATTCACACGACAACTAAATAGAATTTCATAAGGTATCGCATGTTGTGCAAGCATACCTAGTTTGCTACTTTGAGAGTGTATTACTTCTGAAATTTCTGGGCTGACAAGAATTGCACCAATGGGCATGTATGCAGATGAAAGTGCCTGAATCCAGTAAAAATAAAGTAAACATTATGTCAGGGGGAAACTTTTGATGCTTGTCGATCCTTCTATCAACTCACCTTCGCTATTGACACTAGGTCAGGCTGGATATGGTATTTGTCACATCCAAACATTGTCCCTAACCTCCCAAAGGCAGTAATGACCTCGAGTAAATAATATTAACTGTCAGTTCAAAAGCTGAAGCTTTCATTTATGGGATAAGATGGGAGAGGTTATGCATACCTCATCTGCAATGAAGAGAATATCGTATTTTTTAATGACTGCCTGAACCTGCAGATTCAAAGTTAGAGATTATTTAACTAGGAAAGAGGATTATATTTAGGGTTGATAAGGAAACATGTATACGATAACAGACATCCATGGAGGAGTAGAATAACATAATTGGAATCAAAGTTCACATTGAAGGACAACCAGAGGACAAAGACTTGTTAGTGATGGTACTTTTTTGTAGGAAGAGCACATGTTGGTGACTAATTGGATGCAATAATGGAATTGATAAATAATGCATGTTGAACAGCAATGATAGCACTCCTTGAATAGTGAAGAATCGGGTAAGAGAAATAGGAGGGGGAGAATGATTGAAGTAGTGTTTTCTTTTCAGCAAACCTTCCAGAATTGATAATAATGATGAGAATAGAAAGTATTCTGGAAAACTACCAAAATCATCTAAATTGAACTTTTCTTCTAGGAAAAAGTCTTATGGGTTTACCTTCTCAAAGTATGTCTTTGGGGAAGGATAACACCTCCAGCACCCATGACAGGTTCAGCTGATGAAAGCTGCAATCTATCGATATAAACAGTCTTATACTAGATCAGCGATTTATTAATAATTCTTAAGGAATACATGCAATGGTGGAAGTACAAAGTGTAGCATACCGTATCAGGGCCTTCTTTGAGAATAAGGTTCTCCAAGTTATTAGCTAATCTGGTTGAGAATTCCTCTTCTGTCTCACCTGATGTTTTCATAAAATACTATGAAACTGAACCAACCTTCAGAAGGAAAGTTGGTAACTCATTCACTCTTACAAGAACAGGTTGAAGGTTCGAACCACGCTTACGGGCGTGCTTCTATCTAGTGGCTTGTCACATTTATCAAAAATGAAACTGAAGTTGTGAAATCAAGAAAAAGAGAGCAACAAGTATTTCCAATGAGTACCTGGCAGATGAAACCGCCAGTAGTGAGGACAATCAGTGTGCAATACAAAAGGAGCTGGCAAATCAAACTTCTGATGTAGATTTTGAAGACTGCAAATGGAGAAGGATGTCACTTTGGCAGAACAAACAAACAACAATCTACTGTAAAAATGGACTAAGATATTGACTACCATAACTTTCATAAATATCACAGACAAAACTAAGAACATGTGATTCAGCAGTAAACATTTAAATTTTAACTAAAGAAAGTACGTTACCCAGAAAGACTAGCTGATATAAGAGTTGATCCATGGTATCTGCAAAAGCGTACGTAATTTACCAGTTATACAAGCAATAATGGCTTGATTTTAATACCCATCAAAAGGTGAATCTCAGTTCATAGAAATTTGATGAAATTCTTACGATTTTGTCCGTGCTATGAATTTCTTCTTATTTGGCCTGCCCAATGCATTGAAATAGTACCATACCAGTTTAACCTGCAGGAAGGAAATTCCCAATCAAAACATAAATGAAAGTTGTGCCGTACTACTCTAAGAATTTGAAGGCTCCAGTTCATCAATTCGGATAATTAGCTTCTAGGAAATAGGTCAGATATCTCATGACTGATCAATCTTCAGCACAAGATTGATAAACTACTTATATAAAAATCAAATGACTATGACAAACCTGGTGGAAATTTTACTATGCAAGAAAGGAAAATCATAGAGAAAGATACATTAAAAATTAAAACTATATCTGGACCACATTTTGGAGTAAATATTTTGCAGGATAAACATAAATATTAACACAAACATTGACAAATTTGTATATAGGTCTTTTGAGGGTATAAGCAATTAATTTCACAAAAGAATGCCAAGAGAAGCAACTCTCCTCAAACCTCTGTTCAGCAATCCATGTAATTCCATTTCAATGTTTCTCCTCTAAACTAACGTAATAGCAACTAAGAAGCAACAAAACATATCCCAGCTATTTGATAGTGCACTTTATCTTCTTGTGCCACTTGCTAAATAAATTCTACCCTTCAGCATGTATTTTACCTTTTACAAAATATAGTTTCAAATTCTCCTCATAGTATGTAAACTACTGTGTGCCATTACCATCTGTGCCAGTAAATTTACACTTGAGATTTGAATTATTTCTGTAGGAACACAAACATCTAACTGTCAACAAAATAGCTATTTTCAATTTGCACCATCTAATCGAAGGAATAGTAATTCATGTCATTTTCAGCCATTAAAGTAACTGTAACTACATCAAGAACAAATCTCCATAAAGCATGTAATCAACTAATGATAAAAACAAAAGTACACACAGAAGTAGTTTTAGAAAGAAACCTGAGAATCATTAGCTTCAGAACCACTGTTGGTAAAAAAAACCTTTCCCATCTTCCTTGCAGTGAATATCTCAAGAATTTCCTTTGCAAGATCCTGCGAGTACAGAAGTCATTTTCTCTCATCACAAGAGCTTCTCACATAGATAATGATGTCATTGCACAAACAGGGTCAACAAGTAAAAATAATATTGGAGAAAGAAATAAATAGCTGAAACATAAATCAGTTCATAATAGAGGGTAATTTGCGGAAGTAATTAGTGTATGCAACTTATGAATTAGTTTCAATTTCACATGGAATGCTAACAATTACTAAGCTTTAGCAGTATTTTGGAGTTTAAAAATGGTGCCTAAACATGTCAGGAAAATAGAGAAAATGGAAAGAAAACCATTAATACCAAGGAGGGTCTAGTGGTCCGATTCCAAAAGGAGTGGTAAAATGGCAACTTGTTCAATTGCTTGGTTGCAGCTTCCACAAGTCTAGGCTCATTACCACCTGTAGATATCATAAAGGAGCATAAGTGCATTAAGCAAAGGTTGCCACAGATCAGTTAGAAAACACAAGTTTCTATGATCAGACACCATAAAACTAAAGCTTTTACCACTCCCTTTCTATGAGAATAATGTTTTCGAGCTTGGTTAGAAATGATAAGTTTAATTAATGGAAGAGGAAAAAGTTGTATCTATATGAGATGACCTTGAGAACAATGACAATTAGACAGAAGAATAAGCTCCTTCAGCAGTCCTTTATTAAGTGAATAAGTAAAGCTTTAACATTTAGACCAAATACAAACAAACAATTTACCAAATGATCCGGAAGATAATAAACTTTCCACAAGGAACATCTATAAAGAGATGCCAACAAAACGTATTCAATAATATTGAAAGAAAAGGGCCTACAATAAGAGAAGCTTTAAAATGCTATATGAGGAACATTTTCAGTACCTAAAGCTGTGCACCATAAGCCAGCAAGAGCATCGAGATATTTCTTCCCATTGCTGTCATAAACGTATGAGCCCTGCATATTGTATAAGTGACAAGCCATAGCATAAAAGAAAGCTTAAAACAGGACCAAACCACTGTAAAAAAAATATATGCATGTTGTATAAGTGACAAGCCATAGCATAAAAGAAAGCTTAAAACAGGACCAAACCACTGTAAAAAAAATATATGAGACAAAATCAACAAGGCTATGTAGTAATATGTGGAGGCCCAGAGTTGGATGACCTTGTTAAGTCACCTAAATCTACAACACAATAGCCTCAAAATCAGGTAGAAAGCCAAGTCTACAAGAAACTATACCCTTTGCAATTAATGAGATTTCCAGAAAAATTTTCACCAGTGTGATCTTGCTTTCTATCCATTGGAGACAGTTTTTATTGACAACATAATGTAAATGATCAGAGAAGATCTGTACATCAGAATACAAATTCGACATTCTAATCAATGACATGATTTCAAACTAAAATGGCAGGATTCTGAGAAAGAAGATATAATAAAAACAAAGGTTTTCAATGTGAACAATAGTAAAAATTTCTGAAGGTTGAAAGCAAGGCACACTAAAAAGTGAATGTTAGGTTATTACCTCTGATCTCTCAAATGACAAGAGGGATGGAGGTCAGTGCTCTGCCATCCAGCTGTGAATGGTGCCAACATGCTCATGGCCCTTGTACCTATGAAAATTAAGATGTGATTCCATCAAACATTCCAGAAAAATGCATGTTAAGTGTCCATATCTCAATACAAGCACAAAGAATTAACCATCAAGCACCACAAGATATCTATACAACACTCTGATATGAGCAATGGAACACACACTAAACTCCCATACCCTTTTCTCCCCCTTGTTCAGTCTGCAAGGATACCTCTGAACTGGCTTCTGTTTTATAAAATGCTGTGCAACACTGAGGAGAACAAGCCTGAGAATTCCTAGAAACAGTGACATGCCTCGACAAATAAGCCAGCCTGTGAAAGAATCAGCAAAAAGTATAATTTAAAAAAAAAAAAAAAACACTTCACATACCATTATAAATCATAAAAGATAAACATAAACCTGAAAGATCTTAGGAAATATAGCACAGATATCAAATTCAATAAACAAAAGAAACTACAAGTTCTCAACGTTATCAAATGTTGGAGTTGGACCAACCCAACTTGGGTCACTCCTCAGGTGTGGGTCACATGGGTAAGTGACTCAACTTACTTAACCCTTCATATAAAAAGAATAAATTGGTTCTAAGAGGCTTCTAGGGAGAGAAAAAAGGGGAAAAGTAAGAGAAGGAGCTTTGGTGGTTCTCTTCAATCCTCTTGTTCGGTATAAGGTGTGATCTAGGATTTAACTTCCATTGGCTGTTCCTTCTAGAACCTTTTCCTATTCTCAGATTCCATCAAGTATAATTATGCATTGTAAGAATTAAGAGTGTGTTAATCTTAACGATGTATGTGATTCCTCAAAGGCATTAGAAGTTTCAGTAATCCCATTGTTACTGCGATATAGTGGAAGATCAGAGGGACATTTCTTCCTCAGGCCCCCGTATGCATTGTATGATGAATCAGCTACATGGAATGATCTCACCAATGAAATAATGGAGATACACGTGTCTCGATAAAAATCAAATTCATCAGAAAAGTCAGTTAACAGAAGAGTTTTACAAAACAACATGAACAAAATCAGAAAGACCACAGTAAGATCAAAGCATGAATGATGACAACCAATTTGTGCAACCTATCCAAATTGGACACCATCACAAGTATACCATTTGCAGAACAAAACTTAGAAATCAAATTCATGAAAGAAAAAAGAATGAGTACAGCTTCAAAAAGAGAATGGATTGGCAGTGATCTTAGATCGAAGTAGGCGATAAGCCATCATCTTCTTCCGGTGAGAGAAAGTTCAACAGGACAAGAGTGAAGTGAAGCAGAGGACTTTTATTAGATTTATACTATTTCGGCAGCATTTCTTTCTATTAGTTTATACTATTTTCAAAGTGCGTCACAACCGAGAACAATAATGCTCCTTCAATTATTGTCTACGAAGAGTCTTAATTAAGCTCTCGAAGGCAGGGGTCAGGGCGTCTTGTTCCAAGCAATATGAGTGCCAATGCCGGCACTGCCCGTCTACGAGCTGTTCCTAGCCCTCATGATCCGCGAATCTGGCAGGATCGGTACAGCATGGGAACGGGGCCAATATATATATATTTTTTTAATCATTCGTGACGTTATTTTTCTTATTATCTCATGGTTTGGTTGGATGCAGCCGATGGCCAAACGGCTCAAACTGTAAGCAAGCGAAATCCTGCACAAGCGTAGAACCTTGGACACCTGGTCGGAAGATGTGGGAGGCAATGCATTCGAGGACGACCCACCTCCCCCACCTGTGGCACGCCAAGAGCAGCACTGCAGGTAAGGAGAAGAAGAGGCAACAG
Organism: Dioscorea zingiberensis; assembly: GCA_026586065.1. Lineage (NCBI taxonomy): Eukaryota > Viridiplantae > Streptophyta > Magnoliopsida > Dioscoreales > Dioscoreaceae > Dioscorea > Dioscorea zingiberensis. The sequence continues at coordinate 55,762,872 of CM048821.1, forward strand.
CTACGGCAGCGAAGAGTGCTTTGAAATGTTCCGTTATTATTTTTCTTGTCCTCGCTGTTTAAGCAATGTACTAAACTCTCTTATACTAATTAATAAATAAACTATGATTTATCCACTTCATAAAAAAAAGTAAAATAAACACTTATCTGCGAGACTTCCAAGGACGGGTATACAATGTATGAGCTGATATTTACCAATCTTACAGGCTTGTCCTTGTAAGAACAATCTACACACCCACCTCTTATAAGAAAGGGGATTCACTGCAAGTGAGAATCTCATCTCTTGGCAAATCCTGGTCGCAATAATTTAAAAATATTAAAAAAAATCTAAAATATTAATAATAATCCAGAAAAATACTAAATAGTAGAAAAAGAAAAAATTCTGACAAAAATTATAAAATACCTATCCCATACATTAAAAAAACTCATGAAAATAATTCAGCAATTGCCAAATAAAAAAACACCCACAAAAAATTTTAAAAAATCCAAAAAAGAAAAGCTTATAAAAACTTATTTAAAACTTATAAAATTCAAAAACACACAAAAATCTTAAAAAATAACCCCCAAAAATTAGAAAACTTCTAAAAAATTCCGAAAATTCATGAAATTCCAAAACAAAACCTAAATAAAACTCAAAAATTTCCCAAAAACCCCAAAAATCGCATAAAAAATCTTTAAAAATGAGAAATATTTGTGAAAAAGTAAAGAAAATTTCAAAAATCACATAAAACTAAAAAATTGGAAAACCCTAGATAAATTGTAAAAAAGTCCTGAAATTCCCCAAAAAAGAAGATAAAAAAATTTCAGATTTTGCCAAAAATTCCAGAAATTTTCATAAATTTGCCAAAATTCTCAAAAAAAATGCAAAAATAAATAAAAAAAATTAGATAAATAAATAAATATTAAATTATTACTAAGATTCAAACAAAAGAAAAATTATAAAAAATTTTGATTTTATTGAGAAAATAACTAATAAAAATATTTTGATCTATTGAAAAGGTTATTTTTTTTACCCACTGAACTATATGTTGCTTTTTCAATCCTAAGATCTCAACTATTTTAACTCTAAAAACAACCAAACTTTTCCTAAGTTTCCAAAATGGCACCTCTCACTATCTACATGAAGCAGACGTGACGTCCGGGTTAAGACACTCAAATTCTTCATTTACTTCTAAGTTATTCTAATTTTATCATTAACTTAAAACTAATCATTATTAAGCCTAACAACATCAAACTAATTAAAATCATTTCTAATTTCCCCTTATTAGATCAAACCCGAACAAACTACCTCTCCCCATGACAAACCTCGCCTCCTGCACTCTCCCTCTTGAAGATCTTGAGCAAACATCCAATATGACTCAACTCTAGTGGAGCGGAATGGAGATTATGCGGCTTCCCTGAACGATTTTCCCTTGAGTCTCCATGATCCCTCACGCCAACGGCGCGACGCCTCCCGGTGGTGTCCGAAAGGAGGTCTAGTTGTGGGCAACCAGGAGGGACAACAAAGGGTCCTCAGGAAAACTGCGGGTGAGTAGTTCCCTGGTTTTTGGGATTTTGGGGATTAGGGTTTAAATTTTTTAGTTCATATTTTAGGGTATGAAATTGCAACTATTGAGTATGAAATTCTCTAATTTGCTTTAATCTGAACTGAGTTAAGTTATTTTGAGTATGAAATTCACCATTTTTTAAGCTACTATTCCCATTCTAATTTTGCTTTGCTATGAACCGCAAGTTAATTTTGCTCTGAACTGCAAAATTGAGTATGAAATCTCTCCAATTTGAGTATGAAATTCTCCAATTTGCTTTTCTCTCTGAATGCAAATTTTAATTTTGCTTACTCAACTGCAAAATCGAGTATGAAATTCTCCAATTTACTTTTTTATTCTAAACCGCAACTTAATTTTGTTGCAGGTTGATCGAATTTAGTTAGAATGTAAAATTTGTAAATCTCCGGTTGTTTAATTTAAGTTAAGTGTTTAGGGTTTAGGCAACCTAATTAGGAGTTCCATTAAAATTTACGAAATGTTGCCCCTTTAATGCCCCCTTTTCAAATGCTAACATTTGATTTGGCTGTGAATTTGTTTTAGGTTGAGACAATTGCAAACATTAACATGCCAATGGAGGGAGGGGAGACACCATTGTCGGGTTATAATTATAATGTAAGGTCAATTTCTACTAATGTTGTAAAAGATGATATATGATTCAAAGGCTAATTATGTGTCATTTGGTTTTAATTTTTATTAGGCTAAGACTATGGCGCATACCGATTTGCCAATGGAGGGAGTGAGAAGAGGCACGAGAAGACGTAGGAGAAGATTCTGCTTTCACACACAATTACAAATGTAAGCCCCTTTGAAGCACCAAAATTTTTGTTTTTAGCTTCTATTAGGTATGTATCCATAAGGAGGAAAATATTCATGAAGCTTTAAAAATTTTGTTTGTGTGGTAAGGTTTAGTGTCCTGTATTAAACCCTATCTTTAGAGGTATTGGACATTCTAAATTGCCCATTACAAAACTATAGAAGAATTTTTTTAGACAATGTAGAAGGTTTTCTATCAATGATAAAAAATTGCCATTTAAAGGTATTGGACTAAAATATTTTTTCTATCTTGTAGAAGGTTTTGTATGTTGATGAAGGCCAAAAAAAATTTTGGGGCTTCATGATCCCTCTTATTACAGTAGGGTTTAGTGGCCATTTTTTTTCCATTCATTATCCCTCTAATTGGCAAGAAAAATTAATGATCCCTCAATTAATTCATTATTGTTTCATTATCCCTCTAATTTTTTAGGGCTTCATTATCCCAAAAAAAATGTCAACTGATGCATAATTGATGTTTTAAATTATGCATTAATGTGATTTGGTTTATTTTCTTTAGGTTGATCCTATGCCAGACCCTGAACCTCCATTGGAGGGAGGAGAACACACTGATGGCAGTCAAGGGGTGGATGTTGGGAGGAAAGATGTTCCTGCTGAAGATAATGAAGAAGATGAAGACCTATCAAAGGATTTAGAGTTCAAAGAATTTGATGAAGAAGTTGAGGATGAGGAGGATGACTTATTCTTTAGTGCAGCAGATAGTGATGCATATGAGTCAGAGCTAAGGGCATGGTTGGGCAGAGAACTAGGTGGGAAAGAAGAGGGTATGAGTGAAACATTGTTAAGCTTGTCTGAATCCAGTGACAATGTTGATGGTGTCCAGAGGAAAAAAAGAGATGCAGTACTCCACGGTTTAATGAGGAAACAAACTTGCAAGGGAAATTACATTTAGTTAAAGGAATGGGAGTTTACCAACCACAAGTTCTTCAAGGAGGAGGCATTAAGAGAGTATGCAATCCAAAAAGGGTTTGATTATGACTTCCAAACATAATGAATGTAAAGTTGTTGCAACCACTTGCAAGAAGAAGTGTATTTGTATGTTAGAGCATCATTATCACTAACAAGTGCTCCTTTCAAATAAAAGACACACAGAAGGAGCACACTTGTGGGAGACAAGGCCCAAGCAAGATAAGATAGATTACAAGTGGCTTGCAAAAAATATATGGAAGAGATAAGAGACATGCCAAAGATGGATATTGGGGCTTTCCTGCAACATGGTTGTAACGCCTAGCTCCCCAAAGTCCAGGGGGCCCACCTGCATCGCCTTCTGACCATTGCGTGCATTCTAATAGGGGACGGGCCCTACCCAACCACTAAGCCTCAAGGTATTCAAATATTGCACAAATTATGCATAACGGAAACATAAAAAGGACACAATGTATCAAATAAGAATACACTATGGAACCTAATACTAATTCGAGGAGTTCACAAACCCTACAAATAAATCCGAGTCATAATCATAATATGGCTCCCAGATGGGAACCTACAACATGTTCTCACACATATTAAGCGTAAGATAAACAACCTCAAGAATTCCTAATAACCCACGCTCAACTCCTTCAAGGCCCAATGCACGGCTACTCCTCGTGATCACGAAGAAAACATATCAACAAGTAGTGAGCTTTCGAAATGAAAACTCAGCAAGCACCCGCTGGATATATGTAATCATGCCTCATAAATAATAACATGCATCAAGGAGAGATGTCCGAGGAATATATATATGCATGAAATGATCTCCTCATACAACAGGGTCACACACATGAACAAGAAAACCCCTGTCAAGTCTAAGAGATAAGGATCTATATCCTACCAAGAACACACCATCACAAGTGGTAGGGAAAATCCAAACCTCAGGCAATAAATCGTACAGCTAATCATGACAGTTTAACCACCGAACTCGCAAAGTCCTCTCCCTAGGCAAAACACCTGGTGAAACCGCAGCCAAGTCCGTCGACAAAGTAAGGTAGCGCCACCCTCCACGCATGTACTCATTAACAGCGCGATTACGGCCCCACCGACAAGCGAATACGGACCGCCAGAGTATCGCCCCTTCCTCGACAAGGAAAACTGATGAACAGGTATCCCCGCCCCTCAACATCCGCATCGCCACATGAGGAGAATCCTCAATCCACAAAATAGTCGACGATACACGCCAACCAGCGGTATAAAACCGTAATGCCAACAAACATCGAGGAATCAAAGGTATGTGTATTAACATGGAATCACAAATAATCCAAGGAAGCAGGTACACATACACCACAATGAATCCAAGCATCAAGGGAGACATGATAATCAATATATATATATATCCAATAGAAGGAGTGCGGTGAGTACTTGCCCAGTCGAGAATATTGTTTCTACTTAATCATCGCAATCTCCTTCGACGCCTTCTCGCGACAACGCCAAGATCCGGTACACACATAAGTCGTACCAACACGCTGCGACGTGTATACAAGTAAAACAAAAACACTACGCACTCACAATGTGTGCTCAAATAAACTCAATCTAATTCTCTCAAATCCATCAACCCAACCTTCGCCCACGAGTTCGTACTCCAACTTACCAAACCGGTCCCATTCTCACTTGGTCTCGGTCCAACCCGAATCAAGTCTCTATAATAGTTAGTCTCCACTAACAAATTCATTAATTCAAATTAATTAATGAATATCATAACTTAACCATGTTTCTCACCGCCAAACCTCAATCATCTCATAAGATTAAGAAATCCTCAAAATCATGCGTAACACCACATGTATACACTCATCTCAACTAAGCCATGGTTTTGACTCTCCATTATCCATTCTTCCAATGAACAACTAGTCCTTAATACAAACCGCAACCACCTTTTAAGAGATGAACCATACACTCATATAAACATATTTAACTATGGCTTTGAAATAAGTTACTACCATCTTAATAATGAGTTAAACATACTTCCTCTTGGTCTTCCCTAAACCCCATTAATTAATAGGTTTCTTTATTCTTGAAAACCTCTTCAGCTCGACTCAAATTCTTAACACCATTTACATGGTCTGTTGTTAATGTCTAATTCCCAACCATCATCCCTCCATGCTCAAGGAGATTAAAGATCACATTACTTGAACCAAATAAATATCCATCTTAAGCATGCATGCTCTACCATTCAAACTCAAGCTTTTAAAACCATAACTTACATTCTATTGTTCTTAACTAACCTCGACATGGTTCTCTCTCTTCATAGCAAGATATCCGGCCTTCTCATACCCGTTCATTTAACTTCAAACAAGTTTGGGCTTTCATCATAATCAGAAAAATACATTGAGATTAGACCCACACTTCCCTCTCTTTTACAACCCATCATGCATGCATACATGGTAAGTCCTCATCACCAACCCATAACTAGTTTCAAGATTGACGCTCAAATTCCTCTTAAAACCATGCATGAATGTTGATCCGACCGAGAAGGGATAATTCCCTACCGTTTCAAGACCGTACCTTCCGGTCCCGAGAATGGTCCAAGCTCCGGTGAAAGGAGGTACCCGCGGTGATCGCTCAACTCCCTTCGGCCGAAGCTTCGTCTCACCGGTGGGGTGGGGATCGCCACCTTGCTTCGAGGATTTCAGGGGATTCTCGATACAGAGTCACCACTCTCTCTCGCTTCTCTTCTCTCAACATCTCTCTTCTCACTGTCTCACAAACTCCTTCAAACTTTCTAACTTCTTGTATTAAGAATGAAGTGCGTGTTGAGGGAGGGTATATAGTGGTGTTCCATATCATCTTAGCGGTGGGTGTGAGGGTATTCGAGGCTACAAGCGGTGAGGTGGCTTCCAGGCGCCGCTTGCTTTACCCGGCGCTGCCTAACGCTACTTCGACTTGTGTGGCCCTTTTGCTTCAGCCAGTACGAAATAATGGAGATGCTTCGTACCCATTACTCCACGTAGATGGGTAGTGAGTGTTAATCCTCCCCACGGTGAGGTTGGGGCTTCTTTCTCTCCCGTGCCCCAGGATCGAGTGAGACCTAGAGATGATTGGTGGATTTCTCTCACGCGCGTCGTGTCCAGCGCAAGATGGGTTCAGGCATTGTAAAGATGCCCCGGGATAGGCCTACAATGCCTGAACCCATCTTTGCTTCTTGTAAAGATGGGTTCAGGCATTGTAGGCCTATTATTGGACTAGATGGATACCACATCAGGGGGGGGTTTCTAGGGCAATTACTGTGTGTTGTTGGGGTAGATGCCAATGACAACATGTTCCCAATAGCATATGCAGTAGTTGAGGTAGAAAACACTACAAGCTGGGGCAGGTTTGTTGAAAGCCTTCTCAATGATGTAGGCTCTGTGGAAGACAACAAGTGGACATTCATGTCTGACCAACAGAAGGTTAGTTGCAGCTTACAAGCATAAGTTGAATTAAAGTTCATTGGATCTAACTGTTTTATTTATCAGTTCTAACTTAATTAATTTTTTAGGGCTTGGTGAACATCCTTGCAGACTATGTTGAGCCAAAAGATCATAGAATATGTGTCAGGCATTTGTATGAGAACTTCAAGAAGAAGTTTCCTGGGAGAGAGTTTAAGAATGCTTTATGGGCATGTGCAAGGGCAAGTACAGAGGTCCAGTTCAATACATGCATTGAGAGACTTAGGTCAATTGTTCCTGACAACGATGCAGTGGAGTGGTTACTTCAGAGAGAACTAGAGAGATGGGCTAGGCACAAATTTTCAACTGAGCTGAAATGTGATATATTGTTGAACAACATATGAAGTCTTTTAACCCCTTCATACTCAAGGCCGAGAGAAGCCAATTATCACAATGCTTGAAATGATCGGAAGAATGTTAATGAAGAGGTTTCATTTGAAGATGAGTGGGATGGAAAGGTTGAACAATCCAATATGTCCAAGGATTCAAAAGAAGTTGACCGGTTATAAGAGGGCAAAGATTTGATTGTATAGCATAATCGTGGTAGAGGGACTAAAATTGAAGTTGATCAACGCTGCCACCCTAGGTAGAGAGGTGGTTGATTGATAAGTGTTCATTTGAGCATAATTCTATACTATATTTTTGTAGACTTGCATGAGATTAAGAAGATTTGTTGCCCACTGATGCTCAAAACTTGCTTATTTTCATCAATGTGCCATAAGAAGAGGACCCCCGAGGAAAGAAAGCGCTTCGATAGAAGCCGGATCCCGGCACGTAGAAGGACGCATACCGGCTAGTATATGGCTTCCATACGGCCGTGTATACTAGTCCCCTCGGTGGATGTATCGCGCCATCATATACCGTGCATAACAATGGCTGTGAGTAGTAGCCCGTGATATCGGAAAGATATATACGCCCGTATATCACGGGCCCGTGATGAAGGTGGCGCCCGTATGGTACGCCGACATGGGCCCGTGAGTATGGGCCCGTGACATCGCTAAAATTGGGCAATCCTGCAGCCCGGCCGAGGGTAACTTAGTAAATGGCATCCTTTAAACCCTACGAGTATAAAAAGCGAATGGGAAAGGGGTTTAGGGGGGATTGGCTGCTAGGGCAAGAGAGGCACCTTGGAGAGAGCTTGGAGGGTCATCTCCCTCAAGGCATAGGAGCAGGAAGGGGGAAGACCGAAGAAGGAGGTGCGAGAAGCTATCAACGGTGATTGTGCAAATCTCATTTGCTATGTCTTTCTCGCTTTCTTCTATCTTTGATGTGAATTATTGCCCCCTTTCATGGAGGGCTAATTTTGTAGATGCTTGGGTGATTGGTGAACCCTTGGACATGTGTTAATTAATGTCTCCTCTCTATTTTGATTACTTGATTGCATTGTTGAGTCTATTGGATGTTTTAATGTAAGTTGATCCCTCTACGCTAAGTGAGCCCTGAGGGATCTTCGTAGTCCATAATGGGGAAGAAGTTTAACGCCTCCCTGTGTAGACCATCTCCAATAGAAAAGGATCATGCAGTACACCAGAACCCGTGTACTTAGAGAGGCGACCCCTTTAGACGTATATTCCGTAATCTTTTCAAGACATAGGTTCGAGAACATCATCAAGAAGGGCACTAGGATTAGTAGCTCACCTCGGGATTAGAGAGTGAGTGAACGCCGCGATAGGAACCCTTGGCCAGTAACTATCGAAAGTAATTAAAGTAGAGAAGGGCATTTATATATTTGAAGTCCAAGGGGGATCCAATTACCCGAGCATCTCGTTTTCATGATCGTTTAACTCCAAGAAGTATTCAATTCCCCAATTTAAGTTTCCTTTAATCAATTTAGAAGTAGCATAACCAATCATTTCTCGGATTGACTAGATAGTAGACAATTAGTAAATACTAGTACTTCTTTCTCCCTGTGGATCGACAACCCGACTTCTATGTCCACTCTTATTACTTGATACGACCCATGCACTTGCGGATTTTTAGCGCATCATTGATGTAAACAACAGAAGCTGCACTTGTAGGAAGTGGGATTTATCTGGGATCCCATGTGTTCATGCTTGTGCAGCCATCTCCTTCTTAAGGCTCACACCTGAAGGCTATGTTGATAAGTGCTACCATAGGTGAGCTTCTTTTGATTTCATAAATTTAAATTTTTAGATTACCTAACATCCCTTTAAATATCTTGTAGGGAGCTATTCTTGAAAACTTATGAGCCTATAATGCAAACTGCAGCACTGGGCCACGTAATTAGCCTCGCACTTTATGCACATGTTGCCCATCCTATGGATAGAAGGAGAACAGAAGACCTAAAAGGCTTAGGAAGAGGAGCCAAACAGAACCTCCTACTCAACTGGATGCCAACAAGATCACCAAAGATGACACAATTATCGGATGTGGCAGAACTGCAATGGGTGGGGCACAACATAAAACTCGGCCTCACCTCAAGTAAAGCTGAAAAAATGAGAATTGCAAGGGAGAAGGCTGCCATGAGAAGGAGAGCAAAGAAAGCTGCCCAAAGGGACCATGCAAGCCAAGCTCAAAGTGACAATGCAAGCTAGGAATTCTGCAGTAGGCAGTAGGTAGTAGGCAATAGACAGTAGGACTTGTAATTGGGGTATGTATGATGTCAGGCAAGAAGAACAACTTTGTTTTATAGCAATATTGCTAAAATACACTTCTTGTTGCAAGGATGGCTGTTTTGGCAATATCTTATATATATTGCTGCTTTAAATTATGACAGCTCTGTCAGTGTTGAAATGTTATTCTCAGATTTAAATTTATTTTGTGCTTAATTAAATTTTTCTATTGTCTGGAAGGATGTTACAGGATACTAGGCACTTGAAATGTCCAGTTCAATACAGTTTTTGCAATACCTTCATAGTTAGGGCAGATTTCTTTTTTTTTTTACTGCTTACCATGAAGCTGTTGACCCCATGAAATTTAATTGTGGCCTCAATTAATTTTTTCTATTTTCTGAAAGGTTGTTAGAACCTAAAAGAATTTCGTTTTGATGTTCAAAGGCACTTGAAATGTCCAGTTCAATACAGTTTTGGTAATACCTTCATAGTTAGGGCTGGATTTTTTTTTACTGCTTACCATGAAGCTATTGACTAGAAAAAATTTAATTTTGGCCTTAATTGATTTTTTCTATGGTCTAAGAGGTTGTTAGAATCTAAAAGAATTTTTTTTGATACTCAAGGCACTTGAAATGGCCATGACACAACAGTTGATGCATCTCCTTAATAGGTAAGCTGAAAATTTTTTTACTGCTTACCATGAAGCTGTTGACCAGAAAAAATTTAATTTTGGCCTCAATTAATCTTTTTTGTGGTCTGGGAGGTTGTTAGAACCTAAACGATTTTTTTTATGCTCAAAGGCACTTGAAATGGCCATGACACCACAGTTTTTGCATCTCCTTAATAGGTAAGCTGAAATTTTTTTTACTGCTTACCATGAAGCTGTTGACCTCAAGAAATTTAATTGTGGCCTCAAGTAATTTTTTCTATGGTCTGAAAGGTTGTTGGAACCTAAAATAATTTTGTTTTGATATTCAAAGGCACTTGAAATGTCCAGTTCAATACAGTTTTGGCAATACCTTCATAGTTAGGGCTGGATTTTTTTTTACTGCTTACCATGAAGCTGTTGACCCCAAGAAATTTAAGTTTTGCCTCAATTAATTTTTTCTATGGTCTGGGCCTAAAAGAATTTTTTTGATACTCAAAGGCACTTGAAATGGCCATGACACCATAGTTGATGCATCTCCTTAATAGGTAAGTTGAATTTTTGTTTACTGCTTACGATGAAGCTATTGACCAGAAAAAAATTTTGGCCTCAATTAATTTTTTCTATGGTCTGGGAGGTTGTTATAACCTAAAATAATTTTTTTTGATGCTCAAAGGCACTTGAAATAGCCATGACACCACAGTTTTTGCATCTCCTTAATAGGTAAGCTGAAATTTTTTTATTGCTTACCATGAAGTTGTTGACCCCAAGAAATTTAATTTTGGCCTCAATTAATTTTTTCTATGGTATGGGAGGTTGTTAAAACCTAAAATAATTTTGTTTTGATGCTCAAAGGAACTTGAAATGTCCAGTTCAATACAGTTTTGGCAATACCTTCATAGGTAGGGCTGGATTTTTTTTTTACTGCTTACCATGAAGCTATTGACCAGAAAAAATTTAATTTTGGCCTCAATTAATTTTTTCTATTGTCTGAGAGGTTTTTAGAACCTAAAAGAATTTTTTTTGATACTCAAGGCACTTGAAATGGCCATGACACAACAGTTGATGCATCTCCTTAATAGGTAAGCAAAAAAAATTTTTTACTGCTTACCATGAAGCTATTGACCAGAAAAAAAATAATTTTGGCCTCAATTAATTTTTTTTGTGGTCTGGGAGGTTGTTAGAACCTAAAAGAATTTTTTATGCTCAAAGGCACTTGAAATAGCCATGACACTACAGTTTTTGCATCTCCTTAATAGGTAAGCTGGAGTTTTTTTTTACTGCTTACCATGAAGCTGTTGACCCCAAGAAATTTAATTTTGGCCTCAATTAATTATTTCTATGGTATGGGAGGTTGTTAGAACCTAAAATAATTTTGTTTTGATGCTCAAAGACACTTGAAATGACCATGACACCACAGATTTGGTAATACTTTCATAGTTAGGCTGAATTTTTTTTTACTGCTTACCATGAAGTTGTTGACCCCAAGAAATTTATGTTTTGCCTCAATTAATTTTTTCTATGTTCTGGGAGGTTGTTAGAACCTAAAATAATTTTTTTTTGATACTCAAAGGCACTTGAAATGGCCATGACACCACAGTTGATGTATCTCCTTAATAGGTAAGCTAAATTTTTTGTTACTTCTTACCATGAAGCTGTTGACCCCAATAAATTTAATTTTGGCTTCAATTGATTTTTTCTATGGTTTGGAAGGTTGTTAGAACCTAAAAGAATTTTTTTTATGCTCAAAGGCAATTGAAATGGCCATGACACCACAGTTTTGGCAACACCTTCATTGGTAAGTTGTAATTACTGTTACAACTCACTATGAAGCTGTTGACCCCAAAAAATATTTTTTGGCTAAATTGATTTTTATATTATGGTTTGGAAGCTTGCTAGAAGCTTGGAGAATTATTTTTCAAGCTCCAACATACTTGGAATGGGCAGGACATCCAAGTTTCACCATTAGGGGTATGTATAAGCTGTAAAAGTTATTTTCTACTCAATTAATTTTATCTGATGGTTTGGAAGCTTGTTAGATGATAAAATAATTTTTTTTGGATGCTCCAAGCTAAATCATATTACAGTAGATATAAAATACCAACAACCAACAAACATTCAACATAACTTTACAGCTTGATTACAAAGAAAAACCTTAAAACCACATGCAATTAGTGTCAATAGGCTTAACAAAAATACATTTTGACAGTTCCAAACATAGATCATAGGCAACAGATACTACAATTTGACAGCTCCAAACATATACTGTTACGCCACAATTACTTCAGAGATTCTGATCATACAAAGCGATGTGAGTTTTTTTGTCTTGCTGTAAACAAATTGGAACACTTGAAATGAGGAAGTAGCACTCCTCCGTGATACTGCTTCAAAGCACACTTGCTTCAGGGGAGTGGTCCTCAGTCGTCGTGAAGTCGTCATTCCCTTGATTTAGGGATCGCTGCCCCGTGGGGAAAACCGAACAGGGGGTCATCGGAGTTAAGTTCAACTTGGGATGGTGCTCCATATCTTCAAGAGTCCCTTCTCCATCACATGCGTCACGAGAGAAGGCTTGTCGCGAAGAGGCGGGACTGTCGGGTTTGCCCTAATTTCGATTAGGTTTGAAATAAAGGATTAGGTTTGATCTAATAAGGGGAAATTATTAGTTTGATGTTGTTAGGCTTAATAATGATTATTTTTAAGTTAATGATAAAATTAGAATAACTTAGAAGTAAATGAAGAATTTAGTGTCTTAACCTGACGTCCGTCGCCCGCGAGATGACAGAGGTGCCATTTTGAAACTTAGGAAAAGTTTCGGCTGTTTTTTAGAGTTAAAATAGTTGAGGTGCAGGATCAAAAAAACAACATAGTTCAGGTGGGTAAAAAAAATTAACCCATTTGAAAAATATGACCCAAAAAAAAATGTTTATCATAAATTTCTAAAAACAAATACTAATTTCCAACCTCCAAAACTAGAAATCTTAACTTCAAGTCTTCAAGTTTTCAAAATTCATTCTCGGTTCGATCTTCTAATTGTTGTTGTGTCTTCTCTAGTATACTTCTTGATCTTATAATCTATATTCGGCATCCAACTACATCTCCAAAGAAGTTTGGTTCAACCAACTCCTTTTGTCGTCTAATACGCTGTTCCCTACACTAAAACAAGACTCTGATATTACTGTGGACATTGGTGGAATTAGTAGATCACGTGTCATAGTAGCTAACACATGATAATTATGCTCTTATATTTTCCACCATGGAGGTAATTATTAAAATTATTTGTTAAATAAATGTTTAATTCATTCAAAGAAAGAGTAGAAGAGGAGGAGAAAGAAGAAGAACTATTATATTCTTTCATATTTATTAATGATAAAAGAGTTTTAGTTTTAGTTTTTACTTGTCAAATATTTATAACATCACTTATTTGCGTTGTTCTTTAATTACCATAAAATTGATTATAAATATTATACATTTCATAAAACATGGATTTATATTCCTCTTCTAAAGAATTGTGATCTACAGCCATATTTTCATCATATGAGTCACGAATAAGAAAAACACCATCAAATTTAAATCTAGGATCTATAAAATATAAATTGGTTCAATTATTTTCAAATACTTTTTAAATTTTTCTTCCATAAAAGCAACAATAGTACCAAAACCTTTATTATATCTATATAAAGTAAAAATGTCACCAATAAAATACTATTTGCTTATAGTTGTAAAAGAAGCAGGATAATAAACACAGGAAAAAACATTTATTGCATTATGAAAATTTGTAAAAATAATCTAATTATGTTTCCTACTTCCCAATCAAATTTAGTAATTTGAATTTCTCTAAAATATTTGTTAAAGAAAATGGTGATAATGTCTTTATATTGATAAACACATTCTAACATGGCATAGGTCATAGGTGGAATTCCACCTATACTTAATATCAATAATAAATTTTATATTTTTTCTCATATTGAATACAAAATATTTTAAATTTTTGTCTTCTATTTGATTTATACAGGAGCGAATGTTGGACAACTAAAGTTCAACATATTCAAAAGATGAATGTAGCAGAAATGAGGATGTTAAGATGGATGTGTCGTCATACAAGATTGGATAAGATTAAAATGACACATCCGTCGAAGCGGAAGGTAAAAATGGCAATTGAAGATAAAATAAGAGAAGGGCGTTTAAGATGGTTTGGACATGTGCGTCGTAGACTCCTAGGTGCCCCGGTTAGAAAATGTGATAGTTTGATAATAGAAGGTAAAAAGAGCGGTAAAGGTAGACCAAGAATTACATGTAGAGAGGTAGTGTCTACGGACCTACGTACGTTTATTAGATGTGGATCCGGATCTTGTCTTTGACAGAGCTACATGGAGATAGAGAATTCATATAGCCGATCCCATCTAGTATGGGATTAAGGCTTAATTGTTGGTGTTGTATTCTATTTGATGAGTTTCTAATAAATAAAATATAACTTCTAACTTTTTGTATGTGAAATTCAATTATTTTTAAAACATCTTGCATGCATAAATTTAAAATATGATATGCACATCTAATATGAAATAATTTTCCTGAAAAATATAGGTTTTAAGTGTTGTTTTAAAAGTTCAATTGCACCGGTATTAGTAGAAGTATTATCAAAAGTAATAGAAAAAATAAAATTTTTAGTTTTATAATTATAAATTATGTTCATAATACACCCAATTGTGACACTACTCGTGTGTATATATTCTAATTCGCTAAAACTCAAAATATGTTTTTGTAAATTTCAATTATTATCAATATAGTGCCGGGTGACACAAATCTTTTTATAACTTGCATGATATTTAGAAGTCCAAATATCCGAAGTAATACAAATTTTTGATGAAATATTAGATAAATCATAAATTAATTTTTCCTTATATTCATTATAATTGAAAATGTTATTTTTCTTATAGTATTTCTATATAACTTTTTTATATTGGGGACAAAAAGCATCATGAATCATTTTTTCAAATTTGTATTTTCAAAAAGATTAAAAGGTTGATCATCATGAACAATAGAGTTAACTATAATTTCTTGCATTTTTTTTGAAAAAAAAATTGAAAATTTCTAAGAGGGGAAGTAGAAAGATTTATTATTTGAGTTTAGGTAAGATCATGTTGGGTCATAGCATGCCAGTCGGTATGTCTTTTAAGGTAGCCAATGTCACTTGTAGTTTAACATGAAAAATCTTTTTTTTGATTTTTTATAAATAGCTCGGGGACCTTGATTTGCAATATTAACAATGTCTAAAAAATTCCCGAACCTCTGAGGTTCTCTTCCAATTGCCAGTAGTGGCACCAATAGATAGTCCAACATTTGGGGGAGGGGTTGTTTTCAAAAAGATTAAAAAAAAAGAGAGAGAATTATCACTAGGGAAATTCGAAGAACCGACCATTATACAATTGGAAATACCAAGTCGGTCTCCTTGAAATGCAGTTGAGGAATATTGAAGACTTGATCACTTGAAGTCTTGCCCTTGAGATAAATTGATCTTGAAGTCTTGCTTGATGCCTTCATTGTTTGAAATTAATTGCTTGAATTCTTGGGAAATTAGAATGAGAGAATTGAGAAGAAATTGAATTGTTGGTGTGAGGAAAATGAAAAGAATTAAGGGGTATTTATATATTTTTTAAAAAAATTTTAATACACAAAATACTGGTTTATAGTTGTTGGGGAGAATAGAAATGTTATTTTACCCCCCAAAAAAAACACAAAACTCTCAAAATAGTGGGGGTAAAATGTCTATTTTGGGCTTTAAAAAGCATTTAAAACACTTTAAAAAAAATCTTGGCGGGCCAGCGTGGCATGCCAGTGGGTCAAGCTATGCGTGGTCGCGCTCTACACATCCCTCAACGGCTTTATTCATGTTGTGCCAGGCAAGACCTACATGGGTTGTGCCTGACACGACATGATAGGGCTCATGCTAGGGCGGCACGCAAGTCGTGCCATGCCGGCTTGTGTGCCTAGGCCAACATAACCCACACAGGCCGTGGCCCGTGCCAACCCACGGGCTACTCGGGTTTTGACTCAACACGGACCCAACCCTGGGCTATGCCAGTCCATGAGTGGCATGACCCGGTTGACACCTTGATCTCGAGGTGAAATTCAAGAGACTCTTTTCTAACCATGAACTCATGGACTATGAACAGTGTAACCTTGTTTTTTTATTCCAATAGAAAAAAGATTTGTTTCAATAAAATTTAAAATCAGATGGCAAAAAATTCCTTTTTTAGGAATTTTTTGCTTCTTAAATCTCACTGAAGGAATCCCTTCTCATCGACTAGACTACTTCCTATAATATATAGTAATTGGTAAGCTTCCTGGGTGAGATTTAAGAGTTTTTCCCTTTTTAAGACTCAACACCACAGTTTTTAGACCAGGCCTGGTCATCGACCCGGTCAAGGCTCTGGGTCTTAGGTCAACCGGTTCAACCGTCGGTCATTCAGGTCAATGTTGGGTTAATAAAAATATTTTAAAAATTATAAATTATTTTTAATGTGTAATAATTATCAAATAAATAACTTGAAGAAAAAAACCCAAACCTAACA
Source organism: Dioscorea zingiberensis (assembly GCA_026586065.1). Lineage (NCBI taxonomy): Eukaryota > Viridiplantae > Streptophyta > Magnoliopsida > Dioscoreales > Dioscoreaceae > Dioscorea > Dioscorea zingiberensis. Next base: position 55,779,434 of record CM048821.1, read on the forward strand.
TAACTTAAAAGTTAAAACCAATACATAACAAAACTTCAAAATTCAATCTCCACATAAAACTAATCCACAATAAAAATTTAAATTTAACTTCAAACTAAACTCAATCTAATATAATATAAAATCATATGAGATGAGATTTAGCCATTTAGGGATGGGATTTAGTTTTTTTTAAATAATAAAATTACATATTTGTCCTTAACATATAAAAAAATTAAAAAACTTGAGGATGAAAAAGTCATTTCAAAAAAAAAAAAAAAAAACATTGACCCTGCGTGGTCACCGGGTTTGGCCGGTTCAAACCAGGTCAAGTCGGGTCAAGACGCTTGCAAAACTAGGTTAATTAGTAATCTGGATCGGTTTAAGCACCGGGTCACTGGTTTGATCGGTCGAAGCTCCGGGCCGGTCCGGGCTTAAAATCTATGCTCAACACCAAGGAAAAAAAATGTAAAAATATTTTTTTATATAAAAAATCAAACAGAAAATTCCTCCTTTTTTTCTCAAAACCTTTAATCTAATGATGAGACAAATAGAACAAAGCCAATTGAAAAAAAAAGGGAAAAAAATGAATAAGGCCTTTTCATTCAGAAAGTCACTGAAATCCCAATAAAACTAAAAATCAAATAGAGACTCATTCAATTTTCCTTCAAAACTTTTAAACTAATGATATTTTTTTTTTTTTTTTGACATAGAGGATAAACCCTTCCATAAAGAGACGTCAATGGACGTGGCATTGTGTGACGAGCACCCTTGACCCCTCACCGTGCGCATACAGATATGGAGACTCGAATCTGAGAGCTTTGTACTCACCAAATAAATTATCCAAACTGCTCCCCCTATTTAGGGGGCGGGGACTCAAATTTAAGAACATGTTCAATCAAGTAAATTACCTAATTCACGGGACTCGAGATACTGCTAGACCAATAGTACTTTAGTCAAACTAATGATAATTAAAAGAAGGAAACACATGAAAAACAGAAAAACAATATTTCATAAAACTCATTATAGCCCCAACTAAACAAAAGAGATTGAGGGTTTAATTGCAAAAAGAGATTAAGTCTGTATGATGACGTGTCAAATTGTGATTAGATGGGAACAGTGTACGCCGGCTAAGCTGTAGAAGCGATCCCAGAACGAGAGAAGGCACGCGGATACGCTGGGCTTCGCTGTTTCGTAGTTCCCGTGGACTAGCGAATCCTCATCTCCGCCCTCCGCCGTGGCCGACGCCGGATTGCAAGATCGGAGAGAACCATAGATTCCGTCCCGATCTCCCTCCTCTCCATTTCCCCTGCCAAATCTTGCTTGATCTTGTGAAAGAGGTAATGAGCTGCCTTTCCCCTTATTTTAAATAATGAGATTTGTTTTTGGGGTTTTTTCTCGTTGATTTTGATTTTTCTGGGTTATTTTTAGTGATTATGTAATTAGGGTTGGTTTGTTCGGTTGTGTTTCATGTGAAATTCTGAGAATTTGAGTAGAAATTGATGGTTATATGAAAAGCCCTAATCGTCGAGGTGGGATGGATTGTTGCTGTAGTTCATAGCTAGGGAAGAAAAAAAGTTGTGAACTTGAGAGTCTGTTGATGATTCTTGTGATGTATGTGTAGATTTTTCTTTTGTTTTTAGAAGGAGAAACTCCCACAGGATCAAATGTCTCAAGCCGCGAGGGATGAAAGCAGCCCCTTTGTTTGGGTATAGAGTTATCTGCGAATATATGACTAATGGAATCCAAACATAGTGAGAAACAACAGCATTGTCCATGTCATACAATGCATACTGTGTTGTGAATTGATGGAAGTTAGAGAAGAAGATAAAGGATGTATTTTCTTGTGTTTCTTTGAATGAAGAAAATAAGATGGATAAACAGAGAGAATGTATTGATGAAAAATTCTTTTTCTTTTTCTGTATGTTATGCATTTCAAGCACAGGTTAGCATTATCTTTACCCTATTGGAACGAACTTGTATTTTGCCATATCTATTTGTTTCTGATATGTGTTTGGTGAACAGAGAAGATGACAGAGGCAATGCAGACTGATGCTATCACTATGGATAATGAAATTGTTAAATGGCTCCCTAGAGTTGACATGCTATTTGATAGTGAAAATGATGCATATGAATTCTACAGTGCGTATGCCGAGAAAGTCGGGTTCTTTGTTCGAAGATCTACTCTGTGGACTACCTCTAAGAATATTGTTACTCGACGGACTTTTGTGTGCTCCAGAGAAGGTTTCCGTGAGAAGAAGAAAGGGTCCAAGGAGGTGAAGTCCCCACGGCCAGAGACAAGAATTGGTTGTCAGGCATCCATGACCATCAGACTCACTCCTAATGGCAAATACCGTGTCACTGAATTTTTGCCCGGTCATAACCATCAACTCGCCACACAAACGACAATTCATATGCTGAGAGCGAAGAAGATGAGACGGAAAGCTCGACTTGCGCAGGAGCTGATTTGGTGGATGAGACTGTTAGGACTCCGGAATTTGAGACTGAAGATGAGGCCTATGAGTTTTATAGCATGTATGCTGGAAAGATGGGATTCAGTGTCCGGAGAGCAAGTATGACAGTCAATGCTGAAAATGTTATTACAAGGAGGATGTTTGTATGCTCGAGAGAAGGGTTTCGAGAAAAGAAAAAAGGGACGACGAGGGTGAAGAAACCGCGTCCAGAAACAAGAACCGGCTGCCCTGCTTGTATGGTTATCAGGATTGCTTCTGGTGGTAAATATCATGTGTCCGAATTTGTTACATACCACAACCATCAGCTTTCAATCCCTTCAGCAGACAACATGGTGACATCAAGCAGTGCTGAAATTGATGGTAAGAATGAAGAAACAGATTTTGCAGATGATTCAGTGAAGATGCCTACATCTACTGATAAAATTCCTGGTAAACAGGGTCGAGGGTGTGAAGATATTGGCTGCCATGAAGCAGATAACAAAAATCTACGGTCCAAGCGCTTGAAGGTTGTGCAAACAGGAGATGCAGGAGCCACGCTGGAGTATCTACAAAAATGCAAAATGATAACCCGTCATTCTTTTATGCTGTAATGGCAGATGAGGATGGTATCATGACGAACTTTTTCTGGGCTGATGCCAAGTCTAGAATGGACTTCAACTATTTTGGTGATGTGGTGTGTTTTGACACAACGCATAAAGTAAATGGTTGTGGTAGGCCGCTTGCCTTGTTCATTGGTTTGAATCATCACAAGCAAAGCATTATCTTCGGTTCTGCATTGCTTTTTTATGATGAAAGTTGTGGTTCTTTTCAAGTGGTTGTTTGAGACTTTCAAAACCGCAATGTGTGGAAGGCAGCCCAAGACTGTCTTGGACTGACAGGTGTGCAGCAATAAGCGATGCAGTCACTGCAGTTTGGCCAGGTACAGCTCATCGGTTTTGTGTGTGGCATATATACCTACATGCTGCTGAGCAACTAAATCAAGCTTTTCATGGTTCAAAAACTTTATCATATGATATTAGCAGATGTCTCTTCGAGTTTGAAGAGGAAGATGAGTTTCTATCAGCTTGGCAGACAATGTTGGAGAAGTATGATCTTAAAGATAATCAATGGTTGTCTAGGTTATTTCGGATAGGGAAAAATGGGCATTAGTATATAGGCTTAGATTCATTCTATGCTGATATGAAAAAGCTGGCCCAGCAAAAGGGAGACCTTGAATAATGAGCTGAAGAAACTCTTGAGCCCAGAATTGGGTCTGCTGAGTTTCTTTGAGCATTATGAGAGAATAGTTGATGAGCGGCGATTTTCCGAGATGCAGGCTGATGTTAGTGCTGGTCAAAATAATAGGAAAATTCCATCTATGCGTATATTGAAGCAAGCTGCTAATGCATATACACCAGCTGCATACAAAATGTTTGAGAGGGAGTTTGAAATGTACATGGATTGTATGTTATACAGTTGTGGGGAGGTTGGGTCAGTATCAGAGTATAAGGTCACAGTTGAAGATGATTCCAAGGACCACATTGTTAGATTTGATTCATTAGATGGAAGCTTCTGCTGCAGTTGTAAAAAGTTTGAGTTTATTGGGATCCAGTGTAGACATGTACTGAAGGTACTTGACTTCAGAAATATAAAAGATCTCCCACCACAGTACATTCTGAAAAGGTGGAGAAAGGATGCTAAGGTTCTAAGTGGTAATTATGGGGTTTTGATAGATGATGACCCTCAATCTTCTGGCACAAAGCGATTTAACTATTTATGCCGCATTTTCAGTATAGCAGCCGCAAGGGCAGCAAAAACCTTGGAATCACATACATACATCGAAGGGCAGTTAGATGTGCTTATGGAGCAAGTGGAGCAAATTATGCAAACAAGACATCTGGAGATGTCTTCCCTCCCTCCTGCACCATATGATCAAAATCCTGTTGATTGCGTGGTCATGGGAAGTCTACACCATGATAAGACTAATCAAGCTAGCCTTTTACCTTGTGCCACAGATGGTATGTATCTTTTATTGAAGAATAAATTTTTCCATTAGTTCTCCTAATGCTTCTCCATTTTAATATCTGATTATTCAAGTCCAGCTCAAATCCTTTCATTCCCTCAGGCATCTCTATTCCTCTATTCTCCATACGTAACTGATGCCCAACTTAAGATTTCATCAACTTCATTGCGTTGAATGAACCTTGTCTCTACTAACTTTAAAACTTGTCAATGATATAAAATGAATAATTTTTCTTTATTGAATGCAGGACTGCTTAGTTCCCGGCATTCACATCCGACTATTTGCTGGGGGCAGTTTCCAGCTGGTCCACCAGAGTGATACCTATTGAACTCGAACTACGGATTACTCGTGATTTGTTCTACTGATACATGCAACTTGATTAAACGATGTATTGTAACATATGTTTCACCCTTTCTGGTGATTGTGGCATAATCTTGAAGTGTTAAAATTTCATTGCCAGTGTGTGAGGACCTGGCAAAATTATGCAATATCTTTGCTTTCTTTATTTTTCTTTTGTGTACAGGTCCGGTGTCCCAAATTTTACCGTTTCAGAAGAGCTGAAGAATAGTGGGATGATCCTGCATTATTGTCTTCAATTCAGTTTAATTTGCTTATTGAATTGTGTTCCTGCTGAGAACTCTCCTGGAGTGTACAAGTTAATGAAATCATGCCATTCTGAGAGCTGATGACATTGCTGAAGGACTTGAGCTGCTATGTTCATGGGATCCATTGATGTCCTCAAGGTAGGAATTTATGTAAAGAAATGTTGTAAAATATGAAAAATGTCCAAATTTTGAACTGATCTGCTTTCTGAGACTCACGATGTATCATTTGAGTTACAAGTTTGTAACAGCTTTGGTGATTAGATATATAAAATGCATGTCAAATTTCTTTTATCCTGTGCTTAATTATCTGGGGAAACATTTTTGTTCATCTTGCAAAGCTTGTGTTCTGTTAGTAAGACCCATAACTAGATCAGAATTCAATATTTTACAGGTGATCACAAATTTCTTGTTGATATGGTTCTAAACATGATTAATTCAATTTTGCCCACATTTTTTATTGCTTCAATTATGAATAATGTATATCGCACTATGGAATAGTTTCCGCCAAACAGAAACTGATCATTTGGAAAAGCATCTTTTCTTACAAATAGTCAGGTTTAGAACACATTAGCTAGAAACACGGATCGAGTAGAAGCTTTTGACAAAGTACCCCACTTTCTGTATCATCTCTACTAATCCGAAGTGCATTCTCCACTGCTGGTCTCAAACACTAGCACTACCACTACCACTGCTTTTTGTTAATCTCATGGTCACAATAGCTACCCTCTTGATTTCTGGTCAACCTTGAGTTACCATCATTCCTTCTGTTATTATTGCCTGGAAGAACATTCAAAAGAGGTCCACCGAAGAATATCGACTGCTCTGTGTACAGAAACCTATCTGGTTGCTGCATAGGAACAGCCACTGAAGAACTAGGAACATTAGGCCTTCTCCCATGATTACATGTCTCTGCTGAAGGATTTGCTAAGGAAACATGAGAAGTTCTTGAAGGGACCTGCATTGACGTCTCAACTCTAGAAGATGCTGGGATTGAAACATAACGGCCAGCCTCTTGGTCCCATACAACCAAAGGTCTTCGGCCTTCCTTGCCAAGTGAAGCTGAACTCTGGAACATCAGGTTGGAAGACCGAGTACTTGGAAGGGGGCCTCGTGGAAGCAAAGTTTGTTCGGGAAGAGAACACTGCAGTGGAAGTGGGATAAGAGCAACCGGTTCATGGATGTGAATTGGACTGGTGAGGCAACTTGCAGTAGATGTGATGCTTTCAAAATCCTCCTTGCCTGTGAGACTCATGTTTCTCAGATGAGATAGTTTCTGCCTGGATTTTGATTCTTTGGTTGTATTATAATCTGTGCCCGTACTGCTGCTAACACTAGAATTGCCACTTAAACTAAGATGAGCATCAGGTACACGATGAGATTCTACAGGCCGAAGAACAGAAGAGGATTCCCTGGCTTTGGCAGCTGTTCGCATCGCCTCATTAGAGTCTAGCTTAGCAAGCTTCCAAGCACTGATCTTAACTGCTTTCTTCGACTTGTTTCTGTTTTCCAGATTTCCAGCTGCATCAGGATCAATTGATGAGGGTAACATTCCAGGTTCCAAATGTGGAAGGATTTCATCCTGTTGCAGTCGATTTAGAGAGAGAAACTATCTAGATTGCACATGTGTGTGTGCGCACATTCATGAACACACATGGAGTCGAAGATAAACTTGCATTGAGGAAGAGCATAGGCATACCTGTTGATCAACAAATACTCTTGGAGGAGTGCACCAAACACCTTTATATCGAAGACTAAAAGAACTTCCACCACTTATGGTTGCAGAATTAGTGGGAGAATCCAGAGCTCCCTCTTGATGCTCATCATCTGAGAAAGCCGGTTGTGCCTCACTCAGAGCCCTCATAGCAACTACATACTCATAAGTAGTCATACCCTGTGGTAAAGCATGCAAAGTTGCAATTAGTGAACAGACAGATACTGTTTATCAGCAACTCAATATAATGAACACCTTTGAGTCTTACCTTTTTAATCAATATCATGTGGAAAAATAGAAGTTCCCCCAGAGGCGCACAAGCTAGTAATGAGATTGCAGTGCATATAGCCTGTAAAAAAAGGTAAATACCCAGACGAAAGTAATCAAAGGCTGGTATTGGTTATAAACTGTATAATTATGTAATTCAACCTTTACATACCACTATAGTTGCAAATAGAGGATGAGAGAAACCATGTCCAAGCTTTTCAATGATGCTTTTCTCGGTGCTAGTTTTATTAACAAAACATAGCACCAGAACAGTAATGCCAATTCCAAATTCAAACAAAAGCTATCAAAGAGAAAGGAAATACACTCGTATCATAAGTTATAAGAAAATTAAGAGCCCCATGGGACAGAAATCAGAAGGTTTGATTAATACATACCCAAATGAGACTTGTTACCATAAGAGATATGAATGTGATATAATTTCTTCTGCCCACACAATTGTTGAGCCACTGCCAGTGCAATCATTCATAGCATAGGAATCAAAGAGAAAGTTATTCAAATATAAAATTCTCACTCTTGGAAGCTGATCAATGGGAAAACATCAATAATGTTGACAAATCATGTTACCCGACAATGATGATCAAATCCATCCACACATTTATCACAACTTTTACATTGTTTACTGAACTTGCGCACCTACAAAATGAAGAAAATCGACTATTAGCAAAACAGAACAATAATTGAATTGCTCATGAAGCTCTACCTCTGCATTACACAATGTACAGAACAATGCATCTTCTGCATGAGCATGTTGTTCATTAGCATCCTCTTTGCGGCAATCGTCTTTTGCAAAAAGGAAACAGATAAGTCCTCCAAGGTGGAAGCAAATTAAAGAGCTTTTTCTACCAGGGGTAATTGGAAGATACATCTTCCGATCATCGCCAACAGAAACTCTTTTGCAAGAACCATCTAGAGAATGACTAAAAGCTGATGATGGAGAACACATTTCACCCCCAACATTATCGAAGTTTGCCGGTGGATTATTGTTTTGCAAACTTAGATTACCATTAGTATTAGGTATTTCATCGAACACCTCTTCAAAAATTTTCATAATTCCAGGATCAGCAGGATCGACATGTGTACAACGAGCGTACAGAATAAAAACTGCAATTGCCTGAAATTACATGAACAGTAATTAAGGGCCCAAGTGAAAAGAAATGCAAACATCATACTCGGATACTCCTAGCATATATGTTCTTGATGGATGCCACCAGGTTAGGAGAAACATGCATACCACAGGAGTGTAAACAGCTATTGCCGCACATTCAAAAATTTTCTTGCCCAGAAATGGTGCAAAGAAGGCATAGAATACGATAACCAGCAGAAAGAAAACAGTGATAGCAACAACCTGTAAGAGAAGAAAACAGAACAGAAAATCATCAGACCATTGGTATTTGTTTGAATCATTCAGTTGGTAATATGCAGAAACAACACAGTACAGTAAGCCACAAATATCCTCTGACGAACTTTGAAAATGCAGGCAAACATCACAGAGCTGTTTCGTATCAAGCTCACAAAGAGAAAAAGTAAAGCCATTAAAATCCTACTGAACATAGAGAAATTACCAATGAAAAAAGCAAAAATCAACAGCCTAATCAACAAAAACCTCCAGAGAACCTCATTCAGGAAACAAAGAGCGCAAAAAGACAGCCAAATTAAACACAACATCTTCAAGCATAATTCAAAAAAGCTCAGAGCTTTCAAACAACAGCATCATCCAGCAACCTTCACACACTTGGATCACTAACACTAAAACAAAAATCACTAAAGAACCATACAGAACAAGACCAGCCAAAATGCTGATAAAGATGAGACTAGCTACAATATAAAATCAGGCCTTTTTAGACCAGCTACAATGGAAAAAAAAAAAAAAACAAGCCTTTTTGGTCTATAAAGCGAGCATTATCACTGAAACCACGAAGATCAACACCAGAATACAAATGAAAGACAATCAAAGCAAGAACTCATAAATAAACAGAAGAGACAAGTGAAGAGAAGAGAAGAGAAGAGAAGGTACACCTGGAAAACGTTGACAGGGAGCTGGCATCCATGGCGTCTGACCATGACTCCTCTCACTACTCCTCCCTCAGTTCACAGCATCCAAGAAGAAGACACGAAAAACCAGACCAAAGACACCAAGGTTGAAGAATGTAGAGAGAGGGAGAGAGATTCCAGAAAGGACAGACAGAAAGAGAAGACAAAGCCATGCTTTCTCATAAAAACCGAAACTGAACTTCCTGACTTCCATTTTCTCGCAGGAAGACACAACTGTTAATGGGCCCGCCCAAAGGCCCATTTACCGGCCCAGAACTCCCAAGCCCAGGAAAATTCATTAAATTTTCTAAAAATTCTATGAAAAATCTCATCCATCAAACCATGAATGAACGGTCCCGATTCCCGTTTATATATATATATATATATGAAACCACAAACATATTAATATAATAACAATTATTCCAGAGTGCACAAAGCTCAGAAGCAGAAGATAATTAAACACAAGTCTCATAACATAAACTATGACCACACATGAAGATAAAGAAACACAAGTCTTCTGGTATATAGACTATATATATATATATATATATATGAAGCATAACATTTGGATGTTGTAGATGATGTCCTGAAGTCCTCATTGTTGCACATAAGACCAGATAGAGTACTTGGCCTTCATCCATATTATTCATTCTCTGCAAAAGATGATTCATATATGATCAGGTTCTCAAACTACTGATGAAATGGATAATAAGAATATATAGGATTGATATATATATATATATATATGTACCAGAGTTGCAGGCCATGGCCTGGGAAGCTGGTGTCTTGTAGATTGGGCTGAGTTGGCTGGAGACGAAAGGGAGGGAGCTGTGGAGAGAGCTGCAACAAGGTCCTGGATGTGTCGTCATGGTAAAAATGACCGTATTGATCGAGAACCGGCATCTCAGTAACCTTATGCTCTGCCGCTACAGCGGCGGCAGCTGCCGCCTGGTGGTGGTGGTGCTCCATGGCTGCTTGGTGTTCAACAAGCTGACATTCATGGTCAAAGAGAAGTATAAGCATTGATGCACATGCAATCATGCAATGTTGAATTAAAGACAAAGAGTTTACTGCATGATATAAATGACTGTTTTGATCCTCCAGTAAGTGTTCCTGTTTCAGAAAACACAGAAATGAGAAATCATTGAAAAACTTCTCATTGTTTTCAGTAAATTGCTGACCTTTCTGCGCAGGTTCTCTAGCTGTTGATGCAGCAATTGATGCTGCGCAGTAAAGGTAAAAGAGATTAGGATGTTGAATTTGAATCTAAAATAAAAGTATTATTCTTGTACCTTTCTTGCTCTAACTTTGTTGACAGAATACTCCAATTGTTCTTCAAGCTGATCAAGATCATTGATACTAAGAGCAGCCAAGTCTTCTCCAAGGTACTGTCTCATGGTGGCCTGAAACTTGTCATTCTCACTCCTCAGCTTTGAAATCTCACAGAGAATTTGCTAGAGAGGAAGAAAATTAAGAAGCAACACAGACAAGTGAATCATTTGTAGTTTCTAGTTTATATGTTTCTACATGTATGTTGAAAAGGGGATCGAGAAGGCTATACATGCTGGCTACCAGCTTCCTCGATGTGCATATTGGTTGCTTTTTGATACCGATCAATGATCTGTCGCATGCTGGAATGCAAAAGAAGTTTAGCTAAAGAAAAAGAGATCAATGTTCTTAGAGACATTAGCAAAGAGAATTCAGTAAAAGAAGCCTTAAGATGATCAGTAAAAAGTGAGCATTTTTTCTGCAACCAAGCAGGTTGAGAAATATATATATCATCATCAGATCATTTCTTACTAAATTTCAGAATGAACTTCTCAAGTGCGTCTTAGAAATAGAGATGCTGAATATTCCTACATTAAGGGTTAAATCAATCAATCTATACTGACACCAATTGATGAAAGACTTTCACACTTTAACTGTCTTTAGCTTGATGTCACAGAACACAAGAGATGGAAAATATAATATTGATGTTCTTGGTTATCTTGAGACATTGTTCCCTCATCAGCAAAGAAATTTTTTCTGCAACTAAGTTTATGAACTATAATCATCAGACACTATAAACTTCTCAAGTGTATGTTAGAAATAGAGATCCTGAATTAATATTCATACAAGGATTAATTAATCAAGCTCTCTTGTTTGCCTACATCTTCTATATATATATCTTGAGACATTGCCCCATCATCAGCAAAGAAATTTTTTCTGCAACTAAGGTTATGAACTATAATCATCAGGCACTATAAACTTCTCAAGTGTATGTTAGAAATATAGAGATCCTGAATATTCATTCATACAAGGATTAATTAATCAATCTCTCTTGTTTGTCTACATCTTCTATATATATAAAATTGAAGATCAAACATCAATCCCTTTTTCTTTTCTTTTAGTGGACAGGAAGGAAACATGAACAGCATGAGAAAAGATCAAGGTCTGTGATCATGCATCAATGTCCAATATGATTAAACAGTCAGAAATAAAGACCATGCAGTACTGATGATCATTAGAAAAAGCCTGTCATGCAATAAAGGAAACATCTGCAGATAAGTTCTTTGTGTTGAACAACAAATTAAGAATGATAAGAAAGAAACAAAGGAATTAATACCTGGAATCAGGACTGCAGTATTCAAACAACTTCCCAGAGTGTGAGAAAACAACAAGACCGATGTTTGCATCGCAGAGTACGGCGAGCTCATGCGCCTTCTTCAGAAGTCCTTGCCGCCGTTTCGAGAAGGTGACTTGTCTGTTGGTCGTGTTCTCGATTCTCTTGATCTCGATCTTCCCGCGACCCATCGTCTAAATCTAAATTCGATCTTCTTTCTCCTCTTCTGGTTGGAGTGAAGAAATGGAAACTCAATCTTTTTTGGGCACTTAATTTCCTAGTTCAAGATGTTAAACTTAACCATAAGGGACTGAATGCACAAGAGAACACAAACAATATTGGAGTTCTTGGATTTAGCAAAGAGTCTTGAATTGGATCTGGTTATAAAAGGGATTAATAGAGTTTCATTCTGTCATCATAAGTAGAAAATTTTCATCAAAGTCATCCAAATCAAAATCCTCCATAAAATAGAGAAAATGAGAGAGAGAGAGAGAGAGAGAGAGAGAGAGAGAGAGAGAGAGAGAGAGAGAGAGAAGTGAATACCTAAAGCTTTGCCTGCTTGAAGGAGTAAGAGAAGAGGACAGAGCTTGAGGAGAGGGCTTCTAAGAAGAACAGTGAGAAATGAAAGATAGGAATACAGTGAGAGTTCATGCATGGTTTCTTATACAAAGTATATGTCATGGTTTTCTATTTTGGACACATTTCTAAGGGATAAAGAAAGGGTAGTTTCTCAAAACCCAAAGTCTTGTTTGCATGTCCTTCAAATAGTGCATGAAAGAGAGGATGTATGTGGACTGCTAACCTCCCTTCATGTGTGGACCTTACATGGTTCCTGGTTCTTGCCAAACATGGAATGTTCTGCAGGGTCTGGAGGTGCAGTGTTATCAGCCAGAATTGGAAAGAGGGTGGTGGAGTGGGGGTTGGCCAAAAACCCTAGACCTCCATATAAGGAAAGTACAGACCATCAATATTCACTACCTTTGCTTGCCAAGGACCACTCCCTCTTCATTAGAGATGGAGGGTTGGTGGTTGTGTTTTTGGCTTTTCAAATTAGGGTTTTCTCTTCTCCTAAGAAATTAGGGTTTTTCTTTTTGTTTATATTGGAGATCAGCATGTCAGGGCAAAACACATGCTTTACTCACATATAGCTCAAACCCTAGAAATAATTTTAAATAATAGTTCAACATAATATACATCAAACAAAATATAGTATATAGGTCAAGATGAAGAAAATAAGGGAAACTTGATGATTGAAAATATATATATATATATATATAAGTGAATTTCATGAAAGTTAAAAGGTTATATGATTGATGTAAAAAAAAAACAAGACCTTATCATGAACAAATGGTGAAATGTGGTAAATTTCTCTCATTGTTGGTTTCTAAGAATGTTAGTTAAGTCTAACAAAAGAAAGGGTAAATCTATCATAACTTCTAACAAGTAGAAACTATACATAGATTAGGGTTGGAACTTTGATTGTTTCATTAGTGATAATTGAGTTGGGTTCGATCCAAAGACGAAGACTTATATATTTAAATTATCTTATTAACTCTCATAAACCCTAGACTTTATGGGTCAAACAAGTTGCAGGTGCTCACATGGTATTTTGGTGTGGGAGAAACAAGAGCATATGATGGCTTTCTAATGAGGGAAACCTAGGGTTAGGGTTAGGGGTTAGAAGTCTTGGTCCCGCCATGGTTTTTTCTTTTTCTTTTATTTTCTTTGTTTTCTATTCCTTTTTTGGATACAAGAAATCCCTTTCAAAATTGCCCTTTCTGGACCTTTGTTCTCCTCTTCATTTAACTTTCCTGATCTTATCCCTGGCAGAATCAAAATCCTGTCAACAATTGACAACCACTCTCAACCACATCAGGGATCATTGATGCACAATTTAGAGAATTACATTTGTTGGAAATTATGAGGAAAATCAACTTCAAGATATAGGTTTGAGACTCTAATAGCCCACAAAAATTGAAAACCAATGTGATCTCTCAATTTGTGAAAAAATCTGAGGAATTGCTTGTGAGACTTAAATCAATCAAACAAAATGAAACAGAAGTTTTACAAGTGTTACTATTACACAACATTATTGAGGTAGTTTTTTGCATTGGACAGTATTGCAGTAAGCAAAGACAACATAAGGAATTATTCTACGGTCGAACATTATTGAGGTCGATACTTAAGGTGATGAGACTTATTTCACAGAATCAACGAGTATGAGTGTGTCATAATCATAGTTTGCTCAATGGTATGCCAGTAGGTGATGTTCTTGACTTCTTCTCCACAAGACGAGAAAGTTGTTTTACATCCTCCTTCGGTATGTATCGAGGGCGGCTCAGCCATAGCCCACCATCCACAACAAGGGTAGTTCCGTTTACATATTTACCTTCATAAAGAAATTTATAGATTAGATATGACTTTCAAGATGAGAGAAAAACACAATATGGAATAACTAACAAAGTATTCTAGGAGTATAATGTAGCAAATGGTAAAATGGTATGCCGAATAAAGAAGCAGTGAAAGCATGGAGTTTGGTAAAACTTTAATTATAATAAATCTAGATGATGCCTACAAATTTCTGATAGTTTAGCGAAAATTTGATGAGCCCTCCATGTGACTTTGCATGCACACTTCTTTAGATTTGATACTTTAATGCTCTACTCACAGCAGAGTACAGTGAGCCAGCCTTCTGAAGCTTTATCCATCATATAAAATTAAAGAAATTTAACTATGCCCTATATGCCCGACAAACAGAAACTTTAGATCATGACATGGTAAGAGAGACCTGACAGTGTGTAAGATGCAGTAATATAGTTTACGCTACACTAGTCACCGTGTTTTCTGAGTTCTACATTTTGTGAATAAAGTGAACATCCTAGTGTAGGTTGCATCAGGTCAAAGAAGGTAAACAATTTCTAATTCCCAGAAATTACAACGTAGAATTGGATAAATAAAAAGGGAAATACGTGATGTTTAAGAAATCAAAATAATCTCTTTTTGTTGAAGAAGACAAACAAGCCTCTTTATGAAGACAAATGTGTTCCAACAACATGGAGTTTATTCATATTGAATGCATTTCAGTTAAAGTCGAAATGTTCTCTTGCATCTTTCAGTACACAAAAGAGGCATAAAACATGAATGAGATAACCTAGAAAAGTTGAGCATCAGATGGTAACTACAGAGCATTTCTTTCAGAAGAATTCCTAACACAAATTATTCCATAAGCAAACGGAACTTAGAATGCAAACCATTTGTTCGATTCAGTAACACATTGAAAACCTCCACTGGCCATCAAATAGGTCATGTTAATTCTAAAAGGCTAAAAACCTTTTATTCACAATGTTTTCAGTAGATTATCGAAAAGCAAGGGCAGTAGACAATTCTATAGTATTTAAGCAAGACAAAACCTGCATCAGAGGCCAGGTAAAGAGCAGCCATTGCAATATCCCATCTCTCTCCGAGCTTATACAGAGGCATAAATTCTTGATTTTTGCTCTTCATTTCCTCTGGCACAAGTTTTCTAGTTCCAGGTGTGCCCTCAATAGGCCCTGGTGCAATCCCATTTACCCTTAAATCATAATCAGTTCCCCACTCCAGAGCCAATGATCTTGTGATGCTATCAACTGCTGCCTGTTAAAGTAGAAACCCAAATGTATAGAACCTCTGAATTCCTGTACAGAATCAAATTGTGCTTACATACCTTAGCTGCAGATACATGAATTTGGTACCAAAATGCTGTATAATGCAAGGTTGCACTAATATTCAAGATAAGTCCTCCTA
>CM048821.1:58795005-59172952 GCA_026586065.1 Dioscorea zingiberensis
GTACCTGCCCGTTCGTGTCATCAACGCTATGAATCGCCTTCAGCGCCCGTTCAGCCCGTTCAGTTCTTGGGCCTTCTGAACGCCATTCACGAGCGCCCATTCAGCGATTCTGTTACCTTCTATATGGGAGTTCACTGGGTCATACAGGTACATCTCCTCACAATGCTTTCCTCTTTTATAGTTTTATCCTAACTCTCTTGTTTCTTGCTTTCATGAATCTGATTCCTACTTCCACTAGCATGCAGTTTGTGTAGATTAGATCATCTTTTAAGATTAAAAACGGATAGCTCTTGTAAATAATTCTAATGACAATTTAGATGATAGTCATTCAATGCTGCTCATTTGTATTGTTTGTATTTAAGACAATTTGAATATTTGTATTCGTTATAAATTACAGGTTGAGAGTGGAGATACTTGCTTATCACTTGTTGTATCTGTACTAACCCAGTGTAATTTGCGCATGCCTCTCAAGTCAAAGACATCATCTTCATTTTCTACTGATTCAAACCAGGAACAGGTGGGCATTGACAAAATGGTGCCCTGTGCATTGTTATAGAATGATCTTCCTATGCATTGTCCTTTTGCATTCTTTATATCAAATATAAATGTTAGAAAATTCATAAAAATTTCACATTTATCTTTTTTTTTTCTTTACTGTTTAGTGGCTGTAATTGCACCTAATGTCCCTTCAATCTATGAAGCACATTTTGGAGTTCCAATGGCTGGAGCACTTGTTAGCTGTGTGAACATCATCAGGCTGAATGCTACCACAATTGCTTTCCTTTTGGAGCACTCTGCAGCTGATAGATCTTGGATGATGATGATAGAAAATCTTCCGTTTGAAACTCTTTCCAGATCTAGATCTGCACTTACAAACTTCTGAAAGCCACTTGAGTTCAGGCCACTGTTTGAGAAAATTTGAAAATCCCCTTATTACACAAAAAAATAATTAACTTTCAAATTTTGAAGTGTTTGTTCCTTTTTATATTGTTATATTGTTTGTTCAAACCGATCCTGAATTAAGCAGATTCTTTGCATGTTTTAGACCAAAACACAATAAACATTTAAATCAGTAAAAAAACAAAAAAAACCAATGATATGCTATTAGTTCAAGCTACTGAATATGGATTTGAACAAACACTTGTAAAGCATCCATTAAAGACTGTGAATCATTTCTAGAGCTGGTTTCCACTCTAGTAAGCAGTACTCTTTGTTGGTTTCCCATTTATTTCTGAAAATATAACATTTTAGCTATTGATTTGTCCTGTGATCAAATTTCCTTATTTGATGTACTGTACTGTTCAGCTAGTTTGTTTTCTATCCCAATCACTCTTTTTTGGATTTGGTTCTTGCTTAAGATTATACACACCATGGTTACTTATTTTAGATGCAAGTAAGACCAAGTAGTCCTTGTGGTCCAATTGTCCAAATGGTTTCATATTGTGAAAGTATGCATACTTTTTGAAGAAAAAGAAAGAGAATAAAGGAAAAAGTGCGCTTTAATTTATTGATGATTGCTTGGACATTTAGTGCAGTGGGGATGAACTCAACCAGAGGTAGCTACTGATTTAGATGGTAGATTCCCATCCAAAGTAAACTATTATTTGAACCACTTCCTTTTTAATGTCCTCTCTTCTTTTTAATTACTTCCCATAATTAAGATGAACAAGATATCATTGGATGAGATTTTCTTCAAAGGTTATTCTTTCTGTGTTGTATGGAATTATTTATTAAATGTGTCATGTTGATTTTTTGAGCTTTGGCGTGATTACTTTAATCATCTTGTGTTTGTGTTAGACAATTAAATTCTTGTGAGAAATTTGAATGCTTTTCTGATGCTTGTATTCTCATTTCTGTACAAATTCAGAGATAAATTTTCTGTACTCTTATTCATGAACTTCTTGTGATAATCTTCACATCTCTGCATTAATAAGAACTGACATTTCATAATTTTGAAAATAGGACATCTTCCTGCTACTGAGAGAGACAAAGAAAAAATCTACAAGCATCATTGGGTTTACATTATCTGTGCCTATAAAAAAAAACTTGTGCTTTATTGTTTATTTTCAGTTCAGTTTTAGTACATGAATTAAGCTCAAGATCATGAATAAGCTAGCATTGTCCTTTTTCTTTTAATTAAGTATCATCTTTAAAAATTTTATTGCAGCAAGTATATTTCAGTTTTGTTCACTGTGTGGAGGACCTGATTGAGAAGGATCAATACAACCAGTGGGTGTCTTGCTTCCAGAGTACTGGGTTGGAGTCACAATCTGTTTTGGATTGCTATAACAAGGGAGTTGGAACAGAGGTGTTTTTCTAATGCACCAAGTTATTTGTTTCTCATTTCATGACAATTAAATGCATTGTCATTGGAATTTTCAAGTATCGTGTTGTATCTGTATTTTGTTTAGGAAGGTGCTTTAGGTTTAATAGGTTCTTATTTAAGCCATTGGAGATCAAAGGAGAGAAAATAGAGTGCAAATTCCTGAAGTTGTCTTAAGGATTTTAATGCATCTCTGGCTTTTTCTGTTTTTCAAGTTTTTGCCTGAAGTCCAGCTCTCTGCTATTTGTTGGGTTTGGCTACTTGAAGCAGCACCAAAGTAACATCGTGATGTTACCCATTGACATCGCAATGTTTAAGAGCGCCAGAATGTCGATTCTTGGAGGAAAATCAGATCGCGATGTTCTGGGAACATCGCGATGCACAAGAAAATAACATCGCGATGTCAACTTGGAACATCACGATGTCGGGCTGGGGTTCTGTTTATGTAGGCTGTTTTTGTATAAAGCCAATGAGAAAAAAAACCCTAATCTTTGGTTAAAACCTTGTGAGTGTTCTGGGGAGCAGCCTTTAGAGAAGTGAGAGATCCTTGTGAGAGGGTGTGCTCATTTGTTAGAAGATCAACTCAAAGGAAAGATCCATTCTCCCGTGGACGTAGGCATCTTTAATTTGCCGAACCACGTAGATCTTGTGTCTTGTGTTTGTTTCTTTGATTGATGTTTTCTTTTTTTAGTCTCATACACATTCCATCCACCAATTAATTGGTCTACGCTGCGCCCAACAAGTGGTATCAGAGATACTTTGTTAGATCTTGAGTATCTTGAAGGTGTTTGAAGAAATTCCTCAAAGGGATTCTCAATTGGGTTCAAGATAAGAGTTTTATCTCTATTTTGGGAGTTGCCTAGAAGGTGTTTGAAGAAAGTCCTCAAAGAGTGTGGTGGTTGATTTGGTGTATGAAGATTGGTGAAAAGATGTCAACAAGGAAAAGTTCGAAGGATTCGAAAGGGGAAGCCAAGACAATGGTTTTCAGTCAAGCAAGGATTGATGTAGAGAAATTTACGGGCACCAACAACTTCGGTATGTGGAGGTGTGAGGTAATGGATGCTCTATGTCAACAAGATCTAGAAGATGTTCTAGAGGACAAACCACAAGATATAAATGAGAAGGATTGGAGGAAGATGAATATGCGAGCTTGTGGAATCATAAGATCGTGCTTGGCTAAAGAAATCAAATACCTTGTGATGAATGACACTTCAGCAAAGGAGATTTGGCTAAAATTGGAGGAGAAGTACTTGACGAAGACTATCCACAATCAAAACTATCTACTCCGGAAGTTCTATCGAATAGATATGAGGAAAGGTATTTCAATGTCGGAGCACTTGAATGATTTTACTAAGATTATCGCTGATTTGGTGAATCTTGGAGTTGATGTAAGTGATGAAACCAAGGCCGTATATCTTCTAAATTCGTTGCCGGACGAATATGAACAATTGGCTACTACACTTACATATGGGAAAGACAAGCTGGTGTATGGTGAGATCTCTGAGGCATTGTTGAATCATGTGTGTATGCGGAAGGACAAAGAAGAGTCGAAGAGCTCAACACCAGAGGTCTTGATGATAAAAGGAAGACCAAAGGAGAAGAAAGGCTATGGTGGTCGTGGTAATCCTCGCTCAAAGTCGAGAGGCAAAATTCCTAGCGAAGGATGAATGCTCCTATTGTCATGGGAAAGGGCATTGGAAAAAAGATTGTCCCAAGGCTAAGCAAAAGGACAAAGGTAAAGACTCTGAGGCAAATGTTGCACAAAATGTAGATAATGATTCTAATTACTCTTTATTTGTTTCATCAATGGTTTGTTCTGCTAATATTGCTACTGAGTGGATTTTGGATTGTGGTGCTACCTTTCATTGTTGCCCTTTAAGGGAATGGTTCTCTAATCTTAAAGAGCAAGAGTCTGGTGTAGTAGTGATAGGGAATGATCAACCCTGTCATATTATGGTGCAGGTAGTATCCGTCTGAAGATGTTTGATGGAATAATTAGAGAGTTGAAGAATGTCAGATATGTTCCTGGCTTGAAGAAGAATCTTATCTCACTTGGCACTTTAGAAGCAAAAGGTTACAAGCATGTAGCACAAGATGGTATTCTAAAGGTTATATCTGGTGCAATGGTGTTACTGAAGGGTACTCGAAGGAATAACTTGTACTTCCTGCAGGGTAACACAGTTACAGGGGATGTGAGTATTTCTGATGCTGAAGCGAAAAAAGCTAGAGAGACCACGAGACTATGGCATATGAGGTTGGCACATACAGGTGAAAAGTCCTTGCAGACATTGATAAAGCAAGGGTTGTTGAAGGGTGCTATCGCCTGCAAGTTAGAATTCTATGAGCATTGTGTCCTGGGCAAGCAGATAAGAGTGAAGTTTGGCACGGCTATCCACAATACTAGTGGAGCTCTTGATTATGTTCATACGGATGTCTGGGGACCTACCAAGACTGCATCTTGGGGAGGTAAGCATTGGTTTGTGTCTTTTGTTGATGATTTTTCTAGGCGTGTGTGGGTGTACACACTGAAACATAAGGATGAAGTCCTAGAAATCTTCTTGAAGTGGAAACAGCTAGTTGAGACTCAAACTAGTAGAAAGATCAAAGTACTTCGTTCAGATAATGGTACAGAGTACAAGAATGATCAGTTCTTGCAAGTATGTCAGAAAGAGGGTATTGAGCGTTACTTCACTGTGAGAGAGACACCGCAGCAGAATGGGGTGGCAGAACGCATGAATCGTACTCTACTGGAGAGGGTTCGATGTATGTTGTCTAATGCTGGATTAGGCAAAGTGTTTTGGGCTGAGGCTATTACGTATGCTTGTCACCTTATTAACAGGTTGCCTTCAACTGCAATTGATGGCAAGAGTCCTTTGGAAGTTTGGTCTGGGAAGCCTGTTTCAGATTACAATTCTCTTCATGTGTTCGGGTGTCCAGCTTACTATCATGTCCGAGAAAGTAAGTTGGATCCTCGTGCAAAGAAATCTCTGTTCATGGGTCTACAAACTGGTGTGAAAGGCTATAAATTGTGGGATCCAGAAGCGAAGAAATTAATTATGAGCAGGGATGTGACTTTTGATGAGGCTTCTATGTTGAAGCGTGTGCACTCTCAGCAAGTGGAGAGCAAGACCAATGAGGATTCGCAATGGGTGGAGATTGAAAGTACTCCACATGTTCCAGACAGTTTTGTATCGGGTGGCCCGGGTAATACAGGTCCGGGTGTTACACATTCTGATGACATAACAGATGATGAAACAGTTGAGGATACAGAACATGTGGATCCTATAGATGAGGGTCCAATTGCAACTAGATTACCTAAGAGAAATGCTGGTGCTCCAAAGAGGATTACTGATGATATGGTGGCCTATGCACTGCCGATTGTTGAAGAGGGTATTCCTTCCACTTACTATGAAGCAATGCAAAGTTATGAGTATGAGAAATGGAAGAGTACCATGGATGAAGAAATGCAATCTCTTTATAAGAATGAAACTTGGGAACTTCAAGAGTTACCTAAGGGGAAGAAAGCTATCGGGTGCAAGTGGGTATTCACTAAGAAGGATGGATCTCCAGGTGAAAATGTATGCTTCAAGGCAAGATTGGTGTCTAAGGGCTACGCTCAAAAGGATGGGATTGATTATAATGAAATTTTTTCTCCAGTTGTCAAGCACTCCTCCATTCGTATCCTGTTGGCCTTGGTAGCACAGTTTGATTTTGAGTTAGCTCAACTTGATGTAAAAACAACATTTTTGCATGGTGAGCTAGATGAGGAGATCTATATGACTCAGCCAAGTGGGTATAAAGTTGCAGAGGATGATAAGTTGGTGTGTAAACTGAAGAAATCGTTGTATGGATTGAAACAGTCTCCTAGACAGTGGTACAAGCGGTTTACTCGGTTTATGCTTGGGCAAGGGTACACAAGAAGTCCATATGATCCTTGTGTCTATTTTCGTGAGGTACGCGATGGTTCTTTTATCTATTTGCTTTTATATGTGGATGATATGCTCATTGCTTCTAAGAGCATTCGGGAGATCGACAACTTGAAGAAGACGATGTCGAGGGAATTTGAGATGAAAGACCTTGGTGAAGCGAGAAAGATACTAGGCATGGAGATCGTCAGAGAACGGGAGAATGGAAGAGTATGGTTATCTCAGAAATTCTATTTGCAGAAAGTACTACAGAAATTCAGTCAATATGACATTGATAAAGTTGTGAGTATACCTCTTTCGAAGGAGTTTCAATTGAATGCTTCTATGTCTCCTAAATCTGATAAGGAACGTAAGGCTTTGTTAAGTTATCAGTATGCAAGTGCAGTTGGTAGCTTGATGTATGTAATGGTGTGTACTAGGCCGGACATTTCACAGGCAGTGAGCACTGTAAGCAAATACATGCATGATCCTGGTGTGAGACATTGGGAAGCCGTGAAGTGGATTCTTCGCTACATTCAGGGTAGTGTTGAGCTTGGTTTGCTATTTCAGAAAGGAAGGGATTTGAGTCAGTTGTGTACTGGGTATGTAGATGCTGATTATGAAGGTCAGATAGAGAGACCATCAGCTGGCGATCTACATTACAATCTACTGGATATGTGTTTACATTGGCAGGAGGACCTATTAGCTGGCGATCTACATTACAATCTACTGTGGCTTTGTCTTCGACAGAAGCTGAGTATATGGCTGTGACTGAAGCTTTTAAAGAAGCCATATGGTTACAAGGCATGTTGACAAATTAAACTTGGGAGTTGTGCAGAATCATCTTATAGTTCACTGTGATAATCAGAGTGCTATCAACTTGGCCAAGAATTCAGTTTACCATGCTCGTACAAAGCACATTGATGTGCGACATCATTTTGTCAGAGACATTATTGAAGAGGGTGAGATCTTGCTGAAGAAGATTCATACTAGTCATAATCCGGCTGATATGTTGACAAAAGTAGTTTCTAGGACTAAGTTCTATTATTGTTTAAACTTGGTTCATATCCTTCCTTTGTGCTGATAGAGTTGTTATAAGAGAACTACGATGGCTTGATCCCTTAGCAACAGGGTACGTAGGCAGCCATGGAGGTGGTGCAGTCGATGTGGTCCTTTGGGACATGTGTGGGAGAATGGTTTCTTGATTGTGTTGGCTTAGATTCCTTGAATCTTCGCCGAGGTGGAGAATTGTTGGGTTTGGCTACTTGAAGGAGCACCAAAGTAACATCGCGATGTTTAAGAGCGCCAGAATGTCGATTCTTGGAGGAAAATCAGAGCGCGATGTTCTGGGGAACATTGCGATGCACAAGAAGATAACATCGCGATGTCAACTTGGAACATCACGATGTTGGGCTGGGGTTCTGTTTATGTAGGCTGTTTTTGTATAAAGCCAATGAGAAAAAAAAACCCCTAATCTTTGGTTAAAACCTTGTGAGTGTTCTAGGGAGCAGCCTTTAGAGAGGTGAGAGATCCTTGTGAGAGGGTGTGCTCATTTGTAAGAAGATCAACTCAAAGGAAAGATCCATTCTCCGGTAGACGTAGGCATCTTTGCGGAACCACGTAGATCTTGTGTCGTGTGTTTGTTTCTTTGATTGCTGTTTTCTTTTCTTTGTTCAGTCTCATACACATTCCATCCACCAATTAATTGGGCTACGCTGCGCCCAACACTATCAAACATGAATACAAAATTCTTTCAAACCTTCCAATTAGCCAACAACCGTTGCATCTAAACAGCTCCAATCTTCATGAAATTTGTGTGTTTGATTCTCCAATGTTGTGTCTTGAGTTGCAGAAATGAGGAGAAACTTCAGTAAAGGACACTTATGAGCTGATAATTTGGAAAGGCAATGCATAAGAATGATTAATGCTGGATAAAAGGAAAAATTGAACAGCAGTGACATAATCTGAAATTTTGCTGGTGTAGATTTTGCTGATCCTTCAATTAGATTTTCTTTCATTTTTTTTTTTTTTCAATTTTTTGCCTGAAGGTAGAACTTTGAGAAGTATCTAGTTTGGATCGAAAAATGGGAGTGAAGATAGTAATTTTGAGGAGCTCCTTAATTTGCCTTATCATCTTTCCTTTTCCTGAACAGTTTGTTCATTTAAGATTTCCACTACAACACACTGGGAAATAGGCAAATCAATCTAAATGATTTTTGCAGTTTAGTATCCTTTTGTAATATATTTCTTGTATAAAAATGCTTTCATGTTCATCCAGTAGGAAATGCATGTACTATTTTCTGCTTTTCTGGATTGCATTGTGATTTTGATTTTCATAATGTCCTGAAGTACTAATTTACTTAATTTTGCACTCTACAATTCTCTCTTTTTTTTGTGTTCAAGTATTTTCAGTAGCTAGCAATCTTTCCACAAATATAATTGTATTAAAGTTTATTTGGATTTATTTCTTTTCTTGGTGGCTCTTGGTGCATTCATATATATATATTTCTTTATAATCTATTTTATTTGTTTTTTAATGCATCTTAGGATTATGAATCCAACTCCAGATGAATGGAAGATTAGAGTTAATTAGAAGGCGATAGAATAGAGATAAACTGAGAAGTAGCAGCTAGATTGATATTCTTCACTGACTGCCTTACAGACTCATATATATTAATTCTCAGAGCCAATGAGCACCAGCTTGCTTGAGGAGTGGAACAAGACTGCCATTAATATGGCAAGACATGACCTTCTCCAACCCACCCAGCAGCTTCCCACCAACGAACACCACCGGCACGGCGGCTTCTCCGGCGGCCGAGGAGGAGGAGTTGGAGGTGTTGAGCAAGAGCTGAAACAACACTGCTTTGATCTCCTCACCACCATTCTCCAGCTAGCAGGTCAAGCTCATACACAGTAGGACCAACTCCGAGACCAAAGAGAAGCCTCTTCACTACATGACGCATGCAACACCCACTCAAACTAAACACCACCACAGCATTCCCACTCGCCATCCTCTTCACTACATGGGAATGCTGTGGTGGTGTTTAGTTTGAGTGGGTGTTGCATGTGCCATAATGTGGTGAAGAGGCTTCTCTTTGGTCTCGGAGTTGGTCCTACTGTGTATGAGCTTGACCTGCTGGAGAATGGTGGTGAGGAGATCAAAGCAGTGTTGTTTCAGCTCTTGCTCAGGGATTTCCTGATAGTATATGCTGTCTAAGCTCAAGGCCATTGCCTCCCAGATGTCATTGTTCGCATAGTGATGGGTCTGGACCAGAGCCTAGGAAGTCTTCTAGTTTTGGTGATTGAGTTGCCCCCATTAATCCTTCACAAACAATGAAATCACTTGTTTGCATGCATGCTAGAAACAGATTATACACTGAAAGAGATGGAGATCGAAGAAGAAGAAGAAGAAAAAGACCTTCTTGGTGAGATCTGGAGAGGGCTTCCATGAGGCAAAGAGAACCATCAGACTCGAGAGGCATGACAGACAGACAACTGAGAGTAGAAAGCTCCAGGATCTCCAACACCATAGCAGCAGCAGCAGCAGCAGCAGCAGCAGCAACTGGTTGGGCATGGAGATACCTGTAGACACTCATCGTCATCCACAAAATCACCATTCTCATCATCATCAAGCTCAGCACCAGCCTCCACCTAGTGGTGGAGGTGAAGAAGAGTAGGAGGGGAGTAGAGGAGGAGGGAGAGAAAGAGTGGAGAAGAAGAAAGGATTTGGATGATAATTCTCTGCCTTTGTTCATGGCTTTTCATTGTATTTATAAAGACTACAACTCTAACAAACTGAAGTTTGTGCCTCCTCTCAACAACCCTCAGAGGCAATACGACAAACATGTGACAGGCGCTCATTCTCCACTAACAGACTGACCCTATTTTTAATGCTTTAATCATCAGATAATACATCATTATGTGAATTAACATTCAATCCTAGCCATTAATGAGAAGGGAACAAAATCTTCACGCTTCTTAGGATTTCTGACGCCTTTGTTGGTGCGCTCACTCCGACGCAATGATGCTCCTGCGTTGGATTGGGCATGTTTAATTATTTGAGACATTTTATAAGCAGATTATATGCATGTTCCTTAGAAAAAAAAAAAAAAAATTGCGCCATGTTTAAATTAAGGTGGCTTAATTAGTTTCAGGAATACATTTCAATATCATTCTCTATCAATAATTCCAATCATCATTTTATCTCTCTGCAATCAGCTTCTTTCAAGAGATTGGGCATGCAGACAATTGCTCAGAGGGTCCACCTTCCGATTCGGCGGTTCCTTCCTATTCCGAACGGCTCTGAGATGAATGAAGCTTTTCAACATCAAATCTCCACCCGATCTTCATGTTCACTGAGATGAACCTGAAGCAGTACTGCGCCCATGCAAAGCTCATCACTTTTACCTTGCTTACATACAAGTAGTAAAAAACCTCGTCACTGTCGTCAGGTTGGGACCATGCTCGGTTAGGGGGCGAATCCGGCTTGTGTTTGATTGGGGATATCCCTCCCAATAAAATTTTTTTGCGGGAAGCTACATAGCTATCTTATTATTAATACTTTTACTTTAAAATTTTCCTCTAAAAAATTTAAAATTTTTCAAAATTTATTCCTAATCCCAAATGGGATATCCCCCAATCAAACACAAGCCTGGTTGTTGAACTTGAACCATCAGCAATGAGGGGCTGGTTGTGGTTGAACAAAGTTTTATTTTGCATTCTTAAAAGGAATAATTCTCTTTTTAGTCCCTCTACTTTTCAGAAAGTGTCCTTTTAGTCCTTCATTTTTTTTTGTAACTTTTTAGTCCCTCTACTTTAGAAAGTGAGACTTATTAGTCCGAAGTCAAACGGTGTTCACTTACACCGTTTCAGATGACTGACGTGTATGTCATGTGGTGTTATGTTGATGTCCACGTGGCCATCAGAACGCCACGTGGCCTTTTAAAACATTAAACCATTAAAAAGATTTAAAAAATGAAAAGAAAACATTAAACAAACCCTCAAATTCAGATCATAACCATTTAGGATCCGAATTCGAGCCCCTCTCTCCCCTTCATCCTCTTCATGTGGCGTTCTGGTGGTATGGACATCAACATAACGCCACGTAGCAGACAAGTCAGTCATTTGAAATGATGTAAGTGAATGTTGCATGCCTCCGGACTAACAAGTCACATTTTATAGAATAGAGGGACCAAAAAGTTACCAAAAAAAGATGAGGGACTAAAAGGTTACTTTTCAAAAAAATAGAGGGACTAAAAAGAGAATTATTCTTCTTAAAATAACGTGGGAAACGGTTTCCCCAAAGATTAATTTCCTTATTTACACCCTCTTCCCTCCAATCCTATATCCGCGTCAATTTTTTCACTATCAGTTCAAAGTTTTCTCATAGCAGAATGGTAAGCGTGTAGCTAATTGACTCCAATGGCAAAACCAATTGTGTGTGTTCCATGAACCTGAATGGAAAGAAGGTGGGCGGCAAATACTTAGTGTTTTGGTTGTTTGATGTGACCCACTACCAGCACACCCCCTTTGCCATCTTAATTTGCAAATTAGAGTGAGCTTCAAACGTGGGGTGGCCCTAGCTATCTCCAGTCCCATTTGCTCAGGAAAATACAGAAGCATTTGCTCAGGGACAGAGTGAAAGAATTGCAGGGGCCATTGAAGCACAGCTAGTTATAGCTGTAGTTTGCATGTTTGTCAAGTGTGTGTTTTTAGACTAGATGTTAAGTTGTCAGGTATGTTGTTTAATTTAGCTTTCTTTTCTGTATCAATGCATTGTTTTTTTAGCTGCAGTTACAGCTGTATCATTAATGCATTGTCTTAACTGTTTATGTTCCACTCTCTTCATCACTATTTATATATCTTAAAACGTGAGAATTATCTTTATTAATTAATGCTCCTGCATGGATGAAACCTCCACGCTAGCTAGCAACTTATCCAGTTGATGTCATACTTCAGTTTGTCAATTGTCATGATCCAAAGTAGACAATTTCATGAGTCCTTTTTGTTCTCTAATTTTCATTTGAGGAATTCAGCTTGGAATCTATGATTGTATTTTATTTGAATGGAGTAGTACGTACATGCTGTGACAACCATTCCTCAAAAATGGTCCAATCTCAAGTTAAGGAACTAGGTTAAGGGCTGAGTGGCGGTGCGATTTCCGGCGTCCGGAGGGGCACGTGGAGGCGCAACGGAAGACAGCATAAAACTGAAGAAAATGGCCAGGGTATGGCGCCGGACGGTGGAGCCTAGGCAAGCGGCGACAAATCCTGTATGCGTAGCCGCGTAACACGCGAACCAATGTAATTCCACGACCACGCCCACCGCTTCCCGTGACTACTAACGAAGCCAAGAATCAGAACACCGTCGGAGAGAGCCACATGTCGAGCGACAAACTGTTCAACCGGAGCGTCCACAGACATATCAGGCCCAGGACGACAACCTCACGTACATTGAGGTGGTCTCCGGGACGAAATCAAGTCCGAGACACTCTCAGGGAGACCAAATGGAGCACAGGTGAAACTCGTCGGCGACGGATGAAGTGGACGGACCACCAAAGGAGGTGCTGTGGGAGGTGGTGAACAGCAAAAAAAAGAAGAGGCAACCTCCCACGGACGGCGAGAGGATACACAGAAGCCCGAGCTGGGGCGAGACTCAGACCCAATTCCCACGACGCTCACTGCCGATCAAACGGACTCCTAGCGGAGTGGTCAAGGTCTGTGGGAAATGCCGGCAACCAAGGCATATGATGGTGGACTGCCACGTCAAGATATGCCAAGATGCAAAAGCCGTGCCACGGGGCCTTCGGGATGTCCAAATTCCCTCGGCTGAGCCGGTACTATCCAGCTCCATGACGGAGCGGACACGAATGAAGGGGAAGAACGAAGGTCCAACCCCCTTGTAGGAGACGGGAACAAAGCAACACCATGAGGTTGAGCCGCCCCGGAAGAAGGGAAAGAAGAAGTATGAGCCTGGAGCTGTGGCTTCCAGAGAACAGATGGCAAAAAAGAAGGAGGAAATGTGTTGGGTTTGAGTGTCCAAGACCAACCAGCTGCCGAAGAGATGAAGCAGCCGAAGAGTTGCAGTTCAAGCCCGAAGCGTCAGTTCGAGATAGGAGGGCTAGTTGCCGAAGGGCTATGAGCTCGGCACATTAGCCTAGTGGACCGAAGCATTAGTTCGGGAAAGTGCATACTTGATAGAGGCTTCGGACTAGTGTATGAGGGGAGCGGCTCGGCAGATTAAACTGATAATTGCAGAAGAGCTAGTGGCTCGGGAAGAGTTCAAGAGTGAACTCATGACTCCCTCAGGAAGCACACTTGACACCAATCCCAATGGTGGAACGGCGATGTCAGGAAAAGGTGCATTGGAACTGCAACAGGTATGGCAGACACAGTGATGTGACAGCAAGTGTGCTGCACAAGTCACAGGCAAAAGGTGCTTTGGGATTCTCACCATGGAAGTATAAAAGAGCTGAATATTTCCTGGTGAAAGAGAGAGCCAGAAAAACTAGAGAATATCCAAGAGAGAAAAGAGCACACTGTGAGAGAGATCAAGCAAGGAGAAAAAGGAGGAAGAAGAAGGAGGAAGCATCTACTGAGACTTCCACCTGTTTGGAGACAAAGGACAGTGATACTCAACTGCGGTTAGAGTATTTGTTTGCTTAAGCTTTTGTGTCTTAAGTTTGTTCATTTGTTGATCTAAGTTTCTACTTCCTGTCCTTAGTTGTAATCTTGAGTTTGGGCATCAACTCAAGAGAGTCATTGTTGTATCTTGCTTGATAGTATTAGTAGATTATTTGTCTGCCTGGTGCCCCGTGGTTTTCCCCTCGCTTGGTAGGGTTTCCACATATATTATTGTGTGCTTTTACATTCTGTTTTTCAGCCAAGTTAGTCTCTTCAGGAATTTGTCCGAAGAGCTCTTGATCATTAGTTCGGCAAGTGTGTCCGAACTAACTTGTTCCAAACAACTTGTTTCGGTTTTAGTCCCCTCGGGAATTGAAGCCGAACTGCTCTCTGTAAACTGAACTGTATCCTTTCCTCAACGATCCGAACCGCTGGAACTGTTCATTCCTCGGGACTAACAGAGTGGTTCAGACTTCCGCAGCGCCAACGCGCACTAGCAAGCAACAAGTGGTATCAGAGCGTAGGTTGAGGAAGATGGAGAGAAGTTCAAGCACTATGGTCAAGCTCAACAACTCTAATTGGACGCTGTGGAAAACCAAGATGGAGGACATCCTATATTACAAGGACATCGTTGATCCAATTGAGTTCAAAGGATTGAAGCCTTAGGAAGTTTCAGATAGTGACTGGAAGAAGAAGAACAGAGTAACCATTGGTTGCATTAGACAATGGCTGGACGATTCAATTTTTCATCATGTGAGTGGTGAAACTTGTGCCTACACTCTGTGGACCAAGTTGGAGACACTATATGAGAGGAAAATGGCAGGAAACAAGGTGTTCCTGATCCAGAAGCTTGTGAACTTGAAGTTCCAAGAGGGAAGCTCTATAGCTGATCATCTGAATCAGTTCCAGAATATTGTGAACTAGTTGACTACAATGAAGATGATCTTGGATGATGAGCTGCAAGCTCTTCTACTCTTGAGCTCAATGCCAAGCAGTTGGGAGACATTGAAGGTCTCGCTCAGCAATTCCACTCCAGATGGAGCATTGACGATGAGCCAAGTTACTTCAAGTTTGCTGAATGAAGAAACGAGGCGACAGGCGTCGGGTGCCGGGAGTTCCAATGCTTTTGTGACTGAACAAAGGGGAAGGAACAAAAGCAGAGGTCCTCAAGGCCGAGGAAAGTCAAGAGGTAGATCCAAGACAAGGGGCAAGCCGCTAACATGCTTCTATTGCGGCAAGGTTGGGCATAAGAAGTACCAGTGCCAGAAGTTCATAGAGAAGAACAAGGATCAAGAGAAGGATGATAAGAACACCGCTGCTGCTGTCTCTAGTGATTTGGTGATCTTATCACCCGAAGAGGAGGAGTGTCTCCAGGTTGAGTCCTCGGATTCCGAGTGGGTGGTAGACACAGCTGCTTCCTACCACGCCACCCCGAACAGAGAGTTCTTCATATCCTACCGAACTGGTGACCTCGGGACGGTCAGAATGGGAAACCAAAGTCATGCAAAGATGGCTGAAATTGGTGACATATAGATTGTCACAGACATTGGTTGCTCCATTACTTTGAAGGATGCAAGACATGTACCTGAACTTAGATTAAACTTGATTTCGGGAGTAGCCTTGGATCAGCAAGGCTTTGAAATCTACTTTGGAAGAGGATGCTGGAAGCTCACCAAGGGCTCACTTATAGTTGCTCGGGGAAGGGTCTGTAACACTCTGTACAAGACTTCGGTGAAGATGCACGGAGGTGGGTTGAAAGCTGTGGAGAGCGAGTCTTCTCCAAGCTTATGGCACAGACGGCTAACTCACATGAGTGAAAAAGGACTTCAAATCTTAACCAAGGAAGAGCTGATTCCCTGCAGCAAGGATGCACCACTGGACCCGTGTGACCACTGCATGTTAGCAAAGCATCACAGGGTGTCTTTCAAGAAGACCTCGGTTCAGAAGGCCGAACTGCTGTCAGTAGTGTACTCGGATGTATGTGGCCCCCTTGAAGTGAAGACACTTGGTGGAAATGTGTACTTTGTCACATTCATCGATGATGCATCAAGGAAACTTTGGGTGTACTTGCTGAAGAGCAAAGATGAAGTGTTTCAGGTATTCCAACAGTTCAAGACCAAAGTAGAAAGAGAAACCGAGAAGCTTCTGAAGTGAATACACACCAACAATGGAGGAGAGTATACTTCGAGAAATTTTGAAGGGTACTACCGAGCTCATGAAATTCGGCATGTAAGGACAGTACCAGGAACTCATTAGCATAATGGAGTAGCCGAAAGGATGAATCACACCATTGTAGAGAGAGTGCGAAGCATACTCAATATGGCGGGGCTACCGAAGACATTTTGGGGGGAGGCAACTTTGACAGCTTGCTACCTGATCAACCGTTCGCCCTCAGTTCCTCTGGAGGGCAATTTGGTAGTGCACCATCTCGCATCAGAGTTGGAGGGCGATATTCCGGAGAGAGTATGGAGCGGAAAGAACCCCTCATATTCTCATTTGAAGGTCTTCGGATGCAAAGCATTTGTTCATGTTCCGAAGGAGCAGAGGTCAAAATTAGATGACAAGGCTGTTCGTTGTGTTTTTGTTGGGTATGGTGACGAGGAGCTCGGTTATAGATTCTGGAATCCAGAGAAGAGGAGTATATTAAGAAGCAGAGATGTGGTCTTTCAGGAAGACTAAAGTGGGCTCGGGAATGAGAAAACCGAGCTAAATGAAATGAGGTCTTCTGCTGATCAGAACACATAATTCCCGAGGAGAGGTGTTCCGAATCGACCTCAACAAGTATGGAGACCAGTGATTGCTGAAGAACAAAGCCGACCAGCAGTGAATACTGATGAGCCGAGCATGTTTGCATATGAAGAAGCTGATATCAGTAGACAGAGCAGAGTCGAAGAGGAGATTCCTGCAGAACGTAATTTCCAGCTAGGTGAAAGCTCGAGTTACGAGGAGGTTGGTTAGAGAGTCAAGACCATCCAGAAGGTATCCATCCTCTGATTATCTCTTGCTCACAGATATGGGGGAGCCAGAGATACTCAAGGAAGTCAATTGTCATGAGGACAAAGACAGATAGTTGGAGGCAATGGAAGAAGAGATGGCCTCTCTATGGAAGAACAACACCTATACATTTGTTGAACTGCCTGAAGGGAAGAAAGCTTTAAGAAACAAGTGGTTGTTCAAGCTGAAGACAGATTGTCAGAATCAGCTTAAGTACAAAGCCCGGTTAGTAGTGAAGGGCTTTGCTCGACAAAAGGGGATTGATTTTGATGAAGTATTCTCCCCAGTGGTGAAGATGTCATCCATCCGAGTGGTTCTTGGATTGGTTGCAGCCCTGGATCTGCAGATTGAACAAATGGATGTCAAAACGGCATTTCTTCATGGCGACCTACAGGAGGAAGTATATATGTTACAACCTGAAGGTTTTGAGCAGAAGAAGAGTGAGAAGCTTGTCTGTAAGTTGAAGAAGAGTCTCTATGGACTGAAGCAAGCTCCTCGGCAATGGTACTTGAAGTTTGACTCTTTCATGAAGAGGAAGGAGTATACCCGAACCACTGCCGATCACTGCGTGTACATGAAGAAATTTTCTGATGTCGACTTCATCATCCTACTGCTATATGTTGACGATATGCTGATTGTTGGGAAGAACAGTGAACTGATTGAGAAGCTGAAGTAGGATTTGTCCGAGGAGTTCGAGATGAAGGACCTCGGCGAGGTAAAACAGATTTTAGGAATGAGAATTCTGAGGAACAGAAGAGCTCAGAAAATCTGGTTGTCTCAGGAGAAGTATGTTGAACAAGTACTCGAGTGGTTCAACATGAAGGACTCCAAGGCAGTGAGTACACCCCTTGGTAGTCAATTAAAGCTCAGCAAGGAGATGTGCCCAACAACAGAAGAGGAGAAGGAGAAGATGTCTTCTACACCTTACTCGTCAGCAGTAGGAAGTCTTATGTACGCTATGGTGTGTACAAGACCAGATATAGCTCACGCAGTTGGCGTTGTGAGCAGATACCTCTCAAATCCAGGGAAGAAGCATTGGGAGGCAGTGAAATGGATCCTTCGATATCTGAGAGGGACATCTAAGTTGTGCCTTTGTTTTGGCAGTTCGGGGCCAACCTTGAAGGGATACACAGATGCAGATATGACAGGTGATGTAGATGGCAGGAGATCCCTGACCGGTTATGTTTTTACATTCGCAGGGGGAGCCGTCTCATGGCAGTCAAGATTGCAGAAGTGTGTTGCTCTTTCCACCACCGAAGCTGAGTACATTGCAGCAGCAGAGACTGGAAAGGAGATGGTGTAGATGAAGAGTTTTCTTCAAGAGCTGGGAGTGAAGCAAGAAGACTATATGGTATTCTGTGATAGTCAAAGTGCAATTGATCTCAGTAAGAATGCCACATATCACTCCCGAACGAAGCATATAGATGTTCGCTATCACTGGATCCGAGAAGCCCTCGAGGAGCTCATCTTCAAGATAGAGAAGATTCACACTGATGACAACCCTTCGGACATGTTAACGAAGGGACTTTCTACAGAAAAGTTGGTGAAGTGCTCAAGAGGAGTTGGGATGGACTCACTGTGAAGAGTCCAGGCAGAACATCTCTTCCTTTGGTCTTGGAGGGGGAGATTATTGGGTTTGAGTGTCGAAGACCAACCAGCTGCTGAAGAGATGAAGCAGCCGAAGAGTTGCAGTTCAAGCTCGAAGCGTCAGTTCGGGATAGGAGGGCTACTTACCGAAGGGCTATGAGCTCGGCACATTAGCCTAGTGGACCGAAGCATCAGTTCGGGAAAGTACATACTTGATAGAGGTTTCGGACCAGTGGATGAGGGGAGCGGCTCAGCAGATTGAACTAATGATTGCCGAAGAGCCAGTGGCTCGGGAAGAGTTCAAGAGCCAACTCATGACTCCCTCAGGAAGCACACTTGACACCAATCCCAATGGTGGAACGGCGGTGTCAGAAAAAGGTGCATTGGAACTGCAACAGGTATGGCAGACACAGTGATGTGACAGCAAGTGTGCTGCACAAGCAGGCAAAAAAGGTGCTTTGGGATCCTCACCATGGAAGTATAAAAGTGCTGAATATTTCCTGGTGAAAGAGAGAGCCAGAAAAACTAGAGAATATCCAAGAGAGAAAAGAGCACACTGTGAGAGAGATCAAGCAAGGAGAAAAAAGAGGAAGAAGAAGGAGGAAGCATCTGCTGAGACTTCCACCTATTTGGAGACAAAGGACAGTGATACTCAACTGCGGTTAGAGTATTTGTTTGCTTAAGCTTTTGTGTCTTAAGTTTGTTCATTTGTTGATCTAAGTTTCTACTTCCTGTCCTTAGTTGTAATCTTGAGTTTGGGCATCAACTCAAGAGAGTCATTGTTGTATCTTGCTTGATAGTATTAGTAGATTATTTGTCTGCCTGGTGCCCCGTGGTTTTCCCCTCGCTTGGTAGGGTTTCCACATATATTGTTGTGTGCTTTTACATTCTGTTTTTCAGCCAAGTTAGTCTCTTCAGGAATTTGTCCGAAGAGCTCTTGATCATTAGTTCGGCAAGTGTGTCCGAACTAACTTGTTCCAAACAGCTTGTTTCGGTTTTAGTCCCCTCGGGAATTGAAGCCGAACTGCTCTCTGTAAACTGAACTGTTTCCTTTCCTCAACGATCCGAACCGCTGGAACTGTTCATTCCTCGGGACTAACAGAGTGGTTCAGACTTCCACAGCGCCAACGCGCACTAGCAAGCCACAAAATGGGGGGCCCTGGCCGGAATACACCACCACAAACGGAGGACTCCCACACTGTCTCCGTCGCGATTGATGACATTTTGCTGGAAGAGATCCGGAAGCTTCGTAGCTTCCTAGTGGTGACGGTCATCAAGGGGTTCGCCGGACTCCGCCCACATGAGAAAGTGAAGGATGAACTGGCGGTGTTGATGGCGCCTGAACTCAAATGATCAGCGCAACCCTTCGAAGATGGCCGGATTCTCCTTGGATGCCCCTCCGAGGACCTGGCAAGGAAGATAGAAAGCATGAAAGAGATAACTTTCACAGGATTCACAGTCCACTGTGATCCATGCACGGTGGCAACCAATGCCACCAGAAAGGCCAACGGAGAACTAAGATGGATCACCGCCAAAGGTCTCCCGATCTTCTGCCAGCGAAGAGACACACTAGCAATGATGCTAAAGCCCATAGGAGACCTAGCATACATGGCCAAGGGGGGTTCTTTCTTTGCCGGCAACTGTAAGGCGGCGGTGAGGGTTTGCCGAGGGAAAAAGCTCCCCATAACCTTGAACTACAGTATACTAGATGAAAAATTCACCATCAAGATCCAGCTAGACAGAGGAGAACCACCCTTACCATGGGTTGTACCACCGAAGAAGACGGTGGCGCCGGAAAATATGGGAACAAAGACACCGGTTGATGGAAAAACCACTGGACAAACAGAGGAAAATCGCAGGCCGAGAGGTCTCTGCTAGAGGATAAGATGGGGTACGGCAGCCTCCCTGCAGACGCCACCACCTGCTGCACCGCGGTGAAGGGACGGGACTCGTCCGGCTGCATGGGGAACAGAAGCCCTACATGGCACCAGATCGATGGTGCCAAAGCTAAACACATGGACGGCTATGATGTGGCCATCAGTTCAACTAACATGGGGCCAATAATGAACAAAAAGTCCTTGAAAGTTTCGAAAATGAATAAAAGGTCCATGAAACTTTGCTCTTTCCCAGAAGATCCCTCCTTTTTTCACCATTGACTTTTAAATCCTTTTGACAACTGACAGGGTCACAATTTATTGATTAGGATGAAAATACCCTCAAGATGTTATTTAAAAAGAAATTGTCAAATCATATGCTGGGCTCCCCAATGCATTAAATATTTAAATATAAAAAAGAATGGGTAATTAGACAAAAATGCCCCCATATTCAAGAAACGCAGGCTGGGGTGGTTGGAATCTCGAAATAGTGCAGGGCAACCGCCACTCCTCACTTTAATCATTTACATTATAAAATTTTCCAATAAAATATTTTGAAGTAGCAATCAAACAAGTCATTCAAACTTCCAAGAAAATGTTCAAAAAAATAAATATTTCTTCTCTTCTCTCTCTCCCTCTCTCTCTCCAAAGTACTCTGCTTTTGCTTCGAATTTTGCAGTTCTGTTTCTAATTGAGACAAATTCACAGTTTTTGATCTAAAGATCCCTCCTTTCCAATCTATCTATCATAAAAATTGAATCTTTTTTTTTAGTTTGATTTCTGATTAGAAGTATATGATGCGCTCCTTTGGTGAGTTTCCAATCTCTGAGTTTCATGTTTTTTCCTGATTGGAAATTGATGATTTATCTCGGTATTTGATCTAAAGGATGATGAGGATGTGAAAAAAACTATCGATTTTCATTCCAAAAGGTGGGATTTTTCTGAGGCTTCGCTTTGCTTCTCCTTCTTCTCCTGATGATCCCCACAATAGCCACGTCTCACGCAT
Organism: Dioscorea zingiberensis; assembly: GCA_026586065.1. Lineage (NCBI taxonomy): Eukaryota > Viridiplantae > Streptophyta > Magnoliopsida > Dioscoreales > Dioscoreaceae > Dioscorea > Dioscorea zingiberensis. Next base: position 58,816,317 of record CM048821.1, read on the forward strand.
ATTGATGGATGACATCGACCGCTGCGATGGGGAATCATATGAAGTGGACAATAAAGCAAAGACCCACTGAACATTTGTGGGCGGCATATTAACCATCTATCCATTTAACAAACATCGATTCTATTTAACAAAAACAAATATTGATGCTTCCAGTGTATAAAATTACATGTGGTTTCTACATGTTAGAACACTCATATGCTTCATTTCTTTTCCCGGATAAGTCATCCTTTGTCAGTCAGCAATCGGTATAAAGGCGAAACTTGATATATTAAACGGAAAATTGATATATTAAACGGGAACTTAAGATATTAAATGGGAACTCGATATATTAAACGGGAACTTTATGTATTAAATGGAACCTGTCTTACCTTATTGAATCCACCATGTTCGTCACGAGGAGGTGACGTGCTTCTTTAATCCAGGCATTGAATAACTCCGCCACATTGGAATACATCTCTCCCCATCTTTCACCTTTGAACATATAGTTCGGCCAGTGAGAAACATCTGATTTCTGAAGTAGCCAGCGATGTGCGTCAGCCGATGCGGCTATCAAGTCGTTTACTGCGGCATCATATTCCTTTGTCGTACATGCGTAAGCTATCTTGACAATTATCGACCAGCACTCCTCCTTCAATGTTTTCCCAAGTCTAACATTCCCTTTCATGAAGTTCACTTCCAAGTATCGCAAGCAATATGCATGTGGGGCAAAAGGGACAACCTTTGCGATAACATTCACAAGGTCCTTCGACCTATCCGATACGAATGTAATAATCTTATCGTAGTTTTCATCCCCATACAACGCATTGTCGAGCTTTGACAGGAACCACGTCCAGTTGCCATCGGTTTCATTATCAACAATAGCGAACGCAACATGAAAGAAGCCCTCGTTCCCATCTTTACCCGTCGCTCCCAACAAAGTGCCCACGTATTTTCCAAGCAAATAAGTTCCATCAACAAACAACAATGATCTGCAACCTCTCTTGAAACCTGCAACACAGGCACGGAAGGAGAAAAAATGCGCATCTAAATCGCTTACCGTCCTTGTTAACAATGACAATGCTACCAGGGTTCGTCTCCACCACCTTGTATGCATACCATACTAACAAGTCATAGCTCGCCACCTCACTCCTATGAGAAGGAGGATGAGCTACCTACTGCATGGCCTGTCTCCCTCAAAAGGATCCTGGAAGACGCTGTGGCGACGTATAAATGCGGGGTACTTTTCTATATGGATATTAGTTGCGTTGTCAAGCTCTACCAGATATCGGATGAGAACCTGGCCCGAGAGCGCGAGATCGCCTCCTGTGCTGTCTCCGACTTCAAGGAATTCGACGAATTCCAGGGCCTGGTTTGCGAGGTGGGGCGAAAAGGTGTCGAGAAAGGTTTCAAAATCTTTCAAGATATCTCTTTGTCATCCCGAGCTAGACTTGATTGCAATGGAGTTCATGGACGCCCTTTAGTATCTTCCTCCTAGTACTCCTAGTACCCCTGGTGAAGATACTGATTGAATAGATGTTGCTGGTGGTGGTCTTGGACCCCCTTATCTTTTTTCCTTGCTTTGTTGGCATCATCCTTTCTTTCTTCTCATTTAATGTGTTCAGGGACACCCTTCAGTATCTTCCTTGCTTTGTTTGCATCATCCTTTCTAATATAATGTGTTTTTGTATAATATAAAAACTTCTTGTTTAAGTTAAGGTGTTTTCGCTTAATATCTAGGAGTTTGTATTTAACATAGTGTGTTCTCGTTTAATCTAACGACTTCCCGTTTAATATAAGGTGTTTTGCTTAATTTTTGGAGTTCACGTTTAATATTATTAGATTGTATTTAATATCTAGAGTTCCCGTTTAACATATGACATTATTTGATTCTTCACAATTTTCTGAGCTTGTCCCCGTCACACGGGTGGAAGAAGTCAATGTACAAGCCGTGAGAAGGGACGATAAGCGGCCCCGACGGGAAAGAAATAAAAAAGCTACTATTGCACCCCTATCCCGTGGCAAGGGTGGCAAGGGTGGCAAGGGAAACACGGACAGTGCACAAAAAAGGGTCCGAGAACGCTCCCAGTCCGACAGCCCCTCGCGTACTACTCAACGTCGTTCTTCTACGGCCACTCCAGCAAGAAGGCCAATAGACGAGGACACTGCAACATGCCTTGAGAAGGTATATGATATTATTTCAAGAGATGTTGGGAAGCTCAAGGCGTAGGTGGATGTTTCTTTCACTAGCCTTGGGCAGTGACTCACCGAGATAGAGATGGTCATAGAGCTCGTTACTTCGGGAGAAGAAGAAGAAGAGCAGAAAGGTTAGGCAGAAGTAGAGCAGAAAAAGAACAAAATGGATTGAGGAAGAAGAAGAGTAGAAAAAGCTGAGAAAAAGTACAAAAATCAGTGAAAAGATGGGAAAAAGGTGAGTAGTGGTGGGTGGAGTGTAATATTTAAAAAATCTGACATGACTTGATAAGAAAGCTCTCCACCACCAACAGGGGTAAATGTGGCATTATAGGAAAAACTAGCTGATGGAGTGAGGTGGAAGGGCTGAAAAATAACTCTGCCATAAAGGAGGACTGTCTGGGAAATTGTTTCGTCAGAGGGACTGTTTGGGAAGTTTGCAAACTTTCAGGGACCTAAAAATAATTTTCCCTTCAAACAAATAGAGGACAAGTGGCCAAAAAAGCCAGGGAGACAACCTCGGATGTGCATGAGGCCAAGGCGACGCGGTTTCGGGGAGAGCTAGGAAGTGGCAGCCACACACATCATCTAGAGCGACACGTGGCACACTCCCAACCGCTAATTTCCAAATCCAAATGGAAACAGGCCCTGGTTGGGGAAACAATGGGGGGCCCATGCATGCCAAGGGGACAGGTGGAAGAAGCTGCCCCCAAACCACTTAATGCTATTAATCAAAAGGAAAATGGGTCAAAAATTGCTAATGTTGTAACAAACAACAATCAACAGGCCAAAAACAATGAAAAAACACAAACATTTCCCCCTTATTCAGAATCCCAAAAGAATGACATGGAGGAATCAGATGATGAAATTGAAGATCGACTTGAACTGGAAATGAAAAATATGTGGAACGAAAATTTGGACTGGGATGGAGACAGCCAAGAAGAGGGGGAGGCAAGTGTTGTCCAAATCTTGGACAACCAAAATGAAAGCACACCATTACTTTTGGAGGAGGAAGAACATGGCCCAAAAGAACTTAAAGGCCCGGAGTCCACAAACAAGGGATGTCATGATCTGCAACAAATGGACCCAAGTCCAGTTGAAAGCCTAAAACCAATTGGGCCTGAAAATAGTCAAAGCCCAACCACAAATAACTTTTTGGAGAAATTGCCCCTCAACACAGGCCCAGAATCGGGTTTGGACCTCTCCAAATATAAATGGAGATACATACATGGAGCATGGAATTACATGGCTGACTCAACTTGGGAAGACATTATGGAGAATCTTGAACAAAGAAGAAAAGAACCATCGAGATTCAAAATATTCCAACAATAGAGAAGGACCATCCACAGAAGTTAACAGGGACAAGATCTACCAAAGAAGCAACTAGGCGTAGTGAGAGGACCCAGAAGCAAATCTCGGTGCGATTTGAAAAGAAAGGATTTATTGCTCCACCAACCACCTCCAGGAAGAAGAGAACAGAACGGGATCACATCATGTCTAAAGGTAAAGAAAACAACACAACCACTAACCCCCTAATTTTCTATGATGGCCAAACAGGGATATCTTGATAGCTGCCAAGAAACTGGGAGTGGACCTGGGACACTTTGAAAAGATGAGGGAAGAATGCATTAAGCACATCCGCCAAAAGGAAGTGGAAAGGGTTGAAGAGGGACAAGAAACCAGCTAAGGTCTTTTCGTCTCGCTCCGAACACACCCGGGCTAGAACAGTTTCCTTATAAAAGTTATCTCCTGGAATATTAAGGGTTTGGGCCAGAAGAAGAAGCGATACCTCATTAGAGACTCCCTACACCTCCATAAGACAGACATTTTTTTGTCTGTAAGAAACAAAGTTGAATAACATCAACAATGCACTTTGGTGCTCAATTGGAGGGACCTACTATGACAAATGGGAAGCCCTTTCGACAGCGGAGACTAGGGGGGATGCTGTATTGGATGGAATAGCAATAAATATAGCCTCCAAAGTGCAGCCTGCAATCAATACACACTATCAGTAGTTTTGCAGGACAAGTGAAAACGAAATGCGCCATATATGATTACCACGGTATATGCACCATGTAATTACGCACAAAAAACGGAATGTTGGAACGAGATTAGGGGGATCAGGGGCCGCTGGGGGGGAGCGTGGTTTCTTTGCGGCGACTTCAACGCAATCATAGGTCGAGAAGATGCCAACAGCACTTCCCACGGGACACATGAAAGGGAGGAATTTGAGCAGTTGATACAAGATCTTCAGCTCATTGACCCCCCCCCCCACCCCCCCTCCTTGGGAGAAAGTATACATGGACCAATGGAAGGGAATCGCATGTGTTCGCCAGGTTAGACATATTCCTTTTATCCACCGAATGGGTCCTAGACTTCCCTCGGATATGGCAAACTGTACTCCTAAGGGTGGGTTCCGACCATGTCCCGCTACGCCTAGATTGTGGAGTACACACTCCACAAAATACCCCCTTCAGATTCAACAGAGAATGGGTAAAGGAAGAAGGCTTCTAGGACATGACCCGAGAGGCATGGCAGGGTCAGCAATTGGCGGGGGATGGTGCATTTATATGGGGAAAAAAACTAAAGCTCCTAAAAATTAGACTATGTAAATGGAAGAAGGAACACCTCACACAAAAAATAGAGCAGAAAAAGGCGATCCTCAACACTATCAGAATACTAGATACCCACAAAGAAACGAGGAATCTCACAGGAACAGAAATAGAAGAGGAAGCCCCATCCAAAAGATAATATGAGCAGATCATCTCGGAAGAAGAGGCATACTGGAGACAAAGATCCAAAATCAAGTGGCTCTAACAGGGGGACCAGAACACAAAGTTCTTTCATGTTGTGGCCAACCAACGAAGGAACATTAACTGGATAACACAGATTGGATAACACAGATCTAACATGAAGGCTCTGTAATCACTGAGCCCACACAAATTTCCAATGCCATCCAAAGCCACTTCACCAATCTTTTTGGCAGGGAACGGCAGACGAGGTACTATACCTCCTGGGATCGCCTGTTCCTACACAAAAGAATAGTGGAACTTGCTCATCTAGATGAACCTTTCGGAGAAGGGGAAATCAGAAGAGCAATAAATAAATTAGGAGAGGATAAAGCACCAAGACCAGATGGGTTCCCAATGACCTTCTATCAACAAGGGTGGAACATAATCAAGGAGGACATATTGAGACTCTTTGGGGACTTCTTTCAAGGGACGGCCAATATGGAACGCCTTAATTGGGCGCATATCCTACTCATCCCTAAGAATGAGAATCCAGTGAATATAAATGACTATAGACCGATAAGCTTAATCAACTGTTCAGTCAAAATTATCTCCAAAGTCCTAGCAAATAGGTTGAAGGTGGTGCTGGGTGAACTAGTGGAAGAGTCTCAAACGACATTTATACAGGAGCGGCTAATTCATGATAATATCATTGCAGCAGAAGAACTAATACACAAGATGAGGTCCGGTACCACAAATGGGACTCTAATTAAAATAGACCTCGAAAAGGCCTTCGATTCAGTGGACTGGGACTATCTCCTTGATATTCTTAAATCCAGGGGTTTTGGACCTAAGTGGCTAGGATGGATCAAATGCTTACTCATTTCTTCAAAAGCAACTTTCCTTATCAATGGCACTCCATCGGGGTATGTTAGAAGCAAAAGAGGACTGAGGCAGGGTGACCCCCTTTCCCCCCTTCTTTTCGTGCTGGCTATGGATGTCTTACCCGTGATGCTTTCAAATGCCATCCAATCAAACATTTACAGGGGTATCCCCATTGGGCCGAATGGTGAAAACAACATGTCCACGCTCCACTATGCTGATGATATCTTGGTGTTCTGCACCGGGGGAATCGATGATGCTCGCATTCTGAAGTTAATTTTCTACCTGTTCGAGGGCCTATCGGGACAAAGGGTGAACTACTCGAAAAGTGCGGTGATCCCGATCAAACGACGAACCATAACATATAGGACTTCGCACAAATTCTAAATTGCGAGATTGTGAATCTCTCAATAAAATATCTGGGAATTCCTCTATCGGGGGGCCGTCCAAAAAAGGAAGACTGAAAACACACTAATTGCAAAAATAAGAGGGAACTGGAGTCATGGAAAGGGAAGCTGCTATCTATGGGAGGAAGGCTCACAATGCTTAATTCAGTAATATCAACAATCCCAATCCATTGGATGTCAGCCTTCCATCTCCCAGAGTGGGTTATAAAGAAGATTGATAAAATAAGAAAGGGCTTCCTTTGGAAAGGGGTGGACAAAGAGGGGCATTGCTACCATCTAGTAAACTGGGACATGTTATGCAGACCCAAAGATAATGGAGGATGGGGAATTTTAAATCTTAGAGCTTTGAATGGAGCTCTGTTGGCGAAGTGGTGGTGGCGGATCCTTACTGGAAGAGAAGGTATTTGCCAAAAGATCTTCCAAGACGCCTACTCAAGGAGAGGCCGCATTGATCCCTACAAGCCAGTACCGAGCAGAGCCTCTCCCTTCTGGAAGGGCCTCTGTCAAGAGGGACGCCCAGTCCTAGCCAACATTTGGGTTATCCCTGGCTCTAGTAACAATACCAACCTCTGGCCGGACAACTGGTGGCAAGGAAACTCACTGATGAATATCCACCCAGGTATGCACAAACTATCCACAACAAAACACCTCACCATACAAAGTGCTAGAGACAGAGTCCAAAGGGGCCTACCGCTTATAAAGCCGGGACCTCTTACGGTCCCGAAAATGGAGGACCTTGTGGGATCGAAAATACACGTTGGGCATCGTGTCTGTGAAGAAGACACCATACGGTACATCGAAGCACAAATATCATATTTGTTTCGTGGGTTCTTCCATTCCTAATAGAGGCAAGCCTCTACTATTAATTACCCCAGACGATGTCTTGGGAACCTCCGATTAAGGGCAAAAGTACAAGTAAAGTCATGAATGATACAATATAAAAATGATTTCTATTTATTTGAAAATCATGACTTTCATTACATATGGATATCATCATAGGATGTTCATACATATATTATTTATTTATTTATTCAGTTATTTATTTATTTAATGACGCCGTCTTCCACCTCGCCATCCCCTTTGAATTTATGCCATAGTATCGCCGCCTCAAGATACATGTCATGGTCGCTAATAGCCCATAAATAAGGTCACAACAACCTGCCTTGCCTTGTAATTGAAATTTGTACCAGATAGTCCATCAAAATGAGCTGCACCATATATGGTTAGAAAGCCCCAGATGTCTAGTTTCCGATGCCGCAAATTTCATCTCGATCGGAGTTTTCTATCAAAAGTTATCGGCATTTGAATAGAAGGTGGTCAGGCTGGCAGAATTGCAGGAATTGATCTCTCTTTCCATCAAAATCTGTACCATCTGGGCGACTGATAGGAACTATATCATACATGGTTGGAAAGCTCTGGAAGTCTAGTTTCCAATTCCGCAAATTTCACATCTATTAGAGCTTCCTATCAAAAGTTATTGACTTTTGAGTGAAGAATGGTCAAGCTGGCAGAACTGCAGGCAACAGCTTCAGCCTCTTCTTCCTTTCTTTGTTTCTCATTTCTGCAGCAAACGATCAGCAGCGGCAGCAACTTGTGGTAGCGTGGAAGTACCAACACGACAAGGGCAGCGGCAGCTCCATCAGCAGTGACAACACATTAGCAACCTTTTTCTTTCTCTTTGATTTTGCAGTGGCATAGTGGCACCATCATAGCAGCAGCAACACACAGTGGCATCAACAAGTTCTTTTCTTCCAATTCCAATTGATATCTTGATAATTAATGGCTCATTTTTGGTCTAACAATCCTTGAGAAGAAATCCATCCATTATCTTCATTGGTAACACTATCCCCAGGCATATCATTTGAGGATACAGATTTCCAATGATTACACATCCATGGCAATGCTCCAGCTCACTTTAACAGCTCATTATAAAATAAGGCCTCTTTGGGGCATTTCATCAAACACCAAGGGTGCGCCTCACATAACTGAACACTTCACATATATTTGAAATGTCTTTCCAACAAGATTTACAATAATTCGTTTTTACACATCAAAGAATTGCAGCCTTTCCCTTATTACAACAACATTTCCATTATTATGCCACATCAAGCGCTATGCGCTGTACAATGAAATGAGCCCTATGCGCAATACAATGAAACGAGCGCTATGCGCTACACAATGAAACGAGCGCTATGCGCAATACAATGAAATGAGCGTTATGCACTACACAAGGAAACAAGCACTATCGCTTATCTGAGAAAACAAAGCGCGAGACTTGGGAAACTAAAAGCGAGGCTATCTCTGGCTTAGGCTGCTTTGGGCGCTATTAGGTATTCTTCTTCTTTGAAGTAGCGTTGTCTTTGTTACTAGGCTCAGCGCTATCTTATTTATTCTTGTACTGCCTTGTAGCTACTTTACTAAACTTGCCTTGGCGATAATGTCTTGTGGCTAGTCTTTGGCTACTGCGTCTTGTATTTCATTACGATCGATTTTTTGACATGATGGTAATTATAGAATTTTTGTTAATTTCATAATTTTTGGAATTATGTGAATTTTGAAAATTTTGAAATTCTTTAATTTATACGAATCTGAAAACTTGAATTTCTGAATTTCCTGAGATTTTGCAAGAATTTTGATATTTCTAAATTCTGCAGGAATTACTAAAATTTAGAAAGAAAACATAAAAACATAATTTTGAGAATCAGTACAAATTTAGAAAAAAATTGAATATTTGTGATTTCTAGATTTCTGGGAAGGGAAAATAGGATTTTTTTTTTTTTAATGAAAACTTAAGGTCTTGCAATGTTATTATTCGGAAACCAAATTGAATAGTATTATTGAATCTCAAATGTTTTCAACTAAATGAACAATTGGAATGTGATTGATTCTCTATCAATTGGAATAAACAGTAAAAGTAATACCTACCAATGATATATGCAGAAAAGATTTTCTCTAATATAGCTTTATTTTTACACTGCAGGAAAGATTGTTGAATAAATTTAAAGCAACAATGCCTGTATTTGATACTTTGTGTACCCTTTAGTAAGTTTCTCAAGTGCAATATTATTTTCACTGATTCTTAGTCTGTGAATATCCTAATTGCTATCTATGATAACATATCATATTTGCATAAACAGTCAGTTGGAGAATGGTTGTGCCGGTGTCTTCACAATGGTTCTGTGGTCTGTATCACCAAAGGTACCACAATTCAACAAAGTTCTTATCATAGCTCATTTGATCACTGTTAAATGTTTACAACCTTCTTCAAATTTTGCAACAGTTCACAGTTAATTTGGCGAGTTGATGGTATGAAAGGAACACTGCAAATTGAGTGCAATAGTGATATCGGATGGCATGGTTTCTTGGTATATCATCATTTATGCAAAATGACTTTTGCTTGATGTTTTTCCTTCTAACTTAATGAATTGAAATGCTGACGAGCTACTTATTATTTCAGGTTTCATTTTACCAAGCAGATGGGCAGTGCGAGAAAAAATCTATCCATTATGTGGAATTATCGAAGATCTAAAAGCATCCATTCATGACCTTACTCAGGCCACAAATAAGGTAAACATGATTAGATTGTTTCTGATGCCTGATAAATTTTGGGAAGTGTGATGGTGCCAACTACAGACAATTTCTGCAGTGGCGACTTGCTCAACTAACTTTTGCAATGTACATGGTCAAAAACTTAGCCAAACAGTTTAGTGCATCATTCAATATATTGATAAATGTAGACAAGCCGTTTTGTCATGCTTAACTCTCCTTGTGAAAGTTGCTTATGTTACTAATATGATAAAAATTTAATTTTAACTAAACAATTTGAATTAATTGAATCCAATGACAAATTTCTGTTTATAGAGCTTTTAACTAAACTCAATGTAGCTCTCTAGTTTTTGAGGGAGTTTTACTAAAGGATACAAAAAAACCTAATATTTTTTTAATTTAATTTCAGTAAACGCAAGCATAAGGAGAGGAATGAAGAAGCCAATTCCGCCCACCCCCCACCCCCCACCCCCCACCCCCCACCCCCCCTAAATGTGAAAATCTGTATCTAATCAGTAAGTTTGAAAAAAGTTTTATATTTGTACTTTTTTCTAACGAACTATAGATGTGGATATTGGAAGATCACTTGAGAAATTTATTAGGTTCTCAACTAAATGTACAATTGGACTGTGATTGATACTCTATCAATTGAAATAAACAGTAAAATCAATACCTACCAATTACGCGCAGAAATTCCTGTAGTTCAAGCTAGCACCTGTTGTAGGGCTTGTGGAAGAATTTCACCTTCAATTCCATTATATGTGATACGGTACAAATTTCAAATTCAATGACATGTTCAGGCCTTCTTGAGGATTTCAGCTTGGATGAATGTGACTTGGAGCTGTTGAGCGTACAGCATGGTGTTCAATACAAATCAACATGTATAATGTATTGTCTGTGTTGTGCGATGTGTACATTGGTGTCCAATGCAAATCTGTGTAATGTGTTATTAATCACATTTGTATTGTTTGTACTTAATCGCATGTTGTACTTAACATTTGCTTATTTGTATTGTTTGTATTTCAGACAATTTGAATATTTGTATTCGGTATATTTTTAATATATTATTTTCTCAAAAGTTTTACAGATTAAAGGTTGAGAGTGGAGTTGCTTATCACTTTTTGTTTATTTACTAGCCCAGTATAATTTGCTCCTTGTCATGCCTCTCAAGTCGAAGACATCATCTTCATTTTCTACTGATTCAAACCAGGAACAGATGGCCATTTTTTTTTTTTTTATAAAGTGGATAAACCACATTTTATTTATTAATTAATTGGCTTAGCTTAAAAGAGTTCGATACATTGCTCGGAAAACAGTGAGGGGAGAAAAAGAAAAGATAGACGATTAAAATTACAACATTCTCCTTTGCGTTCTTTATATCAAATATAAATGTTAGCAAATTTATAAAAATTCCGCATTTATCTGAATTTTTTTAACTGTTAGGTGGCTGTAATTGCACCTAATGTCCCTGCAATCTATGAAGCACATTCTGGTGCAGTTGTTAGCTGTGTGAACATCAGGCTGAATGCTACCACAATTGCTTTCCTTTTGGAGCACTCTGCAGCTGATGCCATTATATATGGTTGATCAGGAGCTTTTTTCACTTTGGTTGAAGATTCTCTCAAAATCATAGCAGACAAACACAATTCTGATTACATACCTCCATTTCTGAAAGGATGAGACTTGTGATCCGGTTTCATTCTAAAATGCGAGCAGTAAAGGAGCTGTTGATTATGAAGCTTTTCTTCAAACTGGGGATCATGATTTTGCTTGGAAGCCTCCAAAGGATGAATGGCAGGCCTATTTATTTATTTTTTTGATTAAAGTGGATAAACCACATTCAATTTATTCAGTTGATAATGTTGAGTTGTTACAAATGGTGCTCGTGTTTGGCCCGGAGTCAGAACCCGGTTGTCCCTAAGTTCCCTGGTTACATGTTGTTGGTGCTGGTCCCCGAATGTGGTAGAGTGGGCTCATCATCGAAGTCATCCGCGTCGGTTGACGCTTGAATCGTGCTAGCACTAGTGAAGGCAAGTGAGTTATGGGCGACTGATGTCATTTGGCCAAGTTGCTGCTTCATGTCAGCATTGACCCCACCAAGCCAGGATAGCAGGAGGAAAGAAATACCGCGGATTAGCTGAGAGCAAACACGTTGTTTATTCTGGAAGCATCTTTGATTCCTTTCCAGCCAAATACTCCAAGTGATGGCCATAACTGCGAGGTTCCAACCCAAGCGATCTTCTTGAGTAACTTCTCACCCAGGCCGTGATGGCCCCAAAGTTCCTGAGTTGATTGAGGGCAACTTGGAAGGTTGAACAGTGGGCAGTAGTGCTCCCATATTCCTTTGGCGGTCGGGCAGTCCAAGAGCAGGTGGTGTACCGTTTCGGCCTGCTCGTTGCACAAGTAGCACAGAGTGCGAGACCCCTTCCATTGGCGCTTAATGAGGTTGTCCAATGTGAGGATCTTATTGTCGGCAGCCAGCCATGCAAAAACAATGATCTTCTTTGGACATGGGAGACGCCATAGGTAGGTCGGGAATTGGCTCCGTACGCCTCCTTCTACCGTGAAGGTGTAGAGTGACTTGACCGAGAATTCCCCCTTCTTGCCCATGATCCAGGTTCGGGTGTCCTCCTGGTTATTCTGTGTTGTGGCGATTGCCTCCCGAAGTCCATCAAGCTCCAGTGTTCCCTCTCTGGTCAGCGGGCCTTGCCTTAACAGTGTTTGAGTTTGCATCACGGTGTCACGCGCCCTTCCTAGCGTGAGGTGCGGATCAAGCCAGGAGTCAGCCATGGAGGGAAAGATGGTGCTCGACGCTTGCCCCTTGATCCATTTGTCCTGCCACAGGTTGACTATGTCCCCCTTTCCTGCCTTAACTGTCAGACCCATCTCAACTAGTTTCCATTGGTCATATACCCCCTTCCAAAAGTAGGATGCTCTAGGTGACACTCCCCTGTGCGGGTTGATGAAGGAGTTCCGGAAGTACTTGTTCATAATGATGTTCCGACATATATTGGCCTGCCCGCTGAGAAGCCTCCACCACCACTTGCCGATCATGGCAGCGTTGAAGCATCTGATATTCGTAATGCCCCAACCTCCATGCTCCTTCGGTCAACATATACGTTGCCAGTTGACTAGCCGGTATGACTTGCCCTTGAGCTCGGGGCCATGCAAGAGGAATTCCCTTCTAAGGCTGTCAATCCGCTTGGCCACCCACTCTGGTAATTTGTAGATTGCCAGCCAATAGACCGAGTTGATGAGGGTAATTCTGCCCGCGATGGAGAAAAGACGTCCCTTCCACGAGCCAATCCTCCTCCTAATTTTGTCGACTAGCTAGTTCCATTGCGGGCGCTTGGGTTTTGTCCCGAAAATTGGAATTCCCAAGTAGGTGAGGGGTAGTTTGCCGATCTGGCAGTTGATCGTGTTGGCCAATCCTTCTCATTATATTATTCATTTTTTTTTAGTTTCCTTCTCATTTTTAAATAATTAAATAATATTATTTAAAAAACCCTGAGCAACGCGAGGGCCATTTGCTTGTTTATATCTATCTATATTACTAACCAAAAGTGAGTGCAAATTTAATTTTTAGAAAATTAAAAAAAAAAGTTGGGATTTTAGAATTTTCTCAAAACTTTAGATTTTTTTTAAAAATTTTAAAAAATCTATCTATATTACTAAATTAGTGTATTTTTAATTTTAAAAAATATCTATCTATATATTTACAGGAGTCGATCGGTTACTATTTATCCATAGCTTGAATAATTAGATATTTAACTTAAGCTCTCTATTTTTTTAAAAAAATAATTTAATTCAGATAAATATGTTTAGAATATTTTTTACTCTATAGTATTTATTTATTTATTTTTACATGTATTGAGAAAAATTACAGAAAGTTAATTTTTTGTTTAATGTAAATATATAGGAACTGAGGGAGGAATATGTAAAAAACCAAATTTTTTTTTTCATGTGACCGGCAGTGCCGGTCAAAAAACGCCCAAGGTAGCCTAACTAGCTTTGCACCCAAGGTAGGTTAGAATTCACCAATATTTTGGTGAATTCTAAGCTTCCGTGGACACTGTTCACACGGTAGTTTACCGACATTAGGTCATGGGGTGTTATTTTTGGGTTCTAATTTTTTGTTTTTGGGTTAGAGCTGGGTTCGAGCTACAGTGGCGCCGCCATTTTTGCTACAGTACTGCTACAGTAATGAACATTGTTTTGGACCTAAAACTAAAAAGCTGGGACCTGATTTACCTATTCGGTATGATGCCGTTGAGTACCACTCACGGTACTGTAGAAGGCACCCAATATTTGTGCATGGTTAATGTTGTGGCTTTTATGATAAAGAACCCCCAAGCTTCTTTGAAATTATTATGTGCATGTGTGAACCTTTGTAAAAACCCCCTGCTTTCTCCATTATTTGCAATATTACAACATGATGTAATCTCATGCTTGAGACAAGCCATTTTGAAAAGAAACCCAAGTCTCTTTAATATTTCCATGCAAGTCCCTCTCATAACACCTCTCATGAACACCATCTTTGCACCTAAGCTCCTCATCTTAATAAAAATTATATCTAAACTTAGAGGGATTAATTAACCATAACGTAATTAGGGGGATTTAATTAAAACATAAAAGGCATGGCCTTTACATAAATCGTGGATCACTAGTGATTGTTGGACTAGTAACTGTGCTAGGAGGTTGAATCAATTCACCTCGAAGCTCTCCTATGGCATGTAATACATGGTGGAAATATCGGCTGACAGTTTCTCCGGAACGTAAGAAATTAACTCCAATCACTCTATTTCTCACATTGTGACCAACAATGTGAAGAAACATCGCTACTTGTTCTTCAACACTTACGTGAAAAGTATTGAATAGTAATCCTTTTGTCTTCAATAAATCACATAACCCAAAAAAATTCCCTCTTGTCATTCTCAACATTGCTATACTAGTTTCATCTGACCCATGAATTATCCTTGAAATGTAGTCGATGCGTCGTTCATCCCTATTGTAATAAGGCTCCAATGGCAAAGCGAGTCGTCTTTTCCGTTTGTACAACCTTGATATAAGATGGATAGCAACCGAAACCCAATAAATAACAGCATGTTCCTCTTCGCAGTTATCTTCCATCTTTAAAGAAACATGAAAAAGAAGACATTAAAAAATAAACCACCTCCTTGGTTAGCTACAGCTTCCAAAATGAGAATCAAATGATCATAGTTGATGATTTTATTGATGTGATTCCCAAAGTTCTACAGAACACTATAAAAAAGAAGAAACATTTAACCACATAATTCCCAAAGTTCTACAAAAGTGAAAAAGAAAGCTGCAGCTAAGACTAGAGCAAAAGAATCAGAAATAGTTAAGATGAAAAACATCCAAGAAAGCATCAACAAAAGGATGAGCCGCAATCCTAAAAGGTAATGTAATTATCTTCAAATTAAACCATTCGTTGGCAAAGAGTGTGACTGAGAAAAAGTGAGACATTAATTATCACTAGTCTGGAATTTGCAGAACTGTGAAGCATCATGCAGCTTCTACAAACTCAAATAGAAGAGATCAGACAATTGTAAGTGATTGAAGTGCATGATTCAAAGAAGCATCAAACTTCACCGAAATTGTATCAATGTTTATGCTAGAAGAAGAGCAATTTCAATACTCTGTATTATGTACTAAAACATCTAGAATTGAAAATGAACATCATCAATGAATGTTTCAAGCATGGCCACTACAAAACTTTTTATTTTTTTGGCGTGTGTGTGTAAAAAGAGCATAGAAGAAGAGACAAAGGTGACCATTAAAATCTTGAAAAAGAGATTATAAAAAACATTATAATCTTGAAAACAAAGGAATAAAAAAATTTGAACCTTCATAACAATAAAAAAAAAAATTATACAAACTTGAGCCTTCAGAACACAAAAAAAAATATTATAAAAACCATTAAATCTTGAAAACAAAGCAATAAAAAAAACTTGAACCTTCATAACAATAAAAAAAAAAATTATACAAACTTGAGCCTTCAGAACATAAAAAAAAGATTATAAAAACCATCAAAATCTTGAAAACAAAGCAATAAAAAAATCTTGAACCTTCATAACAATAAAAAAAACAAATTATACAAACTTGAGCCTTCAGAACAAAAAAAAAAAAAGATTATAAAAACCATCAAAATCTTGAAAACAAAGCAATAAAAAAAATCTTGAACCTTCATAACAATAAAAATAAAAATTATACAAACTTGAGCCTTCAGAACAATAAAAAAAGATTATAAAAACCATAAAATCTTGAAAACAAAGCAATAAAAAAATCTTGAACCTTCATAACAATAAAAAAAAATTTATACAAACTTGAGCTTTCAGAACAAAAAAAAAAAATTTATAAAAACCATTAAAATCATGAAAACAAAGCAATAAAAAAATCTTGAACGTTCATAACAATAAAAAAACAAATTATACAAACTTGAGCCTTCAAAATAAAAAAAAAATAAAAATAAAAACCATCAAAATCTTGAAAACAAAGTAATAAAAAAAATCTTGAACCTTCATAACAATAAGAAAAAAATTTATACATATTGGAGCCTTCAAAACAATAAAAAAAAGATTATAAAAACCAATAAAATCTTGAAAACAAAGCAATAGAACTATCTTACATGTGAACAGAAAGAAACCCTAGATCTAGGACTCAGAAAGTAAAGATCAAATCTTCAATGGCAAACCCAAGATCTAGGATCAGAAACAAAGCAATTAACCAAGGAAAATCCGCAGGCACGAAAACAATGCAATCACAAAGCCTAATCAAAGCACAAACGCACAACAACCAATTCAAAAGGGGAAACATTGAAAAAAAAAACATCGCCAGAGAAGATCCGTAGTAGCTCTAGGGCTCGTACCTTCGAGTTCTAATCTTCAACTGAAGGGAGAAGGTGAGATCCTGCGGGCAGAGCACCAATGGCAGGGAAGAGGCGAGATCGTCTGGGCTAAGCACCAACGGAAGGGAAAAAAGTGAATCACTAGCGAGAGTGAGCATACACGTGAGTTTTACAGTAAAATCCACTTACGGTCGATTTTGCCGTGAGTGGACTTACAGCAAAAGCACATCTACTTACTTCAAGTTTTACATCAACTTACAGGTAAGTTATTGTTTTACAGCAAACCAAACAATATAAAGTTAGATTTACTGTAAAAGTCACTTACTTCACAGCCACTCACAGCCAACCAAACAGCCCCTAAGTTAATTTCAAGACAGATGAAATCAATGTTTTGGTGCAGAACTTTTGCCTGATGCATTGCATCAGAGAAGTGAACTGACAAGTAATGTTCAACCTTCATAGTGGATCTAACAATTTATATTATTGGAATCTATGAGATAAGTTTCTTGTGTTTTGTTTTAAATTTTGGATAAGTGATTTTCATCGATTTAATGTTGGAGTGTGGGATATCATCAACATCAAACACTTCAATGCCGCCCTACTTTAAAAATGGTGGTGGTGAATCCTATCAAGAGATATCGTACATGGACTTCCTATTTGCTTTCTTGAATTGATATAACTAATTATGCGATTAAGTGACCCAAGCTAGTGGTGTTAGATTCTCTCATAAAAAGAAGCTTGGCTTTTTAAGAGGGAGGAACCACCACAATCCCCAAGCGAGGAGGCTCCGATCGAAAATAATGCATCCGTGCAGTCGGCCCGTTTATGTATTCGGGCACTCAAATCAAATGACCATTTTTCTTAGCACTACATGCTTATCATGTAAACTCTTTTATTGTTGGTTTATTCACTTTTATTAAAATAAAAAATAAAAATACATTTTATTTAGCCCATGCTTACAAGTCAATAATCCTTTGTTCTCTAAATTGAAATCTTCATATGCTCTTAATTTATGTCATGAAGATCCACCATGCTCATTGCTCAACCACCAACAAGGAGGGGCCATGTGGAATAAAGGCACTTGGCTTTATCCAATAATCAATCAGGTACTCAATGCTCAACGCAAAAACTTAAATGGAGCCTGCTCCACCTATCTTTAGGTGGAGCCGGCTCCATTTTAATACTTAGAAAATGTTTTAAGTATTTTTAACCGTACAGATGAGAAGATCATCGAAAAATAAGCTAGTATATCCATTTTTATATAATTTGGTGACCTTTTGGTCCGCCTACTTAATGGTTGAAATT
Organism: Dioscorea zingiberensis; assembly: GCA_026586065.1. Classification (NCBI taxonomy): domain Eukaryota; kingdom Viridiplantae; phylum Streptophyta; class Magnoliopsida; order Dioscoreales; family Dioscoreaceae; genus Dioscorea; species Dioscorea zingiberensis. The sequence continues at coordinate 58,834,223 of CM048821.1, forward strand.
TTAAAATTCAATTTCAACCATTAAGTGAGAGGACCAAACGGTCACCAAATTATATGAAAATTGACATACTAATTTATTTTTCGATGATCTTCCCATTCGTACGGTTAAAAATATTTAAAACATTTTCTAAGTACTAAAATGGAGCCGGCTCCACCTAGAGATAGGTGGAGCCGGCTCCATGCAAGTATTTCTCAAACCTCTCATGCTCAACCACCACCACAAAGGAAAAACAAATAGCGACGACCTAGTCAATAGCGGATCCAGAAATTAGACTTAGGGGGGGCGAACTACTAAAATTATTGTTTAATATAGATTTTTTTTTATTATCAATTTTGAATTATAATTATGTAATAATTAAAGCATATATATACTCATATATATATATTTATGAATTAAATATAAATAAAATTAAAGTTTAAATTTCTAACCTTGACAATCTCATTATACTTCCAACTTCTAATACCAAAATATTAAATTCCAAGTACCAATAATCTTCTATCATCTGAGAAAGAAGAAATCAAAATTAAAATACATTTTTTGTGTATATAAGTTCACATGAACTCAAATAAATAAATAAAATGTAGATACCACTCACCTATTTGAACAAGTTGGGAATTTTAAATTGCAATCTCCTTTCTTTTATGTCACAAAAAAAATATATATACAGTTTTAGTTTAGATTTTTCACATAAACTCATAAATTTTATATTTATATAAAAAACTTTCTAAAACTTTGGGGGGCAATGGAAAATTTTGCAAAATTTGAAGGGGTTGAAGATTGTTTTAGTTTAGGTTTTCACTTAAACCCTTATAAATTTTATATTTATCTAAAAAATTTATTAAAACTTTAGGGGGGTAATTTCAAATTTTTAAAAATTTAAAGAAAATAAAAAAATTTCCCAAAATCTAGGGGGGGAATGGACCTAGTCATCCAGAAATGGTTCCTTTTCTAATTCAATAATTGAGCAATGACTTGCAAGTCAGTAGTCTAAATAGACTTTTACCACCCAAAAAAAAAAAAAAATGACTTGCAAGTCAAGAACTCTTCTCTCTTCCCCTCATCACTCACAACCCTTCCTTTCCAATTCCATCACAAATCATGGCTTCAGCAAGCTTATCAGCCATTGCAGGAGCCATTCTTTCACCAATATTGCCTCAAATAGCTTTGGACAAGTTGATCACCTCTTTATGGGATTATCTCTCCAGAGACCACCCATCATCCTCTTGGGAGACAACTAAGCTTCAGCAACTGCAGAATGAATGGGAAGCCTTGAAAGATGCCAATCAGAAGCTCAAAACCATGCAAAGTGAAGCCAAAAGGTTGCTTAAAAAAGATGAGCAAAATGCGACGGTGATCCGTTTGCTGAAAAAACTGAATGAGGTCGGGTACGAGATACAGGACTTGGAATCGGATTTGGAGTACATGGAGCTGCAGCGAAAGGTCGGGGAGATCAATCAAGCTGAAGCTCACACTAGCCAATCTAAAGGTCCAAAACGCTGGTTTTCGTTTCTCTGGGCAAAAGGCCAGTCAAGTGAGAAAAGACGTCGGCTGTCATCGTCTCATGATTCACTGAAGCTGCCGCTAGGTTTGTCTTTAGTCTTTGTCTTTTCTTTGTCTTTGTCTTTGTCTTTGTCTTCTATTCAGTTAATGTTATTTAGTTTAAATTTGTATGATAGATAAGCCAGGTTTAATGTATTGAAACCTTGTAAATTTGTGTTGCAGATGACATGGTGAATAGGATAAGCAGTCTTATAAAACAAATAAACAGTATTGATTCAGACATGAATGTTCAGATTAAGGTGGACGTATTGTTCAACCAAATCTCATTGAATGGAATTTATGATCCCTGGGCAAAGATAAACAAACGTGTAAGTACATCATCTACACATGAAAGGAAGATATATGGTCGAGAGGAGGAAACAAACAGATTGAGTAAGCTACTGCTGGAAGAGCCAAATACCAATGGTAATATTTCTGTTGTGCCAATACTTGGGATGGGTGGTATTGGCAAAACTACACTGGCTCAGTTTGCCTTCAACAATCCAGAAATAGAAAATTATTTCGACAAAATAGTGTGGGTATTTGTGTCATATCACTTTGATCGGTTCAGAATCACCAAAGAAATTGTAGAATCACTTTTCACTGATGCTAGTCCAAAATTTCCCCATGACACTACCAATTTAGATCTTCTCGAGTCAGAACTTAGACGGCGTTTAATAGGAAAAAGAAAGTTTTTATTGGTTTTGGATGATGTTTGGTCCGATGAATGGCAACAACTCCTTGCCCCTCTCAAACTTACAAAAGTAGAGAGCATTAAAATCATAGTGACCAGTAGAGATCCAACAATATTTTCAGGACTGGAGACAGAACATAGATTTCTTTTGGGGCATTTACAAGGTGATGCCTATACGTCATTCTTTATAAATTGTGTATTTGGCAATGAGAACCCCAACAACTATTCGTCGACACTACAGAGCATCGGGGAGCAGATAATGGAAAAGCTCAAGGGATCTCCGTTAGCAGTAAAGACAGTGGGAAGGTTGTTAGGACGTAATCTGACTGAGGAGCATTGGAAGCATGCATTGGATAGTGATTTATGGGAAATAGGAAGTGATGCAAATGATATTATGCCTGCCCTTGCGTTGACCTTCCATCATCTGCCCGAGCATCTTCAGTTGTGCTTTGCATTTTGCTCAGTGTTTCCCAAAGGTCATCAGATTCATACGTATGAGTTAATTGGCATGTGGATAGCCCATGGCTACATTCTTGAAAGCGGAACTAATTCGAAGACATTGGAAGATATTGGAGAGGAGTATTTTATGGAACTAAACCAATTGTCCCTCATTGAAAATCAGGGACCATGTTTGTGCAAAATGCATGATCTATTACATGATTTGGCACAATCAGTTTCTCAAGGAGAAGTTTGTATTTATGAGGGAAAAAGAGGTAAAGGGATCTCAAGAAATGTTCGCCACCTATGTGTGTGTGGTTCAATTGATCTTGAGTTGGTGGTGCAGATAAGTAATAGCTTACGCACACTTGTGTTGTATGGAGATGACATGTGCAGTCGGGTTGATCTTGAAGCTTTGAAAAGAATCCGAGTGTTGGTTGTGAGAGATAAAAATATGCAAGAATTTCCAGAGGTTGTTTCTCACCTGAAACACTTGAGATATTTGGACTTTAGTGGAAGCAGCATCAAATGGGTACCAGAATCGCTATGCAGGCTCTATCAGTTGAGAATGTTGAGATTACCAGAGTTGTTTGCATTACCGAATCTCTTTCATAGCCTCATAAACCTTCGATCTCTCATGCTTATTTCTGGAGATCACTACTACAATGGGTATCGGCGTTTGTGGGAGAACCTATATGAAGTGAGAAGGGAAGGAGGTTGTCGGATTGCACAATTAAGGAACATGAATGAATTGGCAGGAAGACTTGAGATCAGGGGCCTGGAGAACATAGAGAGCAAGGAAGAAGCGAGGAAAGCCAATTTGAAGGAGAAAGGACTGATCAACCACTTAAAATTATGTTGGGCAGACAGTGTGGGTGTTGGTTGCACACATGGTGTGCAAGACGAAGCATTTGAAGGTCTTCAACTTCATCCCAACCTAAAACATCTTGAGGTTCACGGCTACATGGGTTCCAAATCACCAAGCTGGCTCTGGACAACACCTGAATTACAGATGCTAAGAAGGATAGAATTAGTGAAATGTAGAAATTGGTCACGTCTTCCTCCATCAATTGGGTTGTTACCCTTTCTTGAGTATCTATCATTAGAAGGGATGGAGAACATAACAATTGAGGGTGATGACACAGCGACTATGATTTTTCCATCCCTAAAGAGGCTTGAGTTGATTGAATTAGCATCAGTTTCTTTCGAGGGCATGTCATTATCATCATCATCTTCATCTTCATCTTCAACAACGCAGCCAGTGGGTCGCAAATTGTTTCCTCGTCTTGATGTGCTCACAGTCAATGAATGTGATGTAGTGAATGGATTACCCTGGCCCATGCTTTCACAACTATCAACACTATACATAAGAGATAGCCATGGGTTGGATGCCCAACTGCCGGGATGCCTCAAGGACCTCAAATCTCTTACCATCCTGGAGATATGTCGGTCAAAGTGTGAAACCATGTTTCATATAGAGGTGATGGCCACACTGGAACAACTCGTTGATTTAACAGTAATGGATTGTAATGAGCTGATATCAGTGGATGGTTTAGAAGTCCTTCAATCTCTGAGATGTTTGTCGATTACGGGCTGCCATAAATTGAGATGGTGGCGGGTGAAGGAGGGCACATCAGAACAGGGAGTCTTCCTACCAAAGCTGTCTGATCTATATATAAGTAATTGTGAAGATTTGGAATCTCTGCCTACTTGCTTGCCTCTCCTTCCTTCCCTTGAGAGTTTCACTATTTCGGACTGTCCTAAGGTCCGCTCATTGCCGTAGGGAGGCCTCCCTTCCTCACTGAGAGAATTGGTAATCAAAAGATGTGACTCGGGCTTAATGGAACACTGCCAACAAGAGCTGTCTCCTGAATGGCAAATGATCCAATCACCTACACCTGGAGAACAAGAATACATTACTTTGTAATAACTCTAATTTCCTTATCATTTTTATTTTAGCCTATATGTAACTTTCCAGCTTTAGAGGAGGGTTTACTAATAAAGGATACAAAAAACCTATTGTTTTTTTTTTTCAGTGAACGGAAGCATAAGGAGAGGAATGAAGAAGTCGATTTCCCCACCTAGAATCTGTGAAAAACTCTATCTAATTGGTAAGTTCCCTAGAAAAATATTTATATTTATACTTTTTTCTAAAGAACCATAGATTTGGATATTGAAAGATCAATTGAGATATTTATTAGGCTTTCCACTAAATGAACAATTGGACTGTGATTGATACTCTATCAATTGGAATAAACAGTAAAATCAATACCTACCAATGACATGCAGAAATTCCTGTAGTTCAGGCTAGCACCTGTTGTAGGGCTTGTGGAAGAATTTCACCTTCAATTCCATTATATGTGATACGGTATAAATTATAAATTCAATGACATGTGCAGGGCTTCTTGAAGAATTCAGCTTGGATGAATGTAATGCAGTTGGAGCTGGTGAGTGGACAACATGGTGTTTGATACGAATCAACATGTATAATGTATTGTCTGTGTTGTGCAATGTGTACATTGGTGTTCAATTAATGCAAATATGTGTAATGTGTTATTAATAACACTTGAAGATGAGCCTTGGTGCAACGGTAAAGTTGTTGCCATTTGACCAGGAGGTCATAGGTTTGAGTCATGGAAACAACCTCTTGCAAATAAAAAGCAGGGTAAAGCTACGTACAATAGATCCAACTCCCAAGTGATTTGACCCTTCCTTGGACCCCATGCGCATGCTGGAGCTTTGCTGCATCGGGCTGCCCTTTGTGTTATTAATAATATTTGTATTGTCTGTACTTAATCACATGTTGTACCTAACATTTGCCCATTTGTATTGTTTGTACTTCAGACAATTTGAATATTTGTAATGGGTACATTTTTAATATATTATTTTTTATAAAGTTTTACAGATTAGAGGTTGAGAGAATGAAGAGAGTTGTTTATCACATGTATTTTTACGAGCCCAGTATAATTTGCTCCTTGTCATGCCTCTCAAGTCAAAGACGTCATCTTCATTTTCTACTGATTCAAACCAGGAAACAGGTGGGCACATTTATCTGATTTTAACTGTTAGGTGGCTATAATTGCACCTAATGTCCCTGCAATCTAGGAAACACATTTGGAGTTCCAATGGCTGGAGCAGTTGTTAGCTGTGTGAACATCAGGCTGAATGCTACCACAATTTCTTTTCGTTTTGGAGCACTCTGCAGCTGATGCCATTATATATGGTTGATCAGGAGTTTTTCACTTTGGCTGAAGATTCTCTCAAAATCATACCAGACAAACACAATTCTGATTACATACCTCCATTTCTGATTGTGATAAAGGATGAGACTTGTCATCCAGTTTCATTGTACAATGCAATCAGTGAAGGAGCTGTTGATTATAATAAAAAATCAGTGTCTGTAGCGGTAGATTAAACAATCTGCCGCTATAGGTTAGTCGTTGTTAGGGCTGAGTAGTGGCTTATAGTGACAGATTTTATTATCCGCCGAAATAAGCTTTGCGGGCTTGACAGACAGCGAGCCGCAGACAGACTTCTCTTCATTAGCTCCTCAAATCGGCCACAATCCACGAAATTTCTCTTCGTGAATATATTGAGCACTTTGTATGAGTCAAAAGAATTTGCAGTATATAAGTAAAACTCATATAATAATGTCCACTAGCAAAATGGGTGCCTCTATTGGTTTTGCAATTACAGTAGTAAATTAGAGGATCAATCCAGCAAAACAAAAGCAGATAGAGTAATTTTCAGTAAGACAGTTAAATGCATAACTATGACTATGGTATGGATAAGTCCTTAATTGGCACATATATTATAATAAATCTACTATAACTATGGCCAATTAACTAAGCTTTATAAATTATAATATTGTTCCTTTGATCCGGAAGGTCTTAAAAGCTTTTTGTCATATATGTTGATAATTTTCTAGTTACCAGGAAGGTCTTAAAAGCTTTTTGTTATGAAGTGCAAAGAATGGTGAGGCCAGCACAATATGGTATGGATCCATGGACATTAATATATTTCTATTGGTAGGTTTTGAGGTGTGTGATTTACCTTCTTCGATCTGGTACGCGCAATTCTTCTTTCTAGTCGGCTTTTGAGTTGCTTGAGCTCCTTTATGCTTAAGGAACCTAAGCCTTCACCTGCCAAGTGCCTGGAAGATGTTGTACATATGAATGAAGAGATATAAGGAATTCATTTGGTGTGCATGTACCCATAAATTTTAATAGCAGATTAACACTGAAAATCGAACTTATTATGCGGACATAAGTGTTATTAATTTGTTGTAAACCTGCTTCAATAGGTTTCTTAATGGAAGCTATTATCTCTTGCATATAATTCATTTCACTTTGCATAACTTATGTAGACATTGAGTAGGATGGTTATGTTTTTCTTCTATGTTTGGACGAACCTATGTATGGTCTAAATTTAATTGATTACCTGTTTGCATTTTGTAGAATCTGTATTTGGTGTCGTAATTTTGGTGCTTCCTTCAGGTAGTACTGCTGCAATTGAACTAGATTAGTGCAAAATATCTTTGAAGTGGATTTATTTTGAAATATTTTTGAATGTACCATAAATATTTTCTGCTTTAGGTGAAAGTAACATGCATGGAAGCTCGATCTTCTGTACCAACCCACTGTGATTCATTCTTTATAATACCGTTCCTTTGATCAGAAAACATACTTGAGATGATTATGCAACCATTGAGGCTTTGTGTACAGTTTGAACATAATGCTCTTCATTATTATAGTCTTTTTTTTATTAAATTATAATGCTCTTTGTTATAAATTGTGCCTATTGAGTTTGTATGATCCCCTCTTTTTGTTATCATCATCAATCTCTTCCGCAATTTAAGGCCCTTTTTTAATTTTCTTTTTTAATTGTTTAGTGTTTCAGTGAACTGAAGGAACAACATGGGGAGGAAGGTGGAGGAACTAACAAGCATCATTGGACGGACTAGTTGAGAGGTTTTCCGGCTTCTTTAATGGTGATTAGTTTTTTATTTATGTTTTCTTTTCATCTTCTTATTTTTTATCATGTCTGGTTTAAAGAATTCAAGGCCTGATTATCAGGTTTTAAGGTGTGGTTCATGATCTTTGAATCCTGGTTCAGTTTTTCAAGAGTTCTGTTGAAGAACAGGAATTTCTGTGACTGTAATCTCAAGGTATTGAAGACGACCATACCTGTGTCCTTGGCAGTTGGGTACTCTCTTTGCATGCCATGTGTGCATCTATCCTATATCTATCTGCAAAACCAGGGATATTTCTGCAGTTATTATGAAATTTCAAGATTTTGACTAAAAATCAGTGCTTCTCATCTTCAATCTAGTAAGGAAATCAACAATAGAAAAGACAAATCCAGATTGCGTGGTGATTAAAAGAACCAACTATTTAGAAAGTGCAACCATAATTCTTGGTTACTAAGAAAAGATGAAAAATTAGTTTCCTGATGAACTTACTATGGCATGATTGCATTAGCCAGTTAGATTAATGAGTATTTTTGCAGATTATAGTAAAATAAGTGATTGTTTCACATAAGATTACCATAAGTTATTGATATTCATTTGACTTGGTTGTCACTTATGCCTGTGTATGCTTCCAATGAGTTCTGATATTGAAGTCCACTGATCCATACCAAGAAATTATCAGTCTAAAGAACAAGAATTATGAAACTTGCCGAAGTGTTTCACTAAACCAGAAATCTGAAAATGAATTGCCTCCTAAACTAATATCGAGATGTTAAGTTATAATGCTCTTCATTATAATTTGGTATGATTAAATTGACTACAAGAATACTGTCTGACTGGCAATGTACAATGTTGTTGTCTGTGTTGTCCAATGAATCCCTTGACTGAGCTTATTCAAGTGAGGCGGGTGGAGATTCCATTCTAAGTAACATAACAGGATTCGTTAATGCACCATCTTCGAAAGCAGGATACACTTTCGTGTTCAATGCAAATCTGTGTAATGTGTTATTCGTCACATTTGTATTGTCTGTACTTAATCACATGTTGTACCTAACATTTGCCCATTTATTTTGTTTGTATTTTAGACAATTTGAATGTTGGTATTGGGTTCATTTTTATTATATTATTTTCTCAAAAGTTTTACAGAGTAGAGGTTAAGAGTTGGGAGAGTTGCTTATCACTTGTATTTTTTACTAGCCTGGTGTAATTTGCTCCTTGTCATGCCTCTCAAGTCAAAGACATCATCTTCATTTTCTACTGATTCAAGTCAGGAACAGGTGGGCATTTTAAAAATGATGTCCTATGCATTGTTATAGAATAATCTTCCTATGCATTGTGATCCATTGCATTCTTTATATCAAATATAAATGTTAGAAAATTTATAAAAATTTCATATTTATCTGATTTTTTTTTTAACTGTTAGGTGGCTGTAATTGCACCTAATATCCCTGAAATCTATGAAGCACATTTTGGAGTTCCAATGGTTGGAGCAGTTGTTAACTGTGAGAACATCAGGCTGAATGCTACCACAATTGCTTTCCTTTTGGACCACTCTGCAGTCAGGAGTTTTTCACTTAGGTTGAAGATTCTCTAAAAATCATAGCAGACAAACACAATTCTGATTACATGCCTCCATTTTTTATTGTGATAAAGGATGAGACTTGTGAGCCGGTTTCATTATTCTACAATGCGATCAGTAAAGGAGCTGTTGATTATGAAGCTTTTCTTCAAACTGGGGATCCTGATTTTGCTTGGAAGCCTCCAAATGATGAATGGCAGAGCATTGCATTGGGGTATACTTCAGGCACTACATCCAATCCAAAGGGTGTTGTGGTTCTTCACCATAGAGGAACTTATCTCATGTCTTTTAAGTGGTGCTCTTTCATGGGGGATGAATGAAGAGGCAGTGTACTTGTGGACTCTTCCCATGTTCCATTGTAATGGTTGGTGTTACACTTGGACACTCAGCCTTTCAATGTCGAACTAGTATTTATCTTTGCCAGGTAAAAATGTTACATGTTTCAATCCCTCGGCCTTTCATTTTTGAGAGGTAGCATGCTAGAGTAGCCAATTTTCCTTGTAAAAATTGCTAATCTATTTTACTGCATTGAATTGCAGCTAAGAGCTAAAGCCATATACTCAGCAATTGCAAAACATGGGGTCACAGTCCTTGGGCTTCCGTGTAACCCACCTGAGAAGGTTTGTGACACCAAAACAGAGTTTTGATTCCACCGGAGAAGCTGCATTGGCCCAGGATATAATGAAGTCTTGTTGCATGAAACATCCCGGTTATTGGGTTCCTAAGTCAGTCGTCTTCGGGCTGCTGCCAAAGACTGTGATGGGAAATTACAGAAGCACTTGCCCAGGGACAGAGTGATAGAATTGGGGCCATTGAAGCACAGCAAGTTATAGCTGCAGTTTGCATGCTTGTCAGGTGTGTGTTTTTAGAATAGATGTTTGTCAGGTATGTTGTTTAGCTTTCTTTTCTGTATCAATGCATTGTTTTTTTAGCTGCAGTTATAGCTGTATCAATGCATTGTGTTAACTGTTTATGTTCTACTTTCTTTATCACTATTTATATATCTTGAATCTTGAGAATTATCTTTATTAATGCTCCTGCATGGATGAAACCTCCACGTTAGAAACTTATCCAATTGATGTCATACTTCAGTTTGTCATGATCCAAAGTAGTCAATTAGAGTCCTTTTTTGTTCTCTAATTTTCATTGGAAACTTCATATCCTTCTAATTTATATCTCCACACTGTATATGAAGGTCCACCTTGCTCAACCACCTGCAGTGAGGGGCTGTCTGGAATAAAGGCAATTGGCTTCATCCAATCAATTAGATAATCAATGCTTATATATATACATATATCCACATTCTTAGTCATGTCCTTGTAGATGCTTTAATTAGTGGCAACCAATCAACAATGCAATTAATCTTCAAACTTTCATGGATAGGATTATCACTCCCCAGAATCATTCATCTTGTTTTGAGAGACCCCACGTAGATGATAGAAATTCATTCCATTCTTTTTTAGATGTTCACCCAATTCAAATAGTTCTTATATTTGCCAAAGGCCTCTTGGCCGAACGGCATGGTCCCTTTCGTAAGGGGTTCGACTCACGGAAAACCCAGTTTCGAATCCCCGCAGCGGGAGGTGAGGGCGCAGGAGATGGACCACCCAGTGGGGCAATCCGTGCACGCACCTGATTCTTCTTCGTGCAGGATTGGTAGTCACGGACGGTAAAGACGTACATCGAGTGAAACCTTGACGTGCACCGTGTGAAACCTGTGATAGTCCGATCCCCTGCACACGCCCAATGACTTGTCCCTTATGGAGGGGTTTATCCCAGATAAAAAAGAAAAATAATTCCTATATTTCAAATATTTATTGTCAGAACTAAATGGTTCTTATTGTTATGAGATATATATTATCTCATATATGAGATATAGATATATATGGTTGTTAGATATAGTTTAGATTACATATATCTTGTTTAGTCCCACATTGGTTATTTATCTTTGGTGTCTATGTTACTAGCCTATATATAGGCCTCTGATGTATATTCAATAATATATGATATGATTCTCTTTATAACCTTTCTCTTAACATGGTATCAAGAGCATAGGTTTTGAATCCTCCAAAAATAAATTTTTTCTTTGGGGCCGGGTCCCTCTCAACCCGGCCCCAACCCTAGCCGTATGTTGTTGCTCCTCTGTCCGCTGCTGCTCACGTTACTCAAGGATGTCGTGCCCGTTCAGGGCTTCCCCTCACCCGTCTTCTCAGATCTCCCCAACTCCAGCTGTCCGTTGCTGCTTCTATGCCCGCTGCTGCTCATGTTGCTCAAGGATGCCGCTCCGATTTTCTCCGGCTTTTCTCAGATCTTTTTTTTCGGATCTTCTTTGGCTTTTCTTCCTGGATCTTCCCGGCTTTTCTTCTCGGATCTTCCCGGCTTTTCTTCTCGGATCTTCCCGGCTTTTCTTCCCGGATCTTCCCAACTTTTCATCCCGGATCTTCCCGGCTTTTCCGAATATTCTTGGCTTTTCTTCTCGGATTTTCTCCGGATCTTTTGAAATCGGATCTTCTCCGATCTTCCCGGATCTTTTGAAATCGGATCTTCTCCGATCTTCCCGGATCATCCCGGATCTTCTTCTTCTCTCGGCGATCCACGACTGGCTACTTCTACCGGCGACCACCACCACATGTGAGGCTCTTTCTTCTCTCTTGGCGATCACCTCGTGACCCTTTTGACGGGATGTTTTGTTGGGCTCTCTGTTGGTGGCTTCTCATTTTATCCGGTGTTCTATTTGTGATTAGACGGTCTCCCTTAGCTATCTTCCATCTGAGGTCCAGATTGCTGATTTCCTCACCAAGACTCAAACCTGCCCCTTGCTGATTTCTTCTCCCAGGCGACCACCGCGCGGCCCTGCCCGCGCAGCTGATCCTGTTATCCAAACTCAAGCCTCTTGATCCACCTTGAGTTTGAGGGGGGGTGTTATGAGATATATATTATCTCATATATGAGATATAGATATATATGGTTGTTAGATATAGTTTAGATTACATATATCTTGTTTAGTCCCACATTGGTTATTTATCTTTGGTGTCTATGTTACTAGCCTATATATAGGCCTTGCTGTATATTCAATAATATATGATATGATTCTCTTTATAACCTTTCTCTTAACACTTATATTCCAATTGTTTATTGTCAAAAATGTGAGACTTGATATGGAACAAATTATCATTGATAGCTAAAATCAATCTACTCTTCCGATTATGTACTTTTTAATAACCGAAATTTAAGAGCTATGAGACAAATAATGTTTGCTTGATTCTAAAGGATTGTTTATTTCATCTTTGATAAGAGCATGCAACACAAGTTGGTAGCATGGCACTTCATTCAATAAAGAAAGGAAAAGCTAAGACAAGTGGCTCTACAAGATGAACATGCATATATGGTGTAGATATGGAAACAAATTTATTCTTTGGAGTGGCCCCAAACCTACACAAACAAACTACCCAACCGAAATAAATAGTATGAAGATGCTAAAGTTCCTTCTTTCCTTTATTATTTTTCTTTTCATTTTGATTATGTTACTTACATTTCCATACCGAGTTTTTTCAAGTATTCTATGCTTCCAAAAGAGACTCATCATTGAGAGCCAATACCACAAAAAAAAACTATAAAGTGGATAAACCTCCTTTCAAATTGTTGTTCCGTGAGCTACATTCTACTTTAAAAGCAAAAGTAAAATTACACTTCTGATGTTTCTTTTTTTATTGAAGTGAGAGGGCAATAAAATGGATTTAAATGAGTTTTACATGTCAAATTTCACTTCTCCCATTGTGGTTGTAAAAAACCTATATTTTACTTAAGTAATTAAATTGAATATTTTAATTTAAAAATGAAGATAAAGAGGAAACCATTGCTTATGAACTACTGTAACACTATCTAGCAGAGCTCCAAGATGATTAGAAGGAATGAGAGTTGGCAAGCTCAATGGTTTTCTAAGTGAATATCTATTAATATTTTAGGGTAGATGGGGGCATCAGAATCGACATAAAAAATAACTTTTGAAAAGCACATTGTCTCTTGAAAATCAAGTTGTGCCCCTAACTGCCACAGGAAAATCGAATACTCTCACACTCCAAAATCAACACAAACGCAATTGAAGGGGTACTCAAACGACATGTTTCTTTTGTGAATTCGTTGATGAGATAGTAACACATCTGCTATTCTCATATCCTTTTGCACAAAACACCTTGTTTACTTATTTTCAGTGCACATCTTTTGTAACAAAGGCCTAACTGTAACATAAGAAATGCTATATCTCACGAATGGATTATATGAAATGAAGACACGAATGGATGCTAACCATTGAATGTTCCTTGAGATGGTTCTGTTGATAATCCCGATGAATACTTAATGGCTAGCATCCATTCTTGTGCTCTTTTCGTGTAATCCATTTGTAAAATATAGCACTGCTCTTGTAACATATCTATATATATATACTTTAGATATTTGGTTTATCCTTTTTTAAATAAAATAAAAATAAAACATTAAAAAAATTAAAAATGTATAATGAGGCTTGAGAGTACATTGCCGGCAAAGGATCTGCCGCCCGTGAACTTTTTCCATCTTTTCTTTCAACTTTTTTTTCATCCAAAGCCAATCCAATTAGAAATAGAAATTCAAAAAGGCAAATCATATTGTAACCATTAATGGCATTCTTGTAAATCAAAGCGAATCCGAGCTCATTTTAATTAGCCTTCAATGCACCTTCACTTCACGCTACCCCATCACCAATCAAAATCCGACGTGGCAATCCAATCACGTCCCCCACCAAATGGGAAACGCAAAATTATAAATGAAAATAAATAAATAAATAAATAAAATAATGTGTTTATATGTGCTCAAGTAGTCATTATCGAAATTTTCCCAAAAAAAAAGAAAAAACAAAAATAACGTGGGATTGGGAAACGGTTTCTCCCCGTTTCCCCCAAAGATAAATTTCCTTATTTATACACCCCTTCCCTCCAATCCTCCACCCCAATCCCATCAAACCACCACGATGGCGCGATCTCAGCCGTCCATCGTCCCTCCATTCCTTCTTCTCCTCCTACTCCTCGGATGCCGCACCGGCGATGCGAGATCGGCGTTTGCTTGCGGCGGTGGCGCCACCGCAGGCCTCCCCTTCTGCCGCCAATCCCTCCCTATCCACGCTCGCGTGAGGGACCTGATCGGACGGCTGACGTTGAACGAGAAGGTGCGGATGCTAGTGAACAACGCCGCCGGCGTGCCGCGCCTCGGGATCGGAGGCTACGAGTGGTGGTCGGAGGCCCTCCACGGCGTCTCCAACCTCGGCCCCGGCGTCCACTTCGGCGGCGAGTTCCCCGGCGCCACCAGCTTCCCCCAAGTCATCTCCTCCGCCGCCTCCTTCAACGCCTCTCTCTGGGAACTCATCGGCAGGGTACGTGCCTCTCTCTCTCATTCTAAACTCACCGACGGTGATGGGATCTCAGGGGAGTGAGTGAGGGTTCCGGTTTAGCCTCCCGTGCTTCGCGGAGCACCAGATCCGCGTCTTTTGGCGCCCGTTTTCTCGTCGTTAGGTTCAGTAGGTTACTTTCGTATGCCGCCGGTCCATCCACTCGACTATTTCTAGTGGGTCCCACTTTCTATTTTCCAAAATTTTACCTAATTTTTTAGTTTATAAAATAAATATCATATATTAAATGGATAATGAACAGTGTCAATATTCTTACATGTCCTGTGATAAAAGGCGTTAAAGAAATAAATGCTGTTGGGTAGACTTAATTACAGCTTCGCGACCTTATAAATAAATAAATAAATAAATAAATATATATATATATTAATAAAAATAAATTTTTTATTAGTTATTGACACTATTTGATATTATTTTTTATTTAAAAAAAATACATCCAAAATATTATCATATTACACTCCTATGAACCCTCAGGGACCTATAAGAAATTTTGGTACTATTTAAAAGATGAATAGTTAATTATTATTATTAATAATGTGTTGAATTCCAAGTCCGTTATGGGATAAAAGAGTACTTTGTTTTTTCAATGAAAGTGATGATAATGTACAATATATATATGGGCATTATTTCAAAGCACGGAGATGTCATTCATTGTTAATTTTCTTTAATACTAACATGAAAGTCTAAATTAAAGACTGAGAAGTGCTTTTCTAGGAATCTTTAAGAGCACTTCCACCGCGCGGGTGGAAGTGCGGGCAATGGGCGATTCTGGCCCGTTGCCAGAATTAAAGGAGAACACCGCGCAAAATTTCACCCGGGCAAGGCGTGGGTCCCACGCGCCCGGTTAAGCGCCCGGGCAACCTTTGCCCGGGCGCTTAACCGGGCAGGTGGGTGGGGCCCACGTTTCTTTTTTTTTTAAATATTTTTTTAAATGCACAAATTACACTCATAATTTAAATTACACTCATAGTTAGATTAGGAGATTTTTCTATATGGAGTATTATATTAGTGATTTTTTTAAACCATGAGTGAATTTTTTCTTAAAAAAAGGATTAGTTAAATTAGAATATACAACATGAATTATTTTTTTAAAAAAAAATTAAACAATGGATAAAGTTTTTTATGGTATATATATATATATATATTATAAAATCTGTTTATATTTATAAAATTGTTATGCATTAGTTTTTTAAAAAATTCTTCTATTTTTTAATTTTTTTAATTTTTTAATTTTTTCATCTTAAATTTATGAATTTGTTTAGATATGGATAATTAGTAGATAATTTTTTATATATGGATAATTAGTAGATAATTAAATATTTCCTACGTACATATTTTAGATATCTTCCTATTTTTAGATTATCAAGTTTAATTAATGTACTTCATTACAATTATATAATTAATATATTTTCATTTTAATTAATATACTAGTTTTGTTTTAATTAATGTTCTTAATTGCAATACAAATAAGACATTAATTATAAATAAAAACTATCATTTAATCAACTAAAAATATAAAAAATATTTATATTTAATGAATAGTGATTGTCAGGGCAATTGAAGGTTTGGGGTGGAAGTTTTATTTTGGATGATAATTAAATTTATTGCAAATAAAAAAATAACATTTAACCAACTAAAAATATAAAAATATATTTATGAATAATAATTGCCAGGGCAATTGAGGGGGAGGGGTGTAAGTTTTTTTTTGGGTGGGTGAATTGCCATGGCAATTCTTGCCCGGGCAAGAATTGCCCGGGCAATTGAGGGGGAGGGGTGGAAGTGCTCTAATATAAATAGTGCATTACTTTCACGGACGTGTACAAACTGGGCCTTGTGTTTTGATTGGATGGCGAAGTGCACCAAATTCCGTGCTTCATTAATTATAATTTATAGATGAGAAATGGTGGCCTTCGACTTCCAGAGAAGATGATGTGACTGATTGATTACCGTATCATTCTTGGATACTTAAATATATATACATATTTTTTCTTTTAAATTCTTATTGAGATAGATAGCATCTCCTTTTAACCCACTTGCAAACATTTTTTAACACCTAATTGATTGCTGATCCTTGTGTTTATATCTATAATTTAAATCTGAGCATAAAAGACAAAATCGTGAGATCCACTGTTAAACAAGTTAAAGTCGACAGTTATTCGTATAGGTTGGATCTTGGTCAATTTTACGGTGCCATGGTTGAATTCATCTTGCCTGATTTGGGAATCAAGCAAGTCCCCGGTTCACTGCCACTGCCACGTGGCAGTGAATCATTGGATCTGATTTTGACTTTGATGTCTAAGGTGGTGTTGGGTGTTTTTTTTTTTTTTTGGGTGGTGGTGGGTCCCACCACCACAAAATCAAATCCAAATCCAATAATGAACTAGGGTCTTTCCTGGTTCACAAACCAGGCAAGACGAGTTTGTCATGGTTTTGCACCCAAAATGATGGCGCACACCCAATTTTTAGGCGTGCAATCAGTTATTTTGGATGTGCGCTCGTTTGTTTCTAAATGACAATGCACACCTAATTTTTAGGTGCATATATTTAGAAATTGGGTGTGTGTTGCCATTTCGGTTGCGAGATTATTCGCATCTAATTTGTGAAGACGCGCATCCATCACACCTGATTTGTGAAGGCGTGCACCCACAGTACGATGCCGTGGTCCACGGCACCATAGAACACACCGTTGGATCAGATTGTTATATAAACCTTTCGACACTAATTAAATGGTTGCAAGCTCAACCAAGATGTTACTTTTGTTAAAAAACGAACTTGTAAATTTACTTTTATTAAATTAAATTATGTTGATTAATATTTACAGGCAGTGTCAGATGAAGCAAGGGCGATGTATAATGGAGGCCAAGCAGGATTAACATTTTGGAGCCCAAATGTAAATATATACAGAGATCCAAGATGGGGCCGTGGTCAGGAGACACCAGGGGAAGACCCAACCGTGGTTGGCAGATATGCGGCAGCCTATGTCCGAGGCCTTCAGCAACCCTACGGCGGCCACTCCGGTCACAACCGTCTTAAACTCGCGGCTTGTTGCAAACACTACACTGCTTATGATCTTGACAATTGGAAAGGATATGATCGGTTCCATTTCAACGCCAAGGTACCAACTATATACAATAAAACAGTACCTACCTTTATTCATTCTTATCTTTGCATGGTTTATTGATTGAATGATTCCCTTAAATATATAATTCTCCCACAATGATCAATCATCAAGTGGGACTACCAATTATTGCATGCAATTAGTTAGCTCATTTAGTTGTTAAAATTCAGGTTAGCAAGCAAGATTTGGAGGACACGTTTGACGTGCCATTCAGAGCATGTGTAGTGGAAGGGAAGGTGGCTAGCGTGATGTGCTCGTATAACCAGGTCAATGGCGTGCCCACCTGCGCGGACCCAAATCTCCTCCGCACCACCATCCGCTCCCAGTGGAACCTCAACGGGTGAGTAACTCACTCACTCACACACTCACTAGATCTCCAGTTCAATTAAACACTCAAACTTAATTTGTTTGTTCTCAGTTACATAGTCTCAGACTGTGACTCTGTTGGCGTGCTGTACAACTCCCAGCACTACACTTCAACTCCAGAAGAAGCCGCCGCAGACGCAATCAAAGCAGGTCTAGACTTAGACTGTGGCCCGTTCTTAGCACAGTACACAGAAGGAGCAATCAAACAGGGCAAGCTGACCCAAGTGGACGTGAACAACGCACTGACAAACACTTTAACGGTACAAATGCGGCTGGGGATGTACGATGGGGATCCCTCTCGGCAACCCTTCGGCAATCTCGGCCCACAGCACGTATGCACCCAATCTCACCAGCACCTCTCGCTTGATGCCGCACGCCAATCCATCGTCCTTCTCAAGAACCAACCCAATTCCCTCCCTCTCTCTCCCTCTCACTTTCGCAACATCGCTGTCATTGGCCCCAACTCCGCCGCCACTGTCACCATGATCGGAAACTATGCCGGTGAGTCACATCAACCCAATATATATATATATATATATATATATTTTATATATAAAAATAGATAAATTAAATTTCATTTAAATTGAAGATTACATAACATAATAGTAAAGCTACATCTAGAGTTTCTGTATGACCCGGAAAGCTCCCACAACTCTTCAATTTGTATCTTGAATTTGTTTTAAGTAAAGACAATATTTAATTCGAAAACATCTTCTATTTGGCTCCAGTAAAATTAAAGATTCCATAGAATGATTATTGTAATTAGATCTCATCCCATCCATAAGTTTTTATTTATATTATAGGATTGACGTCCTAAATATTGTGCATAATTTACGGTATAATTGTGATGTGAAGGAGACCGCGGAGTGACCCCACCTCCGACTAGAGTAAAAGTATAATAATATATAGTAGGTAGGGTAATAAATGGGTTGAGCTTGATCAGATTAAGTCAACTCGAATTTGACTTAAAATTGTCTAGTTCGAATAAATTTACTTAAGCTCGGCTCGATTTTAATTTCGAAAATTTGAGCTCGGCTCGATTTAGAACAAAATTAGAAATTTATTTATAAATTAATTTTTATATTATATATTAATATTAAATATTATATTTATATATTAATATTTATATTATATATTAATATATTAATATTAAATTTCGAGCTTTCGAGATGAGCTCGACTCGGCTCAAAATCGAAGCTCGAGCTCAATTTGAAAGCTCGAAATTCTGAGCCAAGTTTGTGCTTTTTACAAGCCGATCACGAGCTGCTCACGAACAACATGATCGTTTGACAACTCTAATAGTAGGTGATTAATGGACTCATCCTGATTATGACAACAGATCATCATTGTCCCTCTCCATTCTAGCTTTATCACGTTGTCCAGAGTTAAGACTTTGTTGTCTCAGTGAGCATTATCTATATATATATATACTAATATTCGGCTAATATTTAAGTTTTCAGGTATTCCATGTGGATATACTTCTCCGCTTGAGGGGATTGGGAAGTACGTAAAAACCACACATGAAGCTGGTTGCACGAATGTTATGTGTTCTGGTAATCAGCCAATGGATGCTGCTGTGAAAGCTGCACGTGTGTCTGATGCGACGATATTGATCATGGGACTCGATCAGACGATTGAAGCCGAGACTAGAGACCGGGTTGGGCTTCTCCTACCCGGGCGCCAGCCGGAGTTGGTCACTAAGGTGGCTGCTGCTTCTAAGGGACCTTGTATATTGGTACTACTTTGTGGCGGCCCTGTTGATGTATCCTTTGCTAAGAATGATCCCAAGATCGCCGCCATTCTCTGGGCCGGCTACCCCGGCCAAGCCGGCGGCGCCGCCATTGCTGACGTCATCTTCGGCGCCTTCAACCCAGGTACCTATATCTATAATCTATATATAAGCAAATTGATATTATTTAAAAATTAAATTTATACATTTCAAATTCAAATTTATTAAATTTTTATTTAAGTTTAAGTGATGCATTGCAGGTGGTAAGCTTCCAGTGACGTGGTATCCTCAAGAATTTGCAGAGAAGGTGGCAATGACCAACATGAACATGCGAGCAAATCCATCCAACGGCTACCCTGGTCGCTCATACCGTTTCTACAAAGGCCCTGTTGTTTATCCATTCGGTCATGGATTGACTTACACTAGATTCACTCACTCAATCGCCCATGCACCCACTGAGCTCACTGTCCAGCTTGCCGGCCGCCGCGCCGCCGCCGACGCTCATAACTCCACAACATCCAACACCCTCATCAAAGTCAACCATGCCAGGTCAAACTCTAACTCAAAGTCAACCATTACAGAGACTTTAATTGTTTATCCTGTTGTTGATTAACAAAAGTAGTATGAAATCCAGGTGTGATGATCTTGTGATTCCGATTCATGTGGATGTGAAGAATGAAGGTGATTTGGATGGTTCTCACGCAGTGCTGGTATTCTCAACTCCACCAGTACTGTCTTCTTCTCATGAGTCTGCTCCTCTGAAGCAGTTGGTGGCCTTTGAGAAAGTCCACGTTTTTGCAAAGTCTCAGACAAGGGTGACACTGAGCGTTGACGTTTGCAAGGATCTTAGCATAGCTGATAACAATGGGATTCGAAGAATCCCCATTGGGGAACATAGTTTCCAGATTGGTGATCTCTCTCATTCATTCTCCCTCAAAGCAGAGGCCTTGAGATTCTAAACTGTAAATTATCATTGGAAAATCAAAATAAAAATTTCATTTTGGATGATTAATTCTTGTAATTTATCTTTTGGAAGGATTCAATGCAAAAAGAAGAACAATGTTTTCTATGAATTTTTGAATTATGAATGAATGATCAAGCACAATAATGGAAGGAGTTGAGTTCATCTAGACCGTTCATCAATGTTATATATATATAGATGGATAGTGATGGACGGTTGTCTTCGAGGCTCGCCTCGCCATGAGAGGTTTTCCGTCGCGAGGCTTCGATCATCTTTGTCGAAGAAGCTGGAAGCTAGGGATTCAATCGCAAGCGCTCGAATTGGTAAGTCTCCCTCGGATTCCTCTAAAAAATCCCAGCTTTTTCATCCCGGAGTCGAAATCCCTCTTTCTTGACAAAACTCATCAGAAATCCTTGACAATCATTGATCCTGATCGCATTTGTGCTATTCTCTCGCAAAAAGACTGGTTTTTGACGCTCAACTCTGAGTTTAAACCGATTGCGGCGCATTTGGGTTTTCAATCGGTTGTTAGTGTATGTTGCAAAAGCAGGGAAATCCAATTTTTTCGCTCAAATTTTATTTAGGTCTGGGTTTCTTATTTAGATGTTAGTTTGGTCAAAATGGTTCTCTGGTTCAATAATTGACCAACGACTTTTTTGGTCCAACGGGTTTTTGTAAGAAGAAAAATAACGTAAACTAATTGAGCAACTACTTACAAGTCAAGAATCAAGAATCAAGAATCAAGAAGACGATTGCCGCTTCTCTTCTCTGCTCCTTCCTTTCCAATTCCATCACATATCATGGCTTCGGCAAGCTTATCAGCCATTGCAGGAGCCATTCTTTCACCAATATTTCCTCAGATAGCTTTGGACAAGTTGATCACATGTTTATGGGATTATCTCTCCACAGAACACCCATCATCCTCTGAGGAAGCATCTAAGCTTCAGCAACTGGAGAATGAATGGGAAGCCTTGGAAGATGCCAATCAGAAGCTCAAAACCATGCAAAGTGAAGCCAAAAGGTTGCTTAAAAAAGATATGCAAAATGTGAGGGTGGTCAATTTGCTCAAAAAACTGAATGATGTTGGGTACGAGATACAAGACTTGGAATCGGACTTGGAGTACATGGAGCTGCAGAGAAAGGTGGAGGAGCTCAATCAAGCTGAAGCTCACACGAGCCAATCTAAAGGTCCAAAACGCTGGTTTTCATTTCCTTGGGCAAAAGGCCAGTCAAGTGAGAAAAGGCGCCGGCTTTCATCGCCTGAGTCACTAAAGTTGTCGCTAGGTTTGTCTTTGTCTTCTATCCAGTTAATGTTTTTCATTTGCATTTTCCTTGTTATTTAGTTTGAATTTGCATGATAGATAAACCAGGTTTAATGTTTTGAAACCTTGGAAATTTATGTTGCAGATGACATGGTGAATAGGATAAGTTTTCTTATAAAACAGATAAACAACATGGATTCAGAGATGAATGTTCAGATCAATGTAGACGTGTTACTCAATCAAATCTCATTGAATGGAATTTATGACCCCTGGGCAAAGATAAACAAGCGTGTGACTACATCATCTACAAATGAAAAAAAGATATATGGTCTTGGAGATGAAACAAAATACTTGATAAGGTTGTTGCTGAAAGAGCCAAGTGTCAGTGATAATATTTCTGTTGTGCCAATACTTGGGATGGGTGGTATTGGCAAAACCACACTTGCTCAGTTTGCCTTTAACAACCCAGAAATAGAAAATCATTTCGACAAAAAAGTGTGGGTATTTGTGTCAGATCACTTTGATCGGTTCAGAATCACCAAAGAAATTGTAGAATCACTTTCCACTTATGCTACTCCAATGTTTCCCTATGGCACTACAAATTTGGATCTTCTCGAGACTGAACTTAAAAGATGTTTAACAGGAAAAAAAAAGTTTTTATTGGTTCTTGATGATGTTTGGTCCGATGAATGGCAACAACTCCTTGCCCCGTTCAAACTTACAAAAGTAGAGAGCATTAAAATCATAGTGACTAGTAGAGATCCAACAGTATTAGAAGGAGTGGAAACAAAAGATAGATTTCTTTTGAGACGTTTACATGGTGATGCCTACACATCATTCTTTATAAATTGTGTATTTGGCAATGAGAACCCTGACAACTATTCATTGGCATTACAGAGTATCGGGGAGCAGATAATGGAAAAGCTAAAGGGATCTCCGTTAGCAGTAAAGACAGTGGGAAGGCTGTTAGGACGTAATCTGACCGAGGAGCATTGGAAACATGTATTGGATAGTGATTTATGGGAAATAGGAAGTGATGCAAATGATATTATGCCTGCCCTTGCGTTGACCTTCCATCATCTGCCTGAGCATCTTCAGTTGTGCTTTGCATTTTGCTCCGTGTTTCCCAAAGGTTATGTGTTTCATATGAATGAGTTAATTGGCATGTGGATAGCCCATGGCTACATTCTTGAAAGTGGAACTAATTCAAAGACATTGGAAGATATTGGAGAGGAGTATTTTGAGGAACTAGACCAATTGTCCCTCATTGAAGTTGTGTCACCTCTGGTAAAGAGAGAGTGTTTGTGCAAAATGCATGATCTATTGCATGATTTGGCACAATCAGTTTCTCAAGGAGAAGTTTGCATTTATGAGGGTAAAAAAGGTAAAAGGATCTCAAGAAATGTTCGCCACCTATGTGTCTGTTGTCCAGTTGATCTTGAGTCAGTGCGAATAAGTAATAGCTTACGCACACTCGTGTTGTATGGAGATGACATGTGCACCCAGGTTGATCTTGAAGCTTTGAGAAGAATCCGAATGTTGGTTGTGATTGATAGAAATGTGCATGAATTTCCAGAGGCTGTTAGTCACATGAAACACTTGAGATATTTGGACTTTAGCAGAAGCAACATCAAATGGGTACCAGAATCGCTATGCAAGCTCTATCAGTTGAGAGTGTTGAGATTACCACAACTGGATGCATTACCGTGTCTCTTTCATAGCCTCATAAACCTTCGAACTTTCTTGTTTCTTCCTGGAGATCAGAACCATCTGGATGATATTTTTTTGCCGCAGAACCTATATGAAGTGAGAAGGGGAGGAGGTTGCTGGATTGCACAATTAAGGAACATGAATGAATTGACAGGAAGTCTTGAGATCAAGGGCCTAGAGAACATAGTGAGCAAGGATGAAGCGATGAAAGCCAATTTGAAGGAGAAAGGACTGATCAAGTACTTAATATTACAGCAGACAGACAATGTGGGTGCTGGTTGCACACATGGTGTGCAAGAAGTATTTGAAGGTCTTCAACCTCATCCCAACCTAAAACATCTTGAGATTCATGGGTACATGGGTTCCAAATCACCAAGCTGGCTCAGGACAACACCTGCATTACAGATGCTAAGAAGGATAGAATTAGAGAACTGTAGAAATTGGTCACGTCTTCCTCCGTCAATTGGGCTGTTACCCTTTCTTGAGTATCTATCATTAAATGGGATGGAGAACATAACAATTGAGGGTGATGACAAGGCGACTATTATTTTTCCATCCTTGAAGAGACTTCAGTTGATTAAATTAGCATCAGTTTCATTTGAGGGCATTTCATTATCATCTTCTTCTTCTTCATCATCTTCAACAACGCAGCCAGGAGGTCGTCAACTGTTCCCTCTTCTTGAACAGCTCGGAGTCTGGGAGTGTGGTGTAGTGAATGGATTACCCTGGCCCATGCTTTCACAACTATCATTTCTAGACATACGAAATAGTCGTGGGTTGGATGCCCATTTGCCGGGATGCCTCAAGGGCCTCAAATCTCTTACCTGGTTGTTGATAATTAAATCAAAGTGTGAAACCCTGTTTCATAGAGAGGTGATGGCCACACTGGAACAACTCAATGAGGTATTTGTGCTAGAATGTAATGAGCTGATATCAGTGGATGGTTTACAAGTCCTTCCATCACTGAGAAATTTGTGGATTGATCAGTGCCAGAAATTGAGATGGTGGTGGCTGGAGGAGGGCACATCAGAACAAGGAGTTTTGCCACCAAAACTGTCTCATGTATACGTAAGTTATTGTGAAGATCTGGAATCTCTGCCTGCTTGCTTGCCTCTCCTTCCTTCCCTGGAGTGTTTAGAGATTGAGGAGTGTCCTAAGGTCTGCTCATTGCCGGAGGGCGGCCTCCCTTCCTCACTGAAAAAATTTGTAATTATCAAAGGATGTGACCGGGGCTTAATGGAATGCTGCCAACAGGAGCTGTCTCCTGAATGGCAAATGATCCTACCACCTACTCCTGGAGAACAAGAATACATTATTTTGTAATAACTCTAATTTCCTTATCATTTTTTATTATAGCCTAAATGTAACTCTCTAGCTTTTGAGTGGGCTTTACTAAAAGATACAAAAAAATCTAATATTTTTTTATTTTTTTCAGTGAACGCAAGCATAAGGAGAGGAATGAAGAAGCCGATTTCCCCCCATAGAATCTGTGAAAAGCTCTATCTAATCGGTAAGTTCCTTAGAAAAATATTTATATTTATTCTTTTTTTCTAAAAAACCATAGATGTGGATATTGGAAGATCAATTGAGTGCATATTTTCCTAGTTTTATATCTCTGTATATGCATTATGGAGCTATTGTTGTGAGCTGTCTTATTGGCTTGTATGGTATGAAACCCCCATGTATGTTGTGAGCAACTTTACACATCAGTATAACCTTAGGACTCGCCATGTGTGCTGCTACAAGAGGCCTGTATGGTATGAAGGCCTCAACAATTTTTGTCCCTGTATCCAGTAAAGAAAATGTAGAAAAACATTTTGAAGTGCACAGAGCAATGGATCAATCTGAGCTGAAGCATAATCTTAGTGGTTTGGATATAGATATCCTGTAACGTTCTATATAAAACTGTGATCAACTGTGTTGCTGTATGCAGTTTCACAATATTCCCCTCAACTTATTTCTTAAGGTGAAGAGTTTCAGATAATGAAGGATCTTAAAGATAAAGCATATAGAATTCATCATGTTCCAAGCTAGGTGACAAACATTCTTGCTATGCGATTTATTATTTTCATCATTATGGAATATATTGAGCAAAAAATATATCTTACATTTTCATGCTGGGACTAAAATAGAGTTCACTGTGTAAATTATATAGGGTTATATTATTTATTCTGTGGAGCAAAAACTTAAGCTGGAATATGCAGGTCTTTCATGAAATGAGATTAAGAACTTAAGATTATCAGGTGTGGAGGTCTGTCTTGGCATTTTCTTCTATTTTATGTTTAGGATGTTTTCTTTAATTGTTTTGGAAGAGTTTATCTATCATTTTGATTGGTAGGTAACGTACACCGTGACATCACCTGAAATTGCCTTCACCAGGGATCCTACATCGGACTTTGTAGTCGATCCACAAAATAGTGATGCGTGAAGAGCACTTCTTGTAATGGAGGTGTTGACTCTATCCGTGAAATTGTTAACCTTAGCCTCCTTTATGGTGTTGTCTCTGAAATGCAATTTTAAGTGTTCATCTGATTTAAAAGTGAATGAGCGATAAATATTGAGTGTGTTCATTTTCTACTTGCCTGGTCCAATTAAAACATCATAACTTCATATTTATGTTATTGCAATCATGTTATACTCCCGATTGTGCCTAGTTAACTATTTATTGTTTGATATTGATGTCTAGAATTAATTTGAAAGAAAATGTTAGCTCTGTATCATGCCAACTTCCATTTAGTGATATCTTCTTGAATAAAGAATTTCCATGAGTAAGGGATATAGGTCCATCTAGTGTTTGGTCACTGATACATCTAGAATTTTTGAGAACTTGTGAGCAACCACAGAAATTCCTATGGTTCAGGCTAGCACCTGTTGTGGGGCTTGTGGAAGACTTACACCTTCAATTCCATTATATGTGAAAAAAATGAGCTTTTTTGCTCTTTAATATGAGAAAAGAAGTTCATGGATTCATTCTCAGTGTTATCATAAATGGTGATTACCACGTCAAGAATTTCTTCGACCTTTTGAAAAATCACCATTTTTCCAAGTCTGTTAATTCTTCCAGTTTCTTCTGTAACTTAATCCACTTACGCATTTAGCTGCATTTTTATTGTCTTTTGAGGTTTCCTTTAGTGTTGGTCTGGATGGTAAGCATGATCACTCATTTATTTTACCAGCACAGAAGTTTGGGTTGATTCTACAGAGTGTTATTTGGGTTAATTGTTATATGGAGATATTCCACTTTGATTAATTTTTATAATGATGTTCTCAGTCCCTTTTATGTGGCAAATATGAAAAGGGAGCGTCATTAGCTGAGCTGGGGCATGTGGTGTGAGTTATAATCAGGCTTTAAAGTGCTGAAGGTGTCATGGTTGGTGAAGTGGGGGATTCAGTTAGTTGTATTTAGTTTGTAGTTTAAGACTGTTCATGATTATTGAGCATGGATTTATGCACTAGGAAGTGCTATAATTTGTTTGGTTCTATCTATGATCTGCTTGCTAGTGACATCGTCTGTTTTTTGTTTTGTTTCCTTTTCTTTCTGTTTGGGTTTAGGTCAAGGGAAAGTTTAAGCAAAAAGCATTTATAATTGTCTGCTTGTGATTCGTGGAACCACATGTTCTTTGTTTGATGTGATACTTTGAACAATAAGTGTGTTGTGTTGCTTACTTTCTGTTGTTATTTATTTACTTTTTGCATCATTCAATCAAACTGCCTCTTGGTTTTTGCTTAAAAATTTTAGTCCTCTCAGTTTAATGTGATACTTGTAACAAACTTCTGGCACTGATTTTCATAGGTCAAAGGGTGGTAAGTTTTTTCTTAGAATCGAAGACACTGACTTGGAGAGATCCACAAGGAAGTCAGGAAGCAATGCTGAATGATCTGTCTTGGCTTGGTCTTGATTGGGATGAAGGTGAAGTTATTATTAACTGATACAAGCTCATTAGCTGTTCACTGTCCATTATTGGTGTCTATTGATATACTTCTAATTATCTTAAGGGATAAGATGCTTTATTTGCCATTTTTCTCATAGTGTTAGACATGTCCAGTTGAGCATAACTTTTATTGTCCTATAGAGTAAGCTGCTATTTTATCGTTAAAAAGGAGTTGAAGTTTATCCTCTAAAAGTAAAACAAAGTCATGACCGTGAAATTTACTTAGTCTCAGTCAGGGGCCAGGGAGCTACTCTAGGTTTCGGGTCAAGATCTCATTTTCTTTACTCATAAGCTTCATAGGCGTTGGGGTCATGGTTCAATCTTTTTTCACATGAGTGCATGACAAGTTGATCTTTAGTTGAAGCCTTTCCAGGATTAATAGTGTAAACCAAGGAGTATTTTTTTATACCCGTGGATTTAATGACATGTTGAACCTTTATTAACTTCATTATCAAATTGCTTCCCATTATATTTTATTCCTGTTCCTTACTGTGTTTGTGCGGAACTGATTTCTTGTATGATTTTAGCTCGATCTCTTTCTTATAGTAGCATTCAAGTTCTTATCTTATCAGTTCAGTACTACCTTTTTTTTTTTTCAATTTTGTTCTTAAAAGTTGTCACATCTACTGTGTTATCTTTAGAAGATGACAATTCTTTGATGAACCTTTAAGGCCCTGGTGCTGGTGGAGAATATGGTCCTTACCATCAATCAGAGCACAATTATCTGTATAAACAATATGCTGAGAAATTATTGAATTCTGAAAATGCCTATAGGTGCTTTTGTTCTAATGAGGTACTTCATAGCACAGATCTTTAGTTCACTCTATGTTCCGAATGACATATACTCAGAATTTGTGTCAAGAAATATCAGCATTAAACACGAAACTTTAGGCCTGGTGGGCTGGTAATTGCTCACATGTGTGTGTGTGTGTGTGTGTGGGTGGGTGGTGGTGGTGGTGGTGGGAAGAGGTCAGATCAGGATTAATTATGTCATACCTGGCCTAATGATAAAAAAAACAAAATCCTTAAGGGTGAAAGTAGAAACCATAAAAAATACATCTTGGGATATAAAGTAATGTATCTTATTGTTCAAATTCTATCGTGCTTTGTCAATATCTTCCACCTTGATGTCAGTTTTTCTGATAATTTCCTTTCAGGAATTAGAGCAAATGAAAGAAACAGCAAAACAAATGCAGCTGCCTCCATTATACACAGGAAAGTGGGCAACTGCTTCTGAGGAAGTGCAAAAGGAGCTAGAGAAGGGAACACCTTATACATATTACTTTCGTGTCCCCAAAGGAAGGCAGGGTTAAGATTGAAGACATCATCCATGGTGAGTAAGATTCATGAACTTGCTTAATCAAGATGTTTTGATACCTGCTCATGATAACATTGTCATATACTAATATGCCACACTTTCTTATGAACCTGGTCTTTTAACTAATGACTGTTGTTTAATACTTCAATTTTGGTTATTTGTACTGTTTATCAAGAGGAATTCCCAAGTGATCTTATATTTGTTTGAGAGATTTAGCATAGACTGGATTTTTATGCTCAAAATGGGATAAGTTTGGGCTAGGTTGATGATCTTAATTTCTCTTAAAATGTGAGTTAATGCCCATGATCATTTGCCTAGCTCTTTAGCTCTTGTTAGAGATTCATTTGCAGTATAACAAACACTATGACTAAAAAATGACCATTTATTTGCTGATAGTTTCCTTGCATTGAATTGCAAATCAAATCTGCCCCAGAAAGTACACCAGATACTTTTTAATTCATTGATAGTTCTATGAAGGTCGGTTGGTGCTTGGACACACTTGGTGATTTTGTTACTTTGAGGAGCAATGGCCCGCCTGCCTATAATTTCTGTGTCACAGTTGATGATGCCACCATGCGTGTATCACATGTCATCAGCTAATGTGCTGCTCTCAAACAACTTTCTTTTTTGAGGCGGACATTGCATATAATTTATGTTGATATTGTTTTGGAATTCAGAGTTGAAGAACAATAACCAAAAACCTTACGGCAAGCACTTATATACAAAGTAATGATTCTTCAATTTATGAATCTTCCATTTCTCTCGTATAGCGCTGACCCATTAATGTTAACCTCAGTTAAAATATTAGTTGAATCTGAACATTCTCCATGTCCTCATGCCCTTGGATTTCCTATGCCTTCTTTTGCACATGTTTCACTGATTCTCGCTCCTGATAGAATTAAGCTATCAAAGCGTCATGGTGCAACTTCTGAAGGACAGGTAATTAACAATTACAGCCATTCTGTGAATATGGCCTCCATGTTCATGATCTTGTGTGTCATGTGTTAGTATTTTTTCCCCTGAATAATTCCTGCTAATTATTGTTTAAATTATACAGTTCAGGGAGATGGGATATTTGCCTCAGGAGATGGTCAATTATCTAGCACTCTTGGGTTGGGATGATGGTACAGAAAATGAATTTTTCACCATTGATCAGCTTGGTGAGTTTTTGCAATGCCTTTACTGTCAAAATTGTTCTATTAATATTTTCTTGTATAATGTAAAGCATTTTCCTTTGCTGTAGTTATGACAGAGTTTCTTTTCATGTGTTGTAGCTGAGAAGTTTTCAATCAATCATGTTAATAAAAGTGGAGCAATCTTTGATTCAACAAAGTTGAGGTAAATGTAGAGCAGGACTTTTAAGAGCAATCATTACTAACTGTTGATGATATGTCATTATTGTATTGTAGGTAGGACTTCTTTTTCCAGTTTTGTTTAAACAGTAAATCAATCAGTTGAATGAATATCTTTGTAGTTTGTTGAATAAATTCATGATGTTCTATCAATGAATTATGGATGTGGAAAATGTGGAAGAGAAGTATGAAAGTTCTAAAACATGCCATCTGATGCCAATCATTTATGCAGGAATATTGCATCTTTCACCCCTGACCTCATACTTCGCCACTTCAGCCCCTGTTACCATGCTCTACAAGAATTTATACTGGACCAGCAAGGGGACGTGCCTGCCTTAGTTTGTGATATATCTGAATTGGATTTTCATGATCACAAACTTTTTGTAAAGTTCAGGGGGGTTTATTTAGGGAAAAATGTTAGAATATAAACAATAAGAGTAAACAAAAACATGGAATTGGGCAAACAAACACCCTCAGTTTCTGATATAACCTGTCAACCAAGCACTTGCTACAAATGACATGTACCAGTTATTTAGGGTTTGAATATATGTCACTTAGTCTTCCATCTTGATGCTCCATAGCTGATGCTTGCACATGCCAAACAGTTTGTTTCATTTCTCAATTTGAATCTTACTTCACTTTGTTATTGTTTGAATGGTCTTTTTTTTATTCATCGGTTGTTTTATCGCTATTAGGTGGATGAATGGCCAGCACTTAAGAGCTCTTCCATCAGAGGAATTGTGTAAGATTTTAGGAGACAGGTGGAAAACTGGAGGGATTCTCTTAGAATCTGAAAGAATGTTTGTTAAGGTAATACCATACCATGCAGAGAGGGTGGATGTTTCATTTGGGCTATTAGTTGTATTGCTGAGTAGTGTTAGGACATGGCTTTGGTATTATGCTACATTAAAAATGTTTGTGTTTGCCAATATCTTTCCATGAAGAAGTTGTACAATGTATACCATCCAAGTCATTCATAATTCAGTCTTCAGTAGATTTCAGGGCATGTTCAATGTAATTCATCCTGCTGTTACCAGTTGCTGTTGATTGTAATACTTCGTCTGCATGCTCTCCGTGATTATACCCCATGGATCAAATGGGTTGTTTTTTCTCAGATATTTAACAGATTATTTTTTTTTCTACTTATTCCAAATACATTCAAATTCATGTGTGTATACCTAAGCTTTGTGACTTCAGCTTTGAACAAGACTTAATGGATGGTGCTACTGCTTAATTTCTTCGGCATGGTGCAATAATTTCTTTATTTTCTTTTGTAATAGTTTTATTTATTGTAAAAAAAAGTAGTCTTAACTTTTGTTGCATATACATGCAGGAAGTGTTGGGGATATGCAGGTCCAGCCCACTTCAGCCACAGATGGCATACGGGCCGTATGAGAGTTGGCTCAATCCATATGGTGCAGCCAGAGATGCATACAGGCCTGCATACGGGCCCGTATGGGATATCACCAAAGCCATATGTTGGAACCTGGAAAGCATACGGGCCCGTACAGGACCCCGTTCGGAGTGCGCAGAAGGCTATGCGGGCTCAGATACGGTCCACACACATGTCAAGGTGTTTGGTTGTCTGTATGGCGCGCGGATAAGTTAGGGTTATAAACCATTTTTTGTTCTCTCTGAGGCAGGGGCAGAGAATTGAAAGAAAAAAGGGGTCAGCTGCGCACATTGGAAAAGGAGGAAGCTCCAGATCAAGAAGAAGAGGTTGGAGGTTCATCGTGGAGACTCCAAGAAGCTTCACTTGGTCCAAGAGTGTGTGACCAAGGGTTGAGTAAGCTTGTCTTGCTTATGTTTGAAGTTAGTTTGAGAGTATTCTCTTCTTGTTTTTGGATCTGTTGCTTAGCTCTAAGATCAGAGAGCTTGTAATCTCCATCCTCAAGATTATAGTGGATTTCTTGTTCCCCCTGCCCATGGATGTAGGCTTTGAGAGCCGAACCATGTAAATCCGGTGTTCTTTGTGATTGTGCTTATTGTTTGTGTGATTGTTTGAGATTGTGCATCAATTAGTAGCTGAATAGGTTGCATTAGATCCCATCAGGAAGCAGCTGAATTATTGAAGGATGGGATTGATTTGGTTACTGATGGGGATAAAGTTCTGTCAAGCTTGCTAGAATATCCATTAAACTCTACTTTAGCTAGGTATGCATAGACCTTAAGTTGTCAAAATTATATTTGGATGCTTTCAGTTTTCATAAATTTCAACCAAACTGAACTCATTATGTTCAATTTGTATTGTTATACAGTACAAATTACAGATTCAATGACATGTGCAGTGCTTCCAGAGGAATTCAACTTAGATGAATGTAATGCAATTGGAGCTGATGAGCGGGCAATATGGTATTCGATACGAATCAATATGTATAATGTACTGTTTGTATTGTGCAATGCGTACGTTGGTGTTCAGTGCAAATCTGTGTAATGTGTTATTAATCACATTTTGTACTATTTGCACTTGTTTGTCTTGTGTATTTCAAACAGTTTGTATATTTGTATTCGGTACATTTGTTTGATAATAAAGCCGATAATTGTCTTTTTCCATACAGTCTGTTGCATTTGTAGGATGTTTGATTATATTATGTGTTAATCATAATAAGCAGGGATCTGCAACAAGAATACATTGGACATGTTCACACAAGTTTATTATCATGTCATGCTAATTATCTTAATTGTTTTTCAATTTAGCTATTATAATTAATCAAACAATTTTTTCTTTGAATTATTCATTCAAGCAAAGGAGTAAAGAGGGTGCATGCTACAGTATCATGGTACGGTATGAGACCGTGGGTTCTAATCTGTAATATTTGGGTTCTAAGCTATAGTTTTTTGGGTCCCAATCGAACCTAGTAAAATGGTGGTGCTACTGTAGCATAAACACCACCTCAAAACCCAAAAACATCTACATTAGAATCCAGAAAACACTACCCCAGGATCCACCCAAGACTCATACAATCTCATACTTTATAAACAGTATCCACGGTCTCTTAGAATTCACCGAATAAAGAGTAAAAATCAATGATTCACAACCTATCTATGAATAAGGATCCACTTTTCTTTAGTAAAAAAATAAATTTTTATATGCCAAATTCTATTTGCCTGTTGGGAAATGAGTCTAAAATCAAAACAAGGGAAATGGTGAAGTGGAGGAAGTCACACTTTCCTCACTTCATCACAAAATTACGGAAGTGGGGAACTCCAGTAACTAAACAAACGCCCTTATCTTCTGCCAACTCTGAGAACTCGAAGTCAGAGAAACATGGCGGCGAGCCTCGCGGGATCCCAATGGCTTCGAATTAGGGCATTTCCCGTCCCCCCGCCGCCGCTCCTCCGGCGCAGACCATACCTGTTGGTTCGCCGGAGAAGTCTATCAGTATCAGCTTGTGCCGTCGCGGGCCCGGCCGATGGGGAAGTCCGAGTCCGTTTTGCTCCCTCGCCGACCGGGAATCTTCACGTCGGTGGCGCCAGGACCGCTCTCTTCAATTACCTCTTCGCGAGGTCTGTCGAATTTATTGTTGATTTTGATCACTAGTGCCTGAGATTTGGGATATAATTCGTTTTAGACTTCGATATGTTTGGATGTGTAGAATCTCAGTTGGTGAAAATAGCATTGTAAGGAGCAGTAGGTTGTGGTTGGATTGAGAGGTTTTAGAGATGAAATATTGAAAGGAACAGTGTATCTCCATGTTTAGTTGCATGGCGAGGATAAGATCTCGAGAGAGAAAAAAAAAAAGAGCTTTTTTGCTCTTTAATATGAGAAAAGAAGTTCATGGATTCATTCTCAGTGTTATCATAAATGGTGATTACTATGTCAAGAGTTTCTTGGACCTTTTGAAAAATCACCTTTTTTCCAAGTCTGTTAGTTCTTCCAGTTTCTTCTGTAACTTTTAATCTACTTGCGCATTTAGCTGCATTTTTATTGTTGTTTGAGGTTTCCTTTTGTGTTAGTCTGGAGGTTAAGCATGATAACTCATTTATTTTACTAGCACCGAAGTTTGGGTTGATTCTGCAGAGTGTTATTTGGGTTTATTGTTATATGGAGATATTCCACTTTGATTAATTTTTATAATGATGTTCTCAGTCCCTTTTATGTGGCAAATATGAAAAAGGAGCATCATTAGCTGAGCTGGGGCATGTGGAGTGAGTTATTATCAGGCTTTAAAGTGCTGAAGGTGTCATGGGTGGTGAAGTGGGAGATTCAGTTAGTTGTATTTAGTTTGTAGTTTAAGACTGTTCTTGATAATTGAGCATGGATTTATGAACTAGGAAGTGCTATAATTTGTTTGGTTCTATCTATGATCTGCTTGCTAGTGACATCGTCTGTTTTTTCTTTTTTGTTTTGTTTCCCTTTCTTTCTGTTTGGGGTTTAGGTCAAGGGAAAGTTTAAGCAAAAAGCATTTGTAATTGTCTGCTTGTGATTCATGGAACCACATGTTCTTTGTTCGATGTGATACTTTGAACAATAGGTGTGTTGTGTTGCTTACTTCCTATTGTTATTTGCTTACTTTTTGCATCATTCAATCAAACTGCCTGTTGGTTTTTGCTTAAAAATTTTAGTCCTCTCAGTTTAATGCGATACTTGTAACAAACTTCTGGCACTGATTTTTGTAGGTCAAAGGGTGGTAAGTTTATCCTTAGAATCGAAGACACTGACTTGGAGAGATCCACGAGGAAGTCAGAGGAAGCAGTGCTGAATGATCTGTCTTGGCTTGGTCTTGATTGGGATGAAGGTGAAGTTATTATTGACTGATGCAAGCTCATTAGCTGTTCACTGTCCATTAGTGGTGTTTATTAACATACTTCTAATCATCTTATGGGATAAGATGCTTTATTTGTTATTTTTCTCATTAGTGTTAGACATGTCCAGTTGAGCATGAATTTTATCGTCCTATAGAGTAAGCTGCTATTTTATCGTTAAAAAGGAGTTGAAGTATATCCTCTAAAAGAAGTAAAACAAAGTTATGCCTGTGAAACTTCCTTAGTCTCAGTTGGGGGCCAGGGAACTACTTCTAGGTTTCGGTCAAGATCTCATTTTCTTTACTCATAAGCTTCCCAGGCATTAGGGTCATGGTTCAATCTTTTTTCACATGAGTGCATGACAAGCTGATCTTTAGTTCAAGCCTTTCCAGGATTAATAGTGTAAACCAAGGAGTATTTTTTACACCCGTGGATTTAGTGACATGTTGAACCTTTATTAACTTCATTATCAAATTGCTTCCCATTATATTTTATTCCTGTTCCTTACTGTGTTGTGTGAAACTGAACTTCTTGTTTGATTGTATCTCGACCTCTTTCTTATAGTAGCAATCAAGTTCTTATCGTATCAGTTCAGTACTAGCTTTTTTCATTTTATGTTCTTAAAATGTGGCACATCTACTGTGTTATTTTTAGAAGATGACAATTCTTTGATGAACCTTTCAGGCCCTGGTGCTGGTGGAGAATATGGTCCTTATCGTCAATCAGAGCGCAATTATCTCTATAAACAATATGCTGAGAAATTATTGAATTCTGAGAATGCATATAGGTGCTTTTGTTCTAATGAGGTACTTCATAGCACTGATCTTTAGTTCACTCTATGTTTCGTATGACATGTACTCAGAATTTGTGGTTTATATATGGCATTATTGCATTTCTTATTCATATCTACTTGTAAATAAGATAAGAAATATGAAGAAATATCAGTATTAACCCCGAAACTTCAGTCCTGGTGGGTTGGTAGTTGCTCAAATGTGTGTGCGTATGTGTGTGTGTGTGGTGGTGGTGGTGGTGGTGGTGGTGGAGGTGGGAAGAGGTCAGATCAGGATTAATTATGTCATACCTGGCCTAATGATAATAATGAAAAAAACATATAAACAAAAAAAATATATATATCCTTAAGGGTGAAAGCAGAAACCATAAAAAATACATCCTGGGATATTATGAAATGTATCTTATTGTTCAAGTTCTATTGTTCTTTGTCATTATCTTCCACCTTGATGTCAGTTTTTCTGATAATTTCCTTTCAGGAATTAGAGCAAATGAAAGAAACAGCAAAACAAATGCAGTTGCCTCCAGTATACACAGGAAAGTGGGCAACTGCTTCTGAGGAGGAAGTGCAAAAGGAGCTAGAGAAGGGAACGCCTTATACATATCGCTTTCGTGTCCCCAAGGAAGGCAGGGTGAAGATTGAAGACATTATCCGTGGTGAAGTAAGATTCATGAACTTGATTAATCAAGATGTTTTGATACCTGCTCATGATAACATTGTCATACACTAATATGTCACACTTTCTTATGATCCTGGTCTTTTTTAATTAATGACTGTTGTTTATACTTCAATTTTGGTTATTTGTACTGTTTAGCAAAAGGAATTCCCAAGCAATCTTATATTTGTTTGAGAGAAATTTAGCATAGACTTGATTTTTGTGCTCAAAATGGGATAAGTTTGGGCTTGGTTGATGATCTTAATTTCTCTTAAAATGTGAGCTATGTCCATCATTTTCCTAGCTCTTTAGCTCTTGTTAGAGATTCGTTTGCAGTATAACAAACACTATGATGAGCTTACTAAAAAATGACCATTTATTTGCTGATAGTTTCCTTGCATTGAATTGCAAATCAAATCTGCTCCAGAAAGTACACCAGATACTTTTTAATTCATTGATAGTTCTATGAAGGTCAGTTGGGGCTTGGACACACTTGGTGATTTTGTTATTTTGAGGAGCAATGGCCAGCCTGTCTATAATTTCTGTGTCACAGTTGATGATGCCACCATGCGTATATCACATGTTATCAGGTAATGTGCTGCTCTCAAACAACTTTCTTTTTTGAGGTGGATCGCATTGCAGATAATTTATGGTGATATTGTTTTGGAATTCAGAGCTGAAGAGCATTTACCAAACACCTTACGGCAAGCACTTATATACAAAGTAACAATTCTTCAATTTATGAATCTTCCGTTTTTTTTTGCATAGTGCTGGCCCATTAATGTTAACCTCAGTTAAAATATTAGTTGAATCTGAACGTTCTCCATGCTCTCAGGCCCTTGGATTTCCTATGCCTTCTTTTGCACATGTTTCACTGATTCTTGCTCCTGATAGAAGTAAGCTTTCAAAGCGTCATGGTGCAACATCTGTAGGACAGGTAATTAACAATTACAGCCATTCCATGAATATGGCCTCCATGTTCATGATCTGGTGTATCATGTGTTAGTATTTTTTTTCCTGAATAATACCTGCTAATTATTGTTTAAATTATACAGTTCAGGGAGATGGGATATTTGCCTCAGGCGATGGTCAATTATCTAGCACTCTTGGGTTGGGGTGATGGTACAGAAAATGAATTTTTCACCATTGATCAGCTTGGTGAGTTTTTAAAATGCCTTTACTGTCCAAATTGTTCTATTAACATTTTCTTGTATAATGTAAAGCATTTGACTTTGCTGTAGTTATGACAAAGTTTGTTTTCATGTATTGTAGTTGAGAAGTTTTCAATCAATCGTGTTAATAAAAGTGGAGCAATCTTTGATTCAACAAAGTTGAGGTAAATGTAGAGCAGGAATCCTAAGAGTAATCATTACTAACTGTTGATGATATGTCATTATTGCATTGAAGGTAGGACTTCTTTATCCAGTTTTGTTTAAATAGTAAATCAATCAGTTGAATGAATATCTTTGTAGTTTGTTGAATAAATTCATGATGTTCTATCAATGAATTATGGATGTGGAAAATGTGGAAGAGAAGTATGAAAGTTCTAAAACATGCTATCTGGTGCCAATCATTTATACAGGAATATTGCATCTTTCACCCCTGACCTCATACTTCACCACTTCATCCCATGTTACCATGCTCTACAAGAATTTATACTTGACCAGCAAGGGGACCTGCCTGCATTAGTTTGTGATATATCTGAATTGGCTTTTTATGACCACCAACTTTTTGTAAAGTTCAGGGGGGTTTATTTAGGAAAAAATGGTAGAATATAAACAATGAGAGTAAACAAAAACATGGAATCGGGAAACATCTAAACTAGGCACATGAAATAGATAACAAAAAACATGAAAACCAAAATAAAGAAAAAGGGGCAAACAAACACCTCAGTTTCTGATATAACCTGTCAATCAAGTACTTGCTACTACAAGTGACATGTAGCAGTTATTTATGGTTTGGATATATGTCACTTGGTCTTCCATCTTGATGCTCCATAGCTGATGCTTGCACATGCCAAACAATTTCTATCATGTCTCACTTTGCATCTTACTTCACTTTGTTATTGTTTGCATGGTCTTTTTCTTTATCCATTGGTTGTTTTATTGCTATTAGGTGGATGAATGGTCAGCACTTAAGAGCTCTTCCATCAGAGGAATTGTGTAAGATTTTAGGAGACAGGTGGAAAACGGGAGGGATTCTCTTGGAATCTGAAGGAATGTTTGTAAAGGTAATACTATACCTTGCAGAAAGTGGGGATGTTTCATTTGGGCTATTAGTTGTTTTGCGAGTAGTGTAAGGACATGGTTTTGGTATTATGCTACATTAAAAATGTTTGTGTTTGCCAATATCTTTCCATGATTCATGAAGTAGTTGTACAATGTATACTATCCAAGTTATTCATAATTCAGAGTCTTTAGTAGATTTCAGGGCATGTTCAATGTAATTCATCCTGCTGATACCAGTTGCTGTTGATTGTAATACTTCGTCTACATGCTCCCTGTGATTATACCCCATGGATCAAATAGGTTGTTTTTTCTCAGATATTTAACAGACTTTTTTTTCTACTTATTCCAAATACATGCAAATACATGTGTATGCCTAATCTTTGTGACTTCAGCTTTGAACAAGACATAATGGATAGTGCTATTGTTTAATTTCTTTGTCATGGTGCAATAACTTCTTTATTTTCTTTTGTAATAGGTTTTTCTTTTTCTTTTTTTTTTGTGAAAAGAAAAATGCAGTCTTAACTTTTGTTGCATATACATGCAGGAAGCAGCTGAATTATTGAAGGATGGGATTGATTTGGTTACTGATGCAGATAAAGTTCTGTCAAGCTTATTAGATTATCCATTACACTCTACGTTAGCTAGGTATGCTTAGACCTTAAGTTGTCTCCATAAAGCTGGTAATGACCGTTGGAATTTACTCATGTGGACTGTTCACAATTTTAATATTATCTGATTTGGGAAAAATAAAGTATAGATTGGTTTGATTAGATGAAGCTAGTGAACTTGGAATGTAAGGAAGTTGCTTTTTCCTCCAGTTTGAGGTGTTTTGTTGTCTAAATTAAACAAACAGCTTGAGACAAGCTACCTGATCTGGTGATTGATTTCTTGCTGAGTTTGACATAATGTGTTATTTACAGTGTTGAAGGTAAACCCATTCTAGAAGACAAACTTCCTGAGGTTGCCTCCAGTTTGATTTCTGCTTATGACCGTGGAGAGCTTCAGACAGCACTTGAGGAAGGTCATGCTGGTTGGCAAAAATGGGTGAAGAGCTTTGGCAAGTTGCTGAAACGCAAGGTTAGTTAATAGTATTCATGATGTGAAAACACTTGAAGTAATCTCCATTCCATATTTCCATTTAGTGATCCTATGAATATAGTCTCCCTAGAAATCGGCAAAAATACCTTCTTGTTTTATTTGCTTGAATACCACTATACAAGTAAAAGTTATATGTACCTTTAATACAAGCAGTTTGAGACAGATCAATTAGCACTGCCACTGGGTATGAATAAACTCTGCCCCTTATCCATGCTTACAATCATTCAGCCTCTTAACCATAAGGTCAAGGTCTCATGGAACAGCTCTACTTGAAGTTTCCATTATGTTCTTTTGGTTGCCTTTCCTTCTATAGTACCTAATTCTTCAGGTGATTTCGACACACAAGGCAACCGACACTACATCCATTGATGCATCGCATACTACCATGTTACCTTTTATATATACCCCAGTCTACATCCGGCTATTTAAGTATATTGTCAAAGAATAATCAAGCAGCTTTTTTCACAATTTTAGATATCAAACTCAACTTACAAAAGCAATCTAGAACATATCAGTGCTAATACTTTTCCGATGTGACTCATGGTCTATTTCCCATATAAATACTCAGGGAAAATCTCTTTTTATGCCACTTCGGGTATTGTTGACGGGGAAGCTCCATGGCCCTGACATGGGAGGCAGTATTCTTCTAATATATAAGGCTGGAATCAATGGAGCAGTCGATCCACAATTCGGGTTTCAGACATTAGACGACAGATTCAGACTGCTTAAAGAGCTGGACTGGGAAGCATTGCGCACACAATCAGAGCCACAGCCACAACCTGTTGCCACTGCATCCCATTGATTCCCATTCCACAGTCCTGTTCCTGAGATCTTCCTTTTTATATTCTTTGATCGATCATCCGATGTTAAATTATTAGGTTGCAATTTTCCCTTCCTGATGAATGTGGTTATGTAAATTATCCCGACATTGTACTCAGCACACTCATGTTCATTTTCGCAATAAGAGTTTGTTTGGATTGATCTTTAAAAATAGTCTTTATTATTATTATTATTATTATTATTATTATTATTATATATATATATATATATATATATTAAATGGATAAACTATGTTTTTATTTATAATAGGAAAGTTTGGTTACGTTACACAATTTATGTGAAGCCTCAAACCCTTCCTTGGACAGCTGTTGTGTTATCTTTGAAAACCTCGTCGCCTTCTCCTGAGACTCTTTTTAACCATACTAGGTTTTTTTTTTATTTTTTATTTTTAAGTTCTTTTGTAAGTTAAAGCAGTATTTATAAGGGTAATTTTTGTTTCACCGAGCTATCCTTTTTACGTAAGATAAGATATAAAGTTTTTTTAGGAGCTACATTGCTGATTGAGTTGGTAAAGCCTCAAATCCTTTCAACTATTGTGTATCTTGAAGACCTCCACCTTCTCATTCTCTTATCGAATTTGAGGCTCCTTTTAATCATGCTAGTCTTTTTATTTTTTATTTTTTAATTTTAAGTTAAATAACTATAATTATTTATTTATTTTGTGAAAAACAGTTTTCCTTCTGTATTTTTTGGTATTTATTTTCAGATAAATATATATATTTTATCTCTAATTATATATCATTCTCCACATAATTCATCCCATTAATAATTCCTGAATAATTCACATATTATCATTTAAACAATCAAAATCACAAACACATGCAAAATAATCACCTAATAATTTAAATCTTCACCCATTCATTATACAATACATACATACACAACCCCCTCCATTCTCCATTCCCCACCATGGCCACCACCACCACCACCACCCTCCTCCTCCTCCTCCTCTCCTCCGGCGTCATCTCCGGCGAGCTCACCGACATCAAAAGGACACACATCCGCTTCTTCTTCCACAACAGCATCCACCGTCTGGTCACCACTCCGGCGAACCCCATCCTCCAGCCAGTGCCCATGCAAACAAACTCGAAGCTCTTCGGAAGCATCGCCGTCCTCGACGACCCTCTCACCGAAGGACCAGACCGGACGTCGAAGCTCGTCGGAAGAGCTCAAGGAGTGTCCGTCTTCTCCTCCCGCAGCGCCGCCGAGCCTGCGACGCTGATGAACGTCAACTTGATTTTCACTGGAGGGAAGCACAACGGGAGCACGCTGGTGGTGCTTGGCCGCAACGCCATTCACTCCGAGATCAGGGAGCTGCCGGTCATCGCCGGAACTGGCAAGTTCCGGCTTGCTCGCGGCTACGCTAAGGTCACCACCCACTCGCATAACCTCACCGCCGGCCGTGCCGTTGTTGAGTATAATGTTCACGTTTTTC
Organism: Dioscorea zingiberensis; assembly: GCA_026586065.1. Classification (NCBI taxonomy): domain Eukaryota; kingdom Viridiplantae; phylum Streptophyta; class Magnoliopsida; order Dioscoreales; family Dioscoreaceae; genus Dioscorea; species Dioscorea zingiberensis. The sequence goes on from CM048821.1 coordinate 58,876,416, forward strand.
ATCACTGATTTCATTCTATGCTATATATATATACACGTACACTGTGTTATTTTTATTTTTAGTTTTTAGTTTTAACCACGAAATTAAGGGATTCTATTGAGCATTTTTTTTTTAAAAAAAATAGTTGAATATTTGTTTATAATTATCTATTTATTTATTTATTTCATCCTACCATTTAAACATGTATTTGGTTTTCAAGTCATTTAAAGTAATGGAAGTAAGAAGTTCAAGTTTCATATGAAATATGCATCCTAAAATATTTGGTTGGACACTAAAGTGGTCTCGAAGATTACAATTTTATGTATTTTCAATGTTGGATGTTAGGCCATGTTTTTCAAAATTCACTAAGCTCCCATTTTAGATTTCTTTTTCTTCTTTTTTTAAAGTCAAAACATTGAAGTGAGAGTTCATAAAAGTCTAACTTCCCATCTTCGGCCTATACTTCCGTGAACCAAACATCAAAAGTGGACCAAAGTGGTACTTTCAAGGAGCAAACACACCCTAAATTTTATTTTTATTTTTTTGATAAATATGAATAAGCCGTTAGAAGCACGCTGCAATCTGATTTGAACCCTCAACCTCTCTTTGTGATGAATAAATCAATGAGTGTTAAATAAAAAAAAATTTAATCTCAAACAAACAAGAACCCTCCAAAAATAAAAGAAAAATAAAGTAAAGAGAAGGCATATTATAGCAAAAAGAAATGTATATCGATAATCTATCTTCTTTTTTTTTGAAATTAGTCGACAAACGACCCCACTTGAGGGATTCAAAGGGCAGATACAACTACACGAAGCAAGCTTAACGAGCTACACGCAGAGCAAGCTCAATGCGTACATTGTGCACTGCCCTCACCCTATATAGAGAAGGATTCTACTACGGAGCAAACTCAATATGTCAACATCTTTAAATAGGGAACTTATCACTACTTTGTGTGAGTGGAGGCTCAAACTTGAGACCACCCGTATTAATATTACTTGTCACGCCCCGAACCCGGGTCCCGGGTCTCGGCGCACGCGACAGACGCCACGTGCTTATAGGGTCGCCCCTAGAAGCACGCAAGGCTAAGTAACACAAGCAAATAATCAAACAGAGATAAAATTATAAATCAGCGGAAGAAAATATATAAGGTTATATACAAAACCCTAACAGGTCCTGAATGTCACAAAATCCTCACTCAGAAAGGAATGGACGCCCGCAAACCTCAACTCAACATATCCCCATCGCTGCTTACCCGCTGAAGCTCTCTCACGAAGTTTCGGCCCTAGCTACCCTAAGATCCCCGTCTAGTCCAGACCCTACACCTCGTTGTCACCAGAGAAGACATCCATCAAGTGCATGAGCCAAAGAAAGGCCCGGTAGGATGCGCCAAATAAATCAATAAAAGGTGGTAGAAAGCTACCTAGCGAAGAAACGTAATAAAAGAAGTGCAAATATGCAATAGTAACAACATCACAAGCAAATAACAAGTCTCGAATGTGGATGAATCCACGGATGTACTCAATCTGGCATATGTGATACTAAGATGTCTCACGACATCAGCGACACCATCAACATCGCCTTCGCCTAAGCCGGATAAGCGCTATAATAATCATATGCACATGGTCGGAAAATGGCTCTCGTGCCAGGCGGGTGGCGGATATCATACGCCCTCTGCCGGGGCATCCGTCCGATTGAGCATCAAGTGCTCGTGGCCAGATATTATACGCCCTCTGCCGGGGCCTGGTGGCCAGATATTATACGCCCTCTGCCGAGGCATCCGTCAGATGGAGCATCAAGTGCTTGTGGCCAAATATTATACGCCCTCTGCCGGGGCATCCGTCAGATGGAGCACCAAGTGCTCGTGGCCAGATATTATGCGCCCTCTGTCGGGGCCTGGTGGCCAAATATTATACGCCCTCTGCCTGGGCATCCGTCCGATGTATCATGCCTGAAAGTAAGAGATTGCTAGTACTAATACCTAACAACAGATATACATATATATCCAAGGCAGCAACATCTTGAATATATAATGATCAGTGACCTCATCGAGATCGGAAGTCAATACCTATCTAAGGAGTAAACTCTACTCAAATACGCATAAGAAAAACATGATAGCAACAATCTCCTCGAGATATAAAGCCGATACATATGAGGAAACCCATCTCGAATATATATAGGGAACCTCTCGAGGAAATAAGAGCACAAAATCAAAGTAGGGTAGGAGGAAAGAATACTCACAAACCTCCCGTGCGAGAGCCTACCTGGCTAGAAGCAAATCACAAGCAGGGTAGGAGGAAGGAATACTCAAACCGAGTATCAACAGACTGAGCAGAGCAATATCAGAAAGCTCAAGCAAGCAGAAATAGAAAATCACACTCAAAGAAGAGCAAATCTGATCAGAGTATACAACTTAAGCAATGCACAAATAGGATGACAATGAACTGCTATGGAGTACCACCCCCTTGACCATCCCATGTGCAAGTAGGATGCTAGAGTGTACTCCACTGGCCATATGCCATGGAGTATCACTCCCACTGGCCATATGCCATGGAGTACCACCTCCTAGCCATCCCACAACAACATAAGAAGAATTTCAAGGGGTACTCCCTCAAAGCAGATCATATCAGAACATACAAGCTCAACAAATGCAGCAAGCATAACATGTCGACAGACAAAGCAGGTATCAAAAGATGGACCCCAACATCCATCTAGCACAACAACAACAGAAAGCAATAGAATACTCACAGCACCCATGCGATATCCTACCTTATTCGCTTCCAGGACCTACTCGGGTCCGAGCCTTCCATTGAGGTCCTCGACCACCTCACCACGTCCTAAACATGGTAAATGTTCGTCACATAACATTTCATAACAATCTGAATGCACTATATGCATTTAATTACCCTAATAATGAGTTTACCAAAATGTTGGCTTTTTAATTTATAACCGATGGATCCGGCTCTTAGACACCTGCCCGCACCATTTTTATTAGTTAAATAGACGATCAGAATCAAATTCTGAGTCTTTTTGAAAACATTTGAGTTATAGTTCACTCTTCATTCGGCGGCTACAGTAACCACCTAAAACATGAACTTGGAACTTCAAATTGAAGCTCCAAACCTTCACCATTCCATTCCAATCTCCCAGTATATTATATTCATAATATTGTCTTTCATTTTCATCATAATTGGGCTCATTATCATCTCTTATACGGCCCCTTTAAAAATGAACAAAATCCATGTTTTGCAGTGCTACAGTAATTCCTGCAAATACCTTTCATTTGGAGTTCAATTCTCTTCAATAAATTTCTAAACTTGGAATCCGATACTTGCATTAATTGTTTGATAAGTTATTTAATGATTTGAATAATATTTAATTAAAAGAGATGATAATGAGTGTCACATGGCCCTCTCTCACTCTAATGATTTGAGAGAGCGCCATGTGACACTCATTTAAATTATCTTTCCTTGAATTAGTGTCACATGGCCCCTAATAAATTAAATATATCTAATAAGTTATTAGATATATTTAAACTACTGTCACATGGCCCCTAATATTTAAACTGAGAGGGCCATGATTTGAGTAATAAATTAAATATTACTCAAATCATTAATGGAAAGATAATTTAAAAAAAACAAAAAATTATATTGAGTTTTTCAAATTTTCTCAAAGATTTAAATTATAAAATAATATAAATATTGTAACCATTGAGACGCAACACATCTAGATCCAATGTCCTCCAAGCTTATTATTAAACAATGATCTCTAATACATTTCTTTACAAACTATAACTATCACGTCCTCCCCATTGAACCAATCTAAAGTTGTTTAATTAAAGTAGTATAAACAAAACTTCATGATCTCGACACATAATATAAATAAACCCAAACTCTAGCTGTCTCAATGATCTCTAATACATTTCTTTGCACAAGTGTTAATTAAAGTAGCATAAACAAAACTTCATGATCTCCAAGTCTCCATAATATAAATAAACCATAAGCTAGCTCTCATTCCATAGTCAAAAACTAGAACAATGCCCACCTCTCCATCCCCATCCTCCGTCCCTCACCTCCATCTCTCAAAACATCTACAAACTTCCCTAGACACCAATCAATGGAACCTTGAATGCCAAAAGCTCCAAAATGCCATGGAGACTCATGGCCTCCTGCTCATCCACTATGATATTGAACCTTCTGATCAAGCTCTCCTACATAAGACCTTCTCATCCATGCAACAACTCTTCAACCTCCCTCATGAGACCAAGCTCAAAAACTCAACTCCCAAACCCTACTACACCTATCTCAACACCGCTACCTATGAGACCCTCGCAGTTATTAACTCATCTCCGCCTGAGGAGCTCCGAGCTTTCACTCGTCTCATGTGGCCCAACGGAAACGACGACAAATTTTAGTACATATATAGATATCTCTTTCTCTTTAAGCTAGCAGATATATTAATGCATGCATGATATGATATGATATGATATGATATGATATGATATGATATGATATGATATGTTGTAATTTGACATTATTAATTATTTCAGTGAAACAATGAACTTGATGAGCAAAAAGATGAGAGAGTTGAGCATGATTATCTTGAACATGTTGCGCAATAGTTATGGTATTGGCTTAGATGTCAAGGAAGAGAACATAGATCCGCTCTTTCGGATGATGAAGTATTCAGCTCCAATGAGCGATGAACCAGTCCATGGCGTCGCCCCACACACCGACAGGAATTTCATCACATTGCTTTGCCAAAATGAGGTGGATGGACTCTTGTTCAAGCCCCGTGATGATGGTGAGTGGGTGAAGGTGAATCCTGATCCAGGTTCTTTCATTGTTTTCGCCGGCGATGCTCTTAGAGTAAGTTACATTAAACAAATTTTGATTTGAATATACATATATATATATATAATTTTTTTTTTTTTTGATAAATATGGACAAGTCACTAAAAACACAATCTCTTTGTAAGAAAGAATGAGCTAATCAACTATTCTTATGAAGTTAATCGGCTATATTTATACTTACAGGTGTGGAGTAACGGAAGAGTTCATTCGCCGCCACATATGGTCATGATGTGTGGAGACAAGGAGCGTTTATCTTGTGGGTTGTTTCTTTGTCCCAAGGGTGATCAAGTGGTGGAGCCATGCCATGATCTTGTGGATGATGAACACCCACCTCTCTTCAAGCCATTCATCTTCTTGGATTATCTTCACTATGCTTCTGAGAATGCTTTCAGAGTTGATACAGTGCTTGATTCATTTGCAGGCATTTGATTTGATTCTCAAGAGATTTGAGATTATTATATATGTTCTTTTTTTAAGGGCAAATGAATTATCGGTCCTGGCACTGTTTGTTAGGGACCAAATCCTTCCACTATTGCTACACCCCACCCAACACCACCCCAGGGTTGTGTTTGGTTGCGGGTTATCCCAAGTGGGAATAAGAATAAGTTTTGAAAATTTTGAATTTGTTTGGAGGGAGTTTTTAAACTAAAGGTATTAATGATAAGATAGTGATGTGTCTTTTATATATTGGTGGGTTATATTTTTAAATCTTAATTAAAAATTTTGGCGGAAAAAACTTTTTATAGGGAATTGTGTGGGGTTATCCCCCAACCGAACATGAGCCAGGGGTCCTAGCGGATAAAGTAAACAGGGCCAGGGACCTTGAATTAATTATCCTTTTTTTAATTAATATGCCATGAATGTCATGTATGAATGTAATAATAATGAATTTTTTATTTTTCTCACTGTTTTTTAATTTGATAAATTTGAATTGATCTCGCATTTTCTATATATTTTTCTGATTATTACAACCATAAGTTTCGCAGTTATTAACTCATCTCCACCTGAGGAGCTCTGAGCTTTCACTCGTCTCATGTGGCCCAACGGAAACGACAAATTTAAGTACACATTTTCTCTGTTTTTTTTATTTTAAGTGATAAAGGTGAACAAACTATTAGAAACATACTATATGCGTGGTTTAAACCCTCAATCTCTTGTTATGAGAAGGAATATGCTAAAGATCTTTAATGAATGTCGATATGATATGTTGTAATTTGACATTATTTCAGTGAAACAATGATCTTGATGAGCAAAAAGATGATAGAGTTGAGCATGATTATCCTGAACATGTTGCGCAATAGTTATGGTATTGGCTTAGATATCGAGGAAGGGAACATAGATGCACTCTTTAGGATGATGAAGTATTCAGCTCCAATGAGCAATGAACCAGTCGGCAACATCTCCTCACACACCGACCGGAATTTCATCACATTGCTTTGCCAAAATGAGGTGGAAGGACTCTTATTCAAAACCAGTGATGATGGAGAGTGGGTGAAGGTGAATCCTGATCCAGGTTCTTTCATTGTTCTCGTCGGCGATGCTCTTAGAGTAAGTTACGTTTATTTATTTATTTATTTATTTTAATAAACATGGATAAATCACTAGATTCAAATCTTCAATCTCTTTTTGTAAGAGAGAATGAGTAGTCAACTTTTTTTGTAAAGAATATTGGTTATAGGTTTGGGTTTCTCAAATCGTGTTATACATACAGGTGTGGAGTAACGGAAGAGTTCATGCACCACCGCACATGGTTATGACATGTGGAGAGAAGGAGCGTTTGTCTTGTGGGTTGTTTCTTTGTCCCAAGGGTGATCAAGTGGTGGAGCCATGCCATGATCTTGTGGATGATGAACACCCACCTCTCTTCAAGTCATTCATCTTCTTGGATTACCTTCACTATGCTTCTGAGAATGCTTTCAGAGCTGATACGGTGCTTGATTCATTTGCAGGCATTTGATTTGATTATCTAGGGATTTGAGATTATTATGTTCTTTTTTTTTTTAAATTAATGTGTCATGAGTATAATGTAATGCATGTAATAATAATGTATGATCATGGGTTCGAGTTGTGGAAACAACCTCTTGCTAAAAAAGTAAGATAAGTTTGCGTACAATAGACCCAAGTGGTCCGAATCTTCTCCGGACCCTGCTAATGCGGGAGCTTTGTAGCATCAGACTACCCTTTTTTTAATTTGATATTTTTTTTTTGTAATGAAAAAATTCACTAAACTAAACTACTTACATACTAAATTATAAAGAAAGATCCCTAATAACCAGTGGCATGCTGCATGGTCTTTACAGGTTTCCCAATTTCCAATCTTCCTTGCCAATTTAGCCAAACCATCAACTTCCATATTGTTCTCCGTTGAGATATGTTGTATTTCCCAGTCTCGAATAAGGGTCGGCAATGCTCTGCATCTCTCTCTCGAATCCCTGAACTGCTAGTTATGATCATCATCTCTATCCCTAATCATCCTTGCTATTTGCAGGTTATCTGTGTAGGTAATAGTCTCCTTGTCTTTTGCTTGTATTAGTTTTTTTATAAAAGTGGATAAACCACATTCATTGATCATAAGAGGGTTCCTAGTTGAACCATTAGTACAAGAGTCGTGAAATATGGTTGCCCGTCGGGCCTTAGTGAATCGGGGGGTATATACAAGGATCTACAGAGGAATGGAAGAAGACACTTTCCCCATTTTAGTACTCCTCATGGGAAGCATATACTCTGCGATACTTAGTGAGCCCCCCAGGGAATTATATGTCATATGGAATAATTGTATACGAGATGGAAAAGTGATTAACATCCTGAAGCCACAAGAGCCAGCCGAGCAGCCTGAAGCCCTAACTAACCCTATCCTCTTCTCTCCTGCTACCGCCGCCTCCCCCCTCCTCTCCCTCCGCCCCTCTTCGTTTCTCTCTCCCCCACCGCCGCTTCTCTCGAGACTTAAGCTGAGATGCCTTGGGTTTCATGAGCAATTTATCAGGATGAGAATCGAGGACGACAGCCTTGTATCCTGCTCGAATTTCATCATAGGTTGCATCTTCTTTCATTGAAAGGACTTGATAGTGGATCTTTCCGGTTAAACTCTTGCTATCAAGGAGCATTCTTGAACTTTCTGATGCTATTTGTTAACTACCTCCTGGGACCTAAAAAAAATTTTGAAAAAAAAAATCAGAAAATCTGAATCATTTTAAAGAACAAAGGGTAGAGAAATTGACATTTTCAAGATAAGAACTGCAACAAAATGGGAAGAACAATTAGTTGGATCATCATTTTAAATTAGGATCATGATGTGAAAATGCAATGCCAATGCGGCTAGAGTTTTCAAGTATATATGCACTGTCAATTCCTCTTCTTGGCCGGAGATAAACCGCTCATGAAACCCAAGGCATCTCAGCTTGACCATGAATTGCAAGAGAGAAGCAGGGGGAGGGGCTGAGGGAGAGGAGGAGGGAGGGGGCGGCGGCGGCGGAAGAGAAAGAGGATAGGGTTAGTTAGTGCTTTAATTAGGATTTGGGTTTAAATAATTAGTTAATTAGATTGGGATTAGTGTTAAAGTTAGTGTTTTGGCTTAATTAATTAAAATTTATGTGATTTGATGAAAATACCCCTGTCACGTCAGCAGGGGTTAACGTCAGTCACGGTTTTCCTTTTTTTGCAAATCGGTGAAACCACATGTTTTAAAACGAAAAAAACCACTTTTCCTTTTTTGCAAAACGGTGAAACCACATAGTTTTTTTTTTTTTTTTTTTGAAATTTTCCCTTTTTTTTATATAGCGTCAGGGAGTCGCCCCGATGTCTAAAGACTCACCTGTACCCCTAATTGTTGTAGGAGCACAACCATTAGGGCAAACTATTGCCCCACCTTTTTGACCATCCCCTCGGCCCTCTTACCTTTTCCAACACTGTGCGGCACCAGAGAGACCTCCCGATGTTTAAAAAGCTCACTTGTACCCCTAATGATTGTATTCTCCACTAAGCGTCCAAGACTGCTCGGTCGTTTCTGGCTTCGTATTGTAGTTCTATTTTGTCTCACATATACTTCTCGATATGGCATACAATCCCATATGGGGGTTGCAGCTAAGTATGGGGTCATCACTGCGAGGGTACGTTTCCTATGATTTTCCTAAGTCTGGGTGTGTGAAGGCAGTTGCTCCTACTCTTGTGGAACCTCGTCATCGCTGAAATCTCTTCCCATAGGTTGGTGCTCCTACATGCTCCTAATGACAACTAAGTTGCGCTGAGCTGTGGTTTGCATCATCTATAGCTTTTGTTTCTTGGATGTATGTACGACATCGAACCAGGACAGGAGGAGGTAGTCCGTCCGTCGAATTAGCTCCGAGTAAGCACGTTGTTTATCTTGGAAGCATCTTCGATTCCACTGGAGCCATATGTTTCAGATGATGGCCATGGAAGTAAGTTCCCATCTCTTACGAGCATCCTTTTCCACTAGTCTGGAAAAATCAGTTTTCCCCCACAGATCTCGTATCTGTGTTGGCAGGGTGCCATGCCTATATAGATCGCTATAGTGTGTCTATATACCTACTGAGTAGTGACACTTGAGTAGCAGGCGTTCTGTTGTTTCATTTTCCCTGTCGCAGATGTAGCATCTGGTTCTTCCTCCTTGCCAGTTCCTTTTCGCCAGGTTTTGCAAAGTGAGGATCTTGTCTTCTCTTGCCATCCAAGCAAATAACTTGATTTCCAGATGGCATGCTTACTTCCAACAAGACCTAGGTAGAGAATTGCGTACTCCCTTGTCAATTCTGAATTGGTATAATGATTTGACCGAGAACTGTTGGTTTGGAGTTAGTCTCCATAGTCGAAGGTCATCCCTTGTATCGTCGCTTTGGGTTAGTCTTTCTTGTATCTGTCGGATCATCTCTGTTGCGTCTGGAGAGAGTGGGTCGGGTCAGAATATTGGCTTCCCTCATACGAGTAGGTTGCGTGCCTCCTTAACTGTAAGGTCCTTGTCCGTCCGTCCACCTAGTTATCGAACCAGAGGCTGACTGTGTCTCCTGTTCCTAAGATTGTGTTCATGTTGGCCATGACCGAGTCCCTTTGATCCAAGATTCCTTTCCAGCAAAAAGAGGCTCGTCCTGGCGTTTTCCTAAAGGGGTTAATCATATTATTGTTGAAATAGGTCTTTTGGATGATCTTTTGGCATATCCATGTTCCCCCCTTAGAAGCCTCCACCACCACTTGCCAAGCAGTGCCTCATTGAAAACCTTAAGGTTGAGGATCCCCCACCCCCTTGCTCCTTTGGTCTACATAGGTGTTTCCAATTTACTAATCAGTAAGCCTTGGATCCTTGGTTTGTACCCCTCCACAGAAAATCCCTCCAAATGGCTTCAATCCGACGAATTACCCAAAGTGGCAGTTTGTATATTGACATCCATTAGTTGGGGTCGCCGTGAGGACTACATTCATTAGAGTAACATGACCACCCATCGATAACAGGTTGCCTCTCCAGGCACTCAGTCTTTTGCCCACTTTCCCGATCAGCTTGTTCTAGTCCTCCTTTCTGGGTCGTTTCCCAGTAAGTGGTATTCCCGGGTAGTTGAGTGGCAGCTGGGTGATTTGGCAACCCATTATCCTTGCTAGGGCTCTAAGGATTGTGTCCGTCATACCTACGGGGACTATAACACTCTTGGCGTAGTTTATCTTCAATCCTGATAGGCCCTCAAAGAGGTAAAAGATAAGTTTCAAGGTACTGAAGTCATTTGTCCCGCCTAAACTAAGGATTAGGAGATCATCCGCATATTATAATGAGCTGATTTGGGTATCTTCTTTCTAACCAAATCTATATCCTCTAAAAAGGTTCTCTTGTGCTGCTCTGTTGAGCATTGTTGTAATCACCTAGTTTGCGATGACAAATAGTAATGGAGATAGGGGGTCTCCTTGTCCGAGTCCTCTCTTGTGTTGAACATACCCCATGGGGGTTCCATTGATTAGGAAGGGAGACTTGGACCAGTGGAGGATAGCATGAATCCACCCTCTCCATCTTGGTCCAAAACCTCTAGCCTCCAGGACCTTGAGCAGGAATTCCCAGTCCACTGAATCGAAAGTCTTCTCGAAGCCTACCTTCACCAAGATTCCGGACTTTCGCTTCATATCGTTGATGATTTCCTCAGCAGCGATGATGCTGTCTTGGATGCATCTTCATTTTATGAAAGCTGTTTGATTTTCACTCACCAACTTTGCTATGATCGTTTGAAGCTGGTTTGCTAGGACTTTGGTGATGATCTTCATAGAGGTGTTGATGTGACTGATAGGGCGGTAGTCCTTTATCGAGTATGCCTCGTTTGTTTTGGGTAGGAGTATAATGTGCGCCCAGTTGATTTGCTTAAGGTTTGCTCTTTCTTAGTATAAGTCCTGGAAAGTCTGTATGATGTCCTCTTTCATGAAGCTCCATCCTTGTTGATAGAGTGTCATGGGGAAACCATCAGGTCCCGGTGCTTTGTATTAATTGATCTAGTCCTTCCTTCAAAGCCTTAAGCTCTCCTTCAAATATTGAATCTGTTGTGCAAGTCTTCATCCATGCAATACAAAATTCCCCTGTATTAGTTAAGATGACATAAGCAATGCCTGCTTTCTTACCCTCTTTTGCCTATGAGGCATCTGTGAATTAAGACATGCTTTGATCCTCAAGAATAGCAGATCCGTGCATCAACATATATAAACTCAAATTTTTTTAAATTTAAAAAATTAATATATTGATCCTAATTTTCATGTGTGATGAAATGCTCCCACAACAAAGAAATTGGCTTATATATATACCTAGCAAATTTTGACGAAATTTTTAATTTTTTCTTCAAAATTTAACTTTAACAAGTTTTCTTAACAACTAAGTGTACCAAAGTAGAGCAATTCTCAAATGTTCCACAACCTTAATTAATTAATTATCCAATATTTTTAAAAACAAAAAATTGATAAATCATATTTACTAAGATAAAGATTTATAAAAAAAAAACAAAATACAAACTACTAGAGGCCAAAGTACAATAAATCGTATTTAGATCCCTTGGAGGGTCGCTAATACATCACTCCTGTGAAATTAACTCCGCTTTGAATTAGCATCAGGTAAGCGTTTTGATTGTTCCTCCACAATGAATGTCAGGTTTCTTTTGACAAAAGACTATATTAATAATTTAGGTCGCTTGGTCGTATTAGTTATGTCAAATTAAAAATATATATATAATAAAATAAATATTTTATAAAACATTTTTTTTCAATCATAAATTTTAAGTGATAATAATTACTACCAAATTACATGTGTTGTGGGGTCTCTCTTCAGTTCTTTGGAGAGGTGACATCACCCCTAAAGATCTCGCTGGAGTGCATGTTTTACTTGCATATGGGTACACGAGTAACATGTGTTCTACTCTCGTCAGCACACGGACAGGTTGTCACCCCCTTCATTTTTGGTTTTGGTAGTATCCTTATCATCCCGATTCAATGACATTCGCATGCAGCACATGTAAGTCTGCCTTCATTCTAAAAGCTCAAGACCATCACCAACAACAACCAAGAGGTCTATTGGTATCTTGATCCTCCCAAGAATTTCAATGACCAAGAAGTCTCGGATTTGATTTGTGGGTGAGAGCACATTTATGAAAGTGTGAGCAATGGTTGTGGCAGGTGGTCCTAGTGCCCACGTGTGCGTGGGCCCCGCCCTCATGTCTATTCCGCTGAGGCTTGTGCATGCCCTTGGTTTCCTAGCGGCTTACAACTCATATTACCAAAAAAAAAAAAGAGAGAAACAATGTCCAAGCTCTCCTATGGGGTCTCGTCAGCTCTGTTTTACCCCAAAAAGCAGTTCATAGTAGGACCATTGAGGACACCTTTCTAACTTGATCATACCTCAACTAATAATTAAACTCTTCAAGTCATACCAAGCTTAAAACATGTTAGCCTGGAGAATTGGTAGGCAAGTGTTATGAAGTAAAAATAACTGTAAACACGTGACATGATCGTGACCCCTGAGATAGAAGCCCAACTGTCAAATCAATTGTCTGGTCATCCAACGATGAAAGATGAATTCCCAAGGGTGTCAAGAACTGACGGATAAGGTTTACAAGGGTATAGAAGGAGGGAGGACGATTCCAATTTCACTCTGAACTCTTGTATCTCTCTCTCTTTTTCTCTGAGTCCTGACTTGATCGCGGAGGCTCCCCCTCCCCTCAAGCAAGAGTGCTTGGATCTCTTCATTCTCTTGGTTCTCTCCCTTTTCAAAGCAGGGTTCTACTCGTGAAGTTTGATCCTTAGAAGAATCTTGGATCCCACGGAGCGAAAAAGAAGAAGAATGACCACCGATCGTGACCGACCTCTCCATCAAAATATCTTAAAGAATTCCTAACTCTCATATTTTCTGATCAATCTCTCTTGTTGGTCAAGATCTGCTCTGATCCCCAGAAATAACATATCTTTACATCAACATATATAAACTCATATTTTTTTAAATTCTAAAAATTAATATATTAACTACAAGAAATCAGGCGTTTCGCGACATGAATTTTGCGGCGGTTTTAGAAAACCGTCACTAAATTCAGCATTTGCAGCGGTTATTGCGGCGGTTTGTAGAACCGCCACTAAATTCATAAACTTAGCGGCAGTTTTATCAAAACCTCCACAAAATGCATATATTTTGAGGCGGTTTATGACAACCGCCGTGAAATGAATACATAGCAACTGTTTTATCATAACCGCTGCTTTATCCTATATCTTTTATTTTTTTATAATCTCTCTCCCTATCGAAAACTTAATTCCCTGAGACCCTCTCTCCCTATCGAAAACCTAATTCCCTTCTTAGTTCTCACTCCCTTCAGAACAGCAAAGCAAACCCTATAAACCATGGGTACGCTTCTTGATCTCTGGATTGAGGGATTTCGAACTTCTTCTCCATTGTTTTTCGTGCTTATGCTGTAATTTTATGGAGTTTTGATTTGATTTATCTCTAAATCTGGGCAATATTAGGGCAGGTACACTGATCTCTAGCTCGTGTTGTTAAGGTACGCGGTCAGAGACTTCGAAGGTCGCGAAGTAAGACAAGAAGAAGAAGCCCCGGGGTCGGGCCCACAAGCGCATGCAATACAACCGACACTGTGTCACCACCGGTGAGTTCCTGATCCCTCTCTAAACATTGTGTTTTGTTCTTTGATTTTTTTTCCCACTTCTTGATTTTTTGTGTGTTTGTTGTTATTCAGTTGTTGGATTTGGAAAGAAGAGGGGGCCCAACTCATCTAAGAAGTAATTGGGTTGTTAACGAATGTTCTCTAGTTTGAAGAAGTAATTAGGGTTTTTGTTTGAATTGATGAGAATTCTAATTTTACTACATGCTGGACTGTGATTGCAAACTTTCTATTGTTGGCAATTTTTTTTATTTTTAATGAAAACTTTGAGATCTAATGATGTTCTAATTGTTATTGTGCCACATGTGATATGATTTAGGTTTTGATTATATATATAAAAATCTTCATTGTGGTTCTGATTTGTTGGATACTTATTATGGTTTCTAATGGTTGTAGCTTCAATGTTATTTAATGATTTCATAATACAAATTTTTGAATATTGGCGTTCTGATCCAGTGTTTTTTAATTTATTATTGTTTATTTATAAAAGAGTGTTTAATTACAAAACTTAGTCAAATTTGGTTTGTGGAAGCTTGATTGGTGTTTCTTTGGAATTTGTTTGATTGTACATGAAGGGAAGACGCTTCTTTTGAATGTGGTGTGGCAAGCCAAGCCGTTGTTGGTAAATGATCGGTATGATTTGTTCTATGTTTTTTCATGAATTTTATTGGGTGAAAGATTTGAGAAATTTTGTAATTCGTGGGAGGGTGTTAAATTCTATGTGAATGAGCAGAGTTATGATTCAGATTTTTATTTTATTTTATTTTATTATTTTATTTTTTTATTGAAGTTGTGTTTGATTCTTCTTACGTATATTAAGTAAATTTGTTCAATTTTCAGTATATTTATTTTGGTAAATTAGTAGTTCTTTTTTTTCTTTTGGTAAATTAAAAACATGTATATTAACAAAAAGGATAGCTAAATGCTTGAAACAGATTTTTGTTTCTTGCTTTGTGATGTGGTATTGCTTATACTATTGTCTTTCCTTGAAATTGTCTTTGTTCAGTATTTCTTTCTTTTTTGTTATGGTGGCCTTTTGAATAAGCATTCGGTGAAAACCATGAATTTTCTCAAACAGTTAGTAAGGAAAATATGTTATTCTGAGGTCATTGATTCAACATTGTTAAGATGTTAACAATTGGCGATTGGCCAATCATGTAGGCACTCCTGGAATGAGGTATTGCTTATATTTTAGTTTCTTTTTTATTTATTTATGGGTTGATGCTTTGTTATTTTTAAAACAATAATGTCAGTGAAAAATCTTTTTTTCCTCAAGAAAATCTTGTGTAGATTTGCTTCTAGTTAATGTATTAATTTTTTTTTTCTGAAAAATGGAGCAAATCTGCACAAAGTGTGCACCTGGAGAGATGAAATTTCATTGTCCCCTCTTTTTTCTTCTTCACTTGTTTATCTATATAATGGTATTATTTCAGAATCTAGACACATAATAAGGAAGTAGCGAGGGAAATCTCCATAACTCACTACTGATTCCTTGTTGTTTGTTGCTTTTTCTGTTTATTGAGGCTCAATTGCTGTTTGTTCTGTTGAGACTGAGAGTTGTTGTATTTTTTTGTATTAGATTTACCGCTTACAATTTATCGGGTGCAGATATTCTATTTTCGTGCTATATAGATACTCCCGTCATGTAGAATTTCTGCCTACAATGCTGCAATTTTTTTTAACCTATTGTTGGAATGCTATTTGTTTCTAGTACTACAATTTCTCATTTTTAATAATGTGAGGCATGAACTATGAACTATGAACTATGAAGTGGTTTGCCAATTTCTCATTTTCTTTTATGTTCAATGAACTAGGGCAAATTAGCATTGAACTTAAATTATCTAGATATTAGTATTTATGGTTGTAGGGTTCGTGAGAAAATTTTGAAAAGTTCTGGGAAGTAGGCCTTTGTATGTATAGAAGTGTTAGCTGTTTAAATGCATGAGCATTTTATGGTTCCAATTCGGTACTACAACTTAAATGGCCATATGATAACTGTACTTGATAGAGGGGTTCATGATTTACCATATGAAAGTGCATTTGGCCCTTGCATTGGTTTCTTTTGCCACTGCTACTTTGTACTTGAAAACCCTTTCAAAGCAACCTAATAAAGGTCCTTTCAAATCCAATCTTTGCAAGCCCTTTCAAAGCTTCTCAATAATATACTATGATAATAACACTAGGCCAACACATTACATTCTTACAAATATTTGAAACTATCACAGTTCATCATTGTTTTCTAATCATACACAGGCTTAACAATTTTGTTAAATCACGTTTTATACTTATTGGAAAGAAGTTTTATAGTTGAAATATTTTTCAAACAAAGGAATGTGGGGTCGAGAATGTAGAGGGGAAATAGTATTTGTGATCAATGGTCAACAAATATTGTTTTTTTTATCATGTTTATTATATTTTTAAATCTTTTTCTTATTTTTAAAGTGAATCTTCATTACCTTTCTAAATATTCTTGAAAATCCTTAGTTATTTTTGTTTGAATCCTCATGTGATTTCCCTGATTTTATAAATCTTATGACTTTAATTGAATTTGAATCTGATTTAAATTCTTTGTCTGTTTGTCGTAGTATTGTTTCTCTATGAACTATTTGGATATATATATAATTCTTACTTAACTGTAGGTTTTGATTAATGCCTTTGCATATGTAGTATATGGGGTGAACCACTCTCACAAACAACCTTCCCAGCTTATGAATCACAAGCAACATAAAGAGGATTGGAAAAGAATAGTGGTTGATCAATAAACCACTGAACCACCAAAAGTTTGATCTCAAGTTACATTCAGAGCATGGAATCAAATGCAAGAATCAGAGGAGGATCATCAATACTGTGCCTGACTTGAGAAAATTGTAGACTCAGAAGAGGATCATCAATTCTGTGAGTTTTATTCATGCAATCTATAATCAAGTTTTACTAAGAACCTTTATCAATGAATATGTTTATCCATACAAAATTATTTCAAGTATCTTTCTATGAGTGTTGTTTAAAACAATTCGTATGTTTGAATTTTAGGGTGAAGAACTGAAGAAAAAGATTGGAGCAGATGCATACATAGTGCAGATCCAAAACTCAACAGGTATAAATTAATCAATCAAGTTCAAAACTTACAGAAAGAGAGATCTAGATGTATTTTGATCTAGATGTATTTTAACTGATAATTAAGTTTATGCTGATTTAGAATATGTTTTCTTTGAATTGTATAGAATGCGAAGTTGGTGTTTGATGTTGCAATCAAAGTTCTTCTCCAAACAATACCGAAGAAGATCAAGCCAAAGCATAAGGGATGTTTTCTTCTCTAAATTCGATGAAAGTACCATCATGGTTTAGAATATGAGCATAGGGGTTGGGTTTCAAACAGTAAGAACTGAAGAGCATCTTCCACTCTCTTTGGCTAGTGGAAATGTAAATGAATAGTTTTTCATGAATAAATTTGTAAATATCTTTGTTTTAATTACTTTTGAATTATCAATAAATATTTTATTATTTTTATATTTGAAATGAATGGAAATGGTATTGAATATTTGAATTATTGTTAAAAAAAATAAAAATAAAAAAATTAGTTCTTTTCATCTCGCGGCGGTCAACCGCCACAAAGAAAATCTTTTTTTTAAAAAAAATCAAATTTTTTTAAATAAAAAAAGTAAAAAAAATAATAATAATTGGTCCCTTATCATTTAGCAGCGGTTACAAAAACTCTTCTAAATCCATTTCAAACAGCTTGCATTTTGCGGCGATTATACCGGCGGTTACTCAAAACCGCCGCTAAATGCTTCTCGACGCCGGTACTAGCGGCGGTTTTGTTAACCGCCACTGAAAGCATTTCGCGGCGGTCGAAATGCTTTTAAAACCGCCCTTAAATGTTTTTTTTCTTGTAGATATATATTGATACTGATTTTATGTGTGATAAAATGCTCACAAAATAAAGAAATTGGCTTTTATATATATATATATATAGGAAATTTTCATGAAATTTTAAATTTTTTCAAAATTTAAATTTAATAAGTTTTATTAAAAACTAAGTCTTCCAAAATGTAATAATTCTCAAATGTTCAGTTCCACAACCTTAATTAACTAATTATTCAATTTGTTTATTTAAAGAAAAGTGAATAAATTTAAAACCCAAGGTACAAAATGCAAAAAATCAAAGTATAATAAATCGTATTTGGATCCCTTAGAGGGCCCTAATACATCACTCCTACGAAATTAGCTCCTCCTTTTTAAAAATCAATATCAGATAAGTATTTTGACTGTTATAAATGTTAGTCTTCTCTTAACAATAGACACTATCATTAATAATTTAGGTCCCAGTAGTACAATGAAATAAATGTTTCATTAAAAACATGCTCTATTTTTTCCAACCATAAGTTTCGAGTGATGTTCCTTACTACCCTATTTCATATTGTGTGGATGTCTTTCTTCCGTTGTTTGGTGTTTGGAGAGGGCGGCATCACCCAAATATCTCACATCATATTATAGAAGTGTTCTCAAATATTATTTGTATATAGGCACACGATGAACACCCATGTTGTAGTCTAGTCAGAACAGACAGAGGTATTACATGGTTCTGTTACCTTATGACTTGGAAGTCATAGATTCGAGTCGTGGAAACATCTTATTTTAAAAGGTATGATAAGGTTGTGTACTGATTAGAACATGTATTGTAGAACGTCTGGCCAGAATTTCAGTCATTTCGAAATAGCTATTTCGAGCTTCGAAATTTCGAGCTTCGAAATTAAATTTCGAATAAGTTTCGGTTTCGAAATTTCGATTTTAATTTCGAAAGCTCGAGCTCGGCTCGAAAGCTCGAAATTAAGAACTTAATTATAATTTTTAAATCTACGATTTAGTTTTAAATTAAAAACTTATTTATAAATTAAATTTTTTTATATTATATATTATATGTCAATACTAAATATTAAATATTTTATTAATATATTATAATATTTATTAGTTTTTAATGATTTTATTATATTTTATTGATTTTTTTAATAATATTTACATTATATATTAATATATTAATATTAAATTTCGAAATTTTCGAAATTTGAGCTCGTCGAGCTTCGACTTCGGCTCAAGTTCTACTCAAAATTAATTTCAAGTTCGAAATTGAAGCTCGAGCTCTACCGAAGTTCGAAATTTCGAAATTCAGTAACTCGAAGCTTTTACCGAAGTCGATCTCGAATTTCTTCGAACAATTTGGATCGTTTGATTTCTATGTACAATAGACCCAAGTGACATGATCCTTCCCTGGATCCCGCACAATGCGGGAGCTTTGTAATACTAGGATGCCCTTTTTTTTATATCTTGGATCCCGTGCAACAAAAAAGAAAAAGGATCATTGATCTCTCCATCGAAATCTCCTAAAGAATTCTCACATTTTTTAATCCCCAGGAAGAACAAATCCTTACATCAACATATATAAACTCATTTTTTTTTTAATTTTAAAAATTAATATATTGATCCTGATTTTATGTGTGATAAAATGCTCACAAAATAAAGAAATTGGCTTATATATATATATATATATATATATATATATATATATATATATATATATATATATACCTAGGAAATTTTGATAAAATTTTAATTTTTTTAAAAAAATAATTAAATTAATAAGGTTTCTTAAAAACTAAGTCTACCAAAGTATAACAATTCTAATGTTCCACGACCTTAATTAATTAATTATCCATTTTTTTTAAAAGAAAAGTGGATAAACACTTTTTTTTAAAAAAAAACAAGGTACAAAATACAAAAATCAAAATATAATAAGTCATATTTGTGTCTCTTTTTCACTCCTACAAAATTAGCTCATCTTCTTCGAAATCAACATAAGATGAGTAGGTCTCTCTTGACAATAGACTCTTATCATTAATAATTTAGATCTCTTGACAGTACGATATTTCATTAAAAACATGTTCAATTTTTTCCACCATAAATTTCAAGTGATGATCATTACTACCATGTTTCGAGATCTTTCATATCAACCAAACATCTCACATTATAATATTACATAAGTGTTCTTAGATATTACTTGTATATAACATACACACGATGAACACAAAATTATTGTCATTACTATAGTACGACACCATAGAATTTTCCGTTGAACATGTGATAGTCTTGTGTTTGCATAGGTTTGGTATCACCCAAACATCTCACATCATTTATAGATACTTGTGTATAACCACACGTTGAACACAAAATTTTTGTTGTTATTATAGCACAACACCGTAGAATTTTACGACCACATGATTCTATGGTACAAGGTACAAAATGCAAAAAATCAAAGTATAATAAATCATATTTGGATCCCTTAAAGGGCCCTAATACATCACTCCTACTAAATTAGCTCCTCCTTTTTAAAATCAATATAAGATAAATATTTTGACTCTTATGAATGTTAGGCTTCTCTTACCAATAGACTCTATCATTATTATAGTACAATGAAATAAATGTTTCATTAAAAACATGCTCTATTTTTTCCAACCATAAGTTTCGAGTGATGTTCATTACTACCCTATTTCATATTGTGTGGATGTCTTTCTTCCGTTGTTTGGTGTTTGGAGAGGGTGGCATCACCCAAATATCTCACATCATATTATAGAAGTGTTCTCAAATATTATTTGTATATAGGCACACGATGAACACGAATGTTGTAGTCTCGTCAGAACAGACAGAGGTATTACATGGTTCTGTTACCTTATGACTTGGACGTCATAGCTTCGAGTCGTGGAAATAACATCTTGTTTTAAAATATATGAAAAGGTTGTGTCTGATAGGCTGTAGTGGCGTGATGCATCTTTCCCTGGATCTCGCATCACGCAGGGAACTTTTAATATCTGGGGATCTTTTTTTTATCTTGGATCCCGTGCAACGAAAAAGAAAAAGGATCATTGATCATGACTGATCTCTCCATCGAAATCTCCTAAAGAATTCCCACATTTTTTAATCCCCAGGAAGAACAAATCCTTACATCAACATATATAAACTCATTTTTTTTTAATTTTAAAAATTAATATATTGATCCTAATTTTATGTGTGATGAAATGCTCACAAAACAAAGAAATTGCCATTTATGTATATACCTAGGAAATTTTGATGAAATTTTAATTTTTTTTAAAAAAAATAATTAAATTAATAAGGTTTCTTAAAAACTAAGTCTACCAAAGTATAACAATTCTCAAATGTTCCACAACCTTAATTAATTAATTATCCATTTTTTTTAAAAGAAAAGTGGATAAACACTTTTTTTTAAAAAAAAACAAGGTACAAAATACAAAAATCAAAATATAATAAGTCATATTTGTGTCTCTTTTTCACTCCTACAAAATTAGCTCCTCCTCTTTGTAATCAACATAAGATGAGTAGGTCTCTCCTGTCAATAGACTCTTATCATTAATAATTTAGATCTCTTGACAGTATGATATTTCATTAAAAACATGTTCTATTTTTTCCACCATAAATTTCAAGTGATCATTACTACCATGTTTCGAGATCTTTCATGTCAACCAAACATCTCACATTATAATACTATAGAAGTGTTCTTAGATATTACTTGTATATAACATAACCACACGATGAACACAAAATTTTTGTCATTACTATAGTACGACACCATAGAATTTTCCGTTGAACATGTGATAGTCCTGTGTTTTCATAGGTTTGGTATCACCCAAACATCTCACATCATATTATAGAAGTGGTTTCAGATATTACTCGTCTATAACCACACGATGAACACAAAATTTTCGTTGTTATTATAGCATGACACCATAGAATTTTACGACCACATGATTCTATGGTACAAGGTACAAAATGCAAAAATCAAAGTATAATAAATCGTATTTGGATCCCTTAGAGGGCCCTAATACATCACTCCTACGAAATTAGCTCCTCCTTTTTAAAATCAATATAAGATAAGTATTTTGACTGTTATAAATGTTAGGCTTCTCTTAACAACAGACATTATCATTAATAATTTAGGTCCCAGTAGTACAATGAAATAAATGTTTCATTAAAAACATGCTCTATTTTTTCCAACCATAAGTTTCGAGTGATGTTCATTACTACCATGTTTCATATTGTGTGGATGTCTTTCTTCCGTTGTTTGGTGTTTGGAGAGGGTCGTATCACCCAAACATCTCACATCATATTATAGAAGTGTTCTAAGATATTATTTGCATATAGGCACACGATGAACACGCATGTTGTAGTCTCATCAGCACAGACAGAGGTACTACATGGTTCTGTTACCTTGTGACCTGGACGTCACGGATTCGAGTCATGGAAACAACATCTTGCTTTGAAAGATATAATAAGGTTGTGTACAATAGACCCAAGTGACATGATCTTTCCCTGGATCTCGCACAATGCGGGAACTTTGTAATACCAGGATGCCCTTTTTTTTATCTTGGATTCCGTGCAACAACAAAAAAAAAGGATCACCGATTGTGACCGATCTCTCCACCGAAATCTCTTAAAGAATTCCCACATTTTTTTAATCCCCATGAAGAACAAATCCTTACATCAACATATATAAACTCATATATATTTTTTTAAAATTTAAAAATTAATATATTGATCCTAATTTTATGTGTGATGAAATGCTCACAAAACAAAGAAATTGCCATATATATACCTAGGAAATTTTGATGAAATTTTAATTTTTTTAAAAAAAATAATTAAATTAATAAGGTTTTGTTAAAATCTAAGTCTACCAAAGTATAACAATTCTCAAATGTTTCACAACCTTAATTAATTAATTATCCATTTTTTTAAAAGAAAAGAGGATAAACATTTTTTTTAAAAAACCAAGGTACAAAATACAAAAAATCAATATATAATAAATCATATTTGTGTCTCTTTTCACTCCTACGAAATTAGCTCATCTTCTTCGAAATCAACATAAGATGAGTAGGTCTCTCTTGTCAATAGACTCTTATCATTAATAATTTAGATCTCTTGACAGTACGATATTTCATTAAAAACATGTTCTATTTTTTCCACCATAAATTTCAAGTGATGAACATTACTACCATGTTTCGAGATCTTTCATATCAACCAAACATGTCACATTATAATACTATAGAAGTGTTCTTAGATATTACTTGTATATAACATAACCACACGATGAACACAAAATTTTTGTCGTTACTATAGTACGACACCATAGAATTTTCTGTTGAACATGTGATAGTCCTATGTTTGCATATATAGGTTTGGTATCACCCAAACATCTCACATCATATTATAGAAGTGGTTTTAGATATTACTTGTGTATAACCACACGATGAACACAGAATTTTTGTTGTTATTATAGCACGACACCATAGAATTTTACGACCACATGGTTCTGTCACCCCCTTCAATTTATCGTACTATCTTTGTCAATATCCCAATCCAATGACATTCACATGCAGCACATGGAATGGAAGTCTACTAAACTCTTTAGTTACTCTCGTAATACCAAAAAAGTTCTCCCACGTCTCTTGTTGCATGAGTTCGCAATCCAAACATTCCCATCATCCAATCCCTTTTTTTTTTTGACTATTTTATAATCTCTTGTTAATATTTTCTAGGGTTTCGTATCCTTTCCTTATCATGCCTTGTCGTCTTCCTCACATGAGTTGTTATCTTCTAAGAAAACAACAGTTTCTATTCCTTGAATTTTTGGGTATAAAAATGGAACCTTTTTGCCGGATTCTTGCATTGAATTGAGGAGATGGTGATCAGCAATGAGGCTAGTGTGATAGGCCGGACGATAGCATTCCGGGTGCTGTTGTCGACGTCGGTGAGACAGCTCCGGCGGAAGGTCCTCAGGTTTCTGGCTGAGTCACTGTGCCGCGTCCGCCACGGCGTTCTCCCGCTGCTCTCATGGTTCCATCCCAAGAACACGCAGGGGATCCTGGCAATGGTGACGATCATGGCCTTCTTGCTGAAGCGCTTCACGAATGTGCGCTCGCGCGCGGTGTCGGAGTACCGGAGAAAGTTCTGGCGAAACATGATGAGCAGCGCGCTGACGTACGAGGAGTGGAGCCATGCAGCAAAGATGCTCGACAAATTGACACTGAAGATGAACGAGGCTGATCTCTATGATGAGGAGCTGGTGGAGAACAAGCTGTCTGAGCTCCGGCACCGGAGAGAACAAGGCTCTCTCAGAGACATAGTCTTTTACATGCGCACCGATTTGCTTCGAAACCTTGGCAACATGTGCAATCCTCAGCTCCACAAAGGAAGGCTTCAGGTGAGTGATCTCTGGATTTTACATTTGTGATCAAGACTTGAATGATTTACATGTACTGATTGATTGATTGATCATTTGGGGAATGATAATGGAGATGCCCAAATTGATAAAGGAGTACATTGATGAGATATCAATGCAGCTGAAAATGGTGTGTGATTCTGATTCAGAGGAGTTTTTGTTGGAGGAGAAGCTTGCTTTCATGCATGAGACTAGGCATGCTTTCGGTAGGACAGCGCTGTTGTTGAGCGGGGGCGCGTCGTTGGGAGCTTTTCATATAGGTGTAGCAAAAACACTTGTGGAGCATAAGCTTCTGCCGAGGATAATTGCCGGGTCTAGCGTAGGATCGATCATGTGTGCGGTGTTGGCGACAAGGTCTTGGCCGGAGCTTGAGAGCTTCTTTGAGGATTCTTGGCATTCTTTGCAGTTCTTCGATCAGATGGGGGGCATATTTGCGGTTGTTAAGAGGGTTGTGACTCAAGGTGCGGTGCATGATATTAGGCATTTGCAGAGGTTGTTGAGGCATCTTACGAGCAATTTAACCTTCCAAGAGGCGTATGATATGACCGGTAGAATTCTCGGCATTACTGTGTGTTCTCCTCGGAAGCACGAACCGCCACGTTGCCTCAATTACTTGACATCGCCACATGTTGTTATATGGAGTGCTGTTGCTGCTTCTTGTGCATTCCCTGGCCTCTTTGAGGCTCAAGAGTTGATGGCGAAGGATAGATTCGGAGAGATTGTGCCTTATCATGCACCTTTTTCGGCAGGGCCTGAAGAGAAGCCTGGACCGTTTGCTCGCCGATGGAGGGACGGAAGTTTGGAGAGTGACTTGCCGATGATGCAGTTGAAGGAATTGTTCAATGTCAACCATTTCATTGTCAGCCAAGCTAATCCTCACATTGCCCCTTTTCTGAGGCTGAAGGAACTTGTGAGAGCTTATGGAGGCAACTTTGCCGCAAAGGTATCGCCTCTTTGATTGATTGATCTCCTCTGTGTGTGTGTGTGTTGCATCTTTGTTGATTTAGAAGTCATGACGAAAATTATGACTGTTTGTAGCTTGCTCATCTTATGGAGATGGAGGTTAAACACAGATGTAAGCAGGTGCTAGAACTTTGTTTTCCACTGGATGGAATCGCGAAATTGTTTGCTCAAGATTGGGAGGGTGATGTAACTGTTGTCATGCCTGCGACACTTGCTCAGGTGACTTCGCTGTCCCTTCTCCGGCCATCTTACACAATCTCATATTGAAAAATTAAAACCCTGATTTTCAAGTATATTGATGAATTTGTCTTGTCAGTATTCCAAAATCATACAGAATCCTTCATATGTGGAGCTCCAAAAGGCTGTTAACCAAGGCAGGAGGTGCACCTGGGAGAAACTCTCCGCCGTAAAAGCTAACTGTGCTATTGAACTCGCACTTGATGCGTGTGTCGCACTTCTTAACCACAGGAGAAGACTCAAAAGAAGTGCTGAAAGGGCGGCTGCTTCTCATGGCCTTGCAAGCACCACCAGGTTCAACGCTTTACGGAGGATCCCTTCGTGGAATTGCATCGCAAGGGAGAACTCAACAGGATCTCTCGAAGAAGATGTCCTTGCAGTCGCCGCCACAGCAGCAGCGTCAACACAACAGGGAACCGGTCTAGTTGGAGGGTCTTCCAACAGGACTCCCCATGGTCAGAAATTTGCGCATGATGGAAGTGACAGTGAATCAGAGAGCATCGACCTTAATTCTTGGACAAGGTCTGGGGGGCCTTTAATGAGGACAGAATCCGCCAACAAGTTCATAAACTCTGTGCAGAGCCTCGAGATCAAATCTGAATTTACCAGGAATGTGTCTAGAGAGGATGAAAGTGATAATTCATCAGTGAATTCCAGCTCTATGGCAATGCAAATGGCTGGTTACGACAACCCAGGGGTAATGACAAGCTCGGATGGTACCAATTCCGATCAGTATGATCCTACTAACAATAATAACAGAGTCCCTGCACCAACATCCACTAGCATTGTAGTGTCCGAGGGTGATTTGCTGCAGCCGGAAAGGATTCACAATGGTATTGTGTTTAATGTCGTGAGGAAGGAAACTGTTGTTCTCACTCCGAGAAGCAGTGACTTGGAACATCACAATGGCTATTCATCTGTTGAAGCAGATGTTGAGACTGTGCATATGGATGGTTGTGATGCCAGTTCAGTTTCTGAATTTGGCGAGGATGAATGTCCAGGGTTGCATAATACTGTAGAATTGCCTTCTCAAAGTGATGGCACTGAAGAACAGCAATATATAGTGGATGAAAGTACTAGAAGTGATTTGAAGGATCAGTCTAATTCTTGCGGATCTACTCCACTGAATGTATTTGTTTCACCATAGAATTGTATCTATTCTCAGTTTCAGAGAAACTCAAGAGAGCAATCAGTCTCAATATTGCTTTGTATCACTAGTTTTTTTTTTTTTTTTTTTTGGTAGCAGAGTCAAATTGATTAACTGTCCAACTCAGAATTCCTGTTCATTACAGAACTTCTATGGCTTCTATGTTTTTTTAAGAATGCTTTTAGCTTCAACCGGTAGCTTAGTGATTTCTTTATATATTTTCCATTCATCTATCCTTCTTGCTTCTTTTGTCAGCTTCTCTCAGGATAAATCTGAATTCCCAGGTTCTGAATCTTTCCATCATCATTAGCACTCTTTCGAGGTCTTATATGTCCTCCAATTATAGTCATTTCCACTTTGTTGGAAGGTCTTTGGTATATACTAGTTGTTTATCTGTATAATGACTATTGTTGATCCCATGTGCTTTAGTTCTTTGACGCCTTCCTTTACTGCCTCCATATTTGCTTCAAAAGAAAATTGAGCCACACTAGTTTTCATACCTAAAATACAAAGTCACCGATATTAGACAGGATTAAGTAAGCTATTCCAATTGTTTCAACTCCCTTCTTCCAAGAATCATATGTAAATAACAAATGCTTGCAGTATTCTCTGCTCAGCCTACAGTCCACTTCAACCCCTATTTGCTCAATGGTAATCTATTGTTGAGTGTATCCGTGGTTTAGCATGATACTTGTCTTTGCCACCCTTTTTGGGTCAAATTTCTGGCCTTTGAAAATTTGGTTGCACCTTGACTTCCAAATTTTCCAGAGTACAAGCCAACAGTGCTAGCTTTGTGCCTTTCAGTCTATATCTTATAAGTTTCCCAGAGCTTAGGCACTGCCCTTCCATTAGGTTTCCTTGTCATCCTTCCCACTGTTAGAGGTGACCTGATAGTTGTATCTTCTCCTATACTCTTGTTGTCCACCTACACTCAATAAATAGATGGTTAATGGTTTTACCTTTTAGGTGACATAATGGGTAAAGATTCTGGGGGCCTATATTCATCAGATATAGATATTATCTTGTAGATAATCTGCAACACAACAATTTTCATAGAAAATGTTTGATCTTGGGGGTTGATTGAAGATTCCATATCTTCCTCCATCCATCGACCCAAGGAGGTTTTTTTTTTCTCCTCCTCTAAGCTTGTCATAGATTGTTGTGGTTAAGCTTTTCTCGGATGTTTCTGGGATCCAACTCCACGTACTCTCCTTATTTTGTTGTTCCACATGTTTGGATCTTATGATTTATATCACGGGATTTGTAAATATGTCTATAATTACCTCTATATCACATTAGTCATCATAGTATAATTCTTTCACCTCCATATCAGTCAGATCATAACTGAGTTGGTAGTCATGATCTTAACATGAGCTATAAAATTTATTATAGTATTGACAGTCGTTCTTAATGTTCTGTATGTCCAAGATGTATTCCTAATAGCATTCTGATCCCATACATTAAAGGAGCCATATTTCTCCTTCATTAATGAGACCCATATTTTATCACTATTGTTTAGTATATGCAATACCTACTAAGATAGTAATGCATTTTTCATCAATTTTAAGCCTTTAACGCCTAGCCCATACCCTTAGGTTTGGGCATGGAAACTGTTTTCCAGGTGATGAGGTATATTCCATTGTCTCTGTTGTTGATGTGCTTCGGTATGAGATGTGCCCCCTTGATGCTCCTGAGTCTACAATCCATTCTATATGCGAGTTCTTTGTGGATGCAAGTGCCTGAGCCTAAATACCTGTGCCCGCATGGGCATAGTTGTTAAAGTTACCGAAACTAGTGGTCATAGCAAGATCCTGTGTGGCTTGGCCCTTGCCCTTTGAGCTCTCAATCCTTATCTTGAACTGTCGCAACTCCTCCAACTCAACAGCATCAACAACGGACATCTCAACAGCCTGACCCTCATCAGTAAGTTCTAATAGAATTTGGAGTTCTAGTTTTAATAAATTTAATATCCTAATTCTAATTGAATTAGGATTTTGTAAGATAAATAAATAAATAAATAAACAAGTATATTTAACCATATTCTGAAGTAGCCCATGATAAGGCAAAATAAATAAATAAATAAATAAACAAGTATATTTAACCATATCCTAGAGTAGCCCATGATAAGGCAGGCCAAAAATATAAATCTCAAGATAGCCCGAGTACAAATCTCGAGGCAATCTTAGGATGGCCCGAGAATACAAATCTCGAGGTAGACAGTCCGAGAATACAAATCTCGAGGTGATCTTAAATCCCAAGATAACCCGAGAACATATCTTGAGGTGATCTAAAAAGTATAAATCTCAAAATTGTCAAAGAATACAAATCTCGAGGCAAGATCATATCCTAAAATGGCCAGAGAATACGTATCCCGAGGTGATTTAAATAAAATAATAATAAATAATATGTATCCCAAAATGGCTAGAGCATACGTATCCCAAGATCAGATCCCTCTCTACCCCTTGTCATCGATCTTCAGTCCCCCTACCTCGCTCTAGCAACCTTTCTAACAAGTTTGATACTTCTGGTCCCCCTCGGCCGCCTCGTCCACACAACCCGCCGCTCCCCTATGTTGTCACGTGCACTACCATTTGATTGTTTGGCGAATGGTCACGAGTCACTTGCTTCTGAACTACTGAGCACGTGATCGTCTTCTCTCCATCATTCGCACCTCCAAATTTTATTTGGCTATGGTTACCCCCACTCTTAAAGGTAATCAAGTGTGATTCCCTTTTCTAAAAGCAAGCTTCTGTCAATAAGTACCAAGTCATGAGGCAAAGCAAAATCTAATATAGTTTTTCCTTTCTCATTCCTATTGCTATATCCATAACCTCCATGCACTCGCTCGTAGCCATCACTGAGTGCGGGCAGGTTCTTGTAGGTTGACAATTAGCTGCATTTAGAGCGTGCTTTGGCCCCAAGTCCTAAAAGGAGAAGGGTTGCGGTAGGTTGACAACCAGCGTAAAAATCTAGTGACACCTATGATATGAAAGAATAAGACAAGTTAAAAAAAGTCATTTTCTTTATTTATGAATCTTTTGAAAAATGCAAGTACAAAAAGAAAAAAAAAAGATGTATAACATACAAAATCTATTCAAGAGGGGTCACTAGAGGCGCCTTGACCACAGATAGAGCTGAAATCTCGGACTCAATTTGAACCTCAACATCAACTCAACCAATGTCATCGAAAAAAGTGTCCTACCTATTTTCCTAAATATCTTTGCAATCTGGTTTCACTACAAAGATACATGAAGGAAAAAAGTTATTCTTGAGAAGTTGTTCGAGGCACCTAGGCTTCGGCTGGAGTTGGGACCTCGGCTTCCGACCAACTAGCATTGTCCTCGGGAGTCGAGGGGAGATATTGGAAAGCACCCTCAAAATCTAGTGAAGCTATGTCCAACTCTGGATTCCTGAGGATGATCTCCTTGAATATTTTAAAGCATTCCTTGGATCCCCCAGCAACATGGTTGGTAATGTTGTCTTCAAACTCTTTCGAGCTCTTGAACTCCATCACCTTTTCCATGGCGTAGGCTTTAAGCTCCTCCGAGAACTCCTTCGAGTCCTTGAACTTCTCCACACCTTACTTTCCGAAAGCCTGAAGTTTTTCACAATACTCCTCGATGTTCTTGAAATTCGTCATAACCTTTTCGTAGCTTCCGCAGCGGTTCAACATGTCATGACCCCCAATTCCTCCTCTAAGTGGCCAGTGTACACCTTTGAAACTCCTAGAAGGTTGCGAACACTCTTTATTTCTTCAAGAGCTTGGAGCTTCCCCCTCTTATCGGTTTCAACCTCCGACTCTAGAGTTTTCATTCTAGTCTGAAGATCGGGCACTTGAAGTTGAAGCTTCTAGTTCTTTGCCCTCACCTGGGCCAGGTCGGCCTTGATATTCTTCAACATTTCTTTCGAGGGGCTTCCTAGCATAAACTCCACTCTTGGATACTTGGCTATGTGGGCCATCAGAAGACCGGACTACATATTGAAAGTACATTATATCATTGACCGAGCAAGAGATGTCAAAAATCAGAGAAAGGTAGGAGAACAAACATACTTCTTCCATGACAATGCCAGACATGAGGCTAACTCTTCTTTGTCAAGACCTAGCAAAGTTACAAGGTTCGACTTCAAAGAAATGGCCTTAAGTGCCTCAACAGCGACTATGTCATCAGTGAAGAGGGGCTTCACCTCAATAGTGCTAGAGGTCAAGACAGTGCTAGAGGTTGAAAGATTGCCCATAGAATAGGAGGGATCTCTCGACCCCGAAACAATCGGAACCTGTGCGATGGAAGGAGTGTCACGCTTAACGTCCGACTCCACCAGCAAAATAACCCGACAGTGTCGAGCAATGGGGGCTAGGTCCCCCGAGGTATCAAGCTCCTCGTTTGTAGGAGCTATTAAAGCCTTCAAGGCCTCTGGTTAGGCGAGGAGCTTCTTTGCCGGACAAGGCTGCTCCTCCGAATGACGCTTGGCCTAACAAGGAGCAGGAGAGTTAGACGAGCTACTCGACTTCTTCTTCAGGCCTTGCAAAAGTAGACGCCTCTCCATCTGGTTCTTTGCAAAAACAAAATTAATCGGTTAGTTATGCCCAAGTCAAAGGAGTTCATAAATTTATTAATAAATTAAAAAAAAAAAGAGAGAGAGAGAAGACATCCTACCCGTTGAAAGGGTAAGCTCAACTTTGTGAAGGCTTTTTATGATCACTAAGCTAGCCTAAAAAGGGCCTATGAAAATATACGATTTTACAAAACAAAGGAGGAAGAGAAAGACAAATTCCAGCCAGGAATTACTCTACATATAAAGCCAGTTCTCCGGGCCGAAGAACTAGTCCGATCTCTAAGATTTAGAAGCCTAACCCTAAAAGGAGATAAGATTGCAAACCCATCACCTACTTGAATAAGCTCATGGAAGTTCAAGGTATAGGCTACTAATTAAACACCGGCGGGTTGCTCTTTTGATACTAAAGGAAGTACTTCCATTACTTCAGCTTGAGAAGATGAAGAGGAATCTCTCAGTGATAAATAAAAAGATTTCCCAAATGACAACAAAGGCAAAAACAAAAATAAAGAAAGTAAAACCTTAGCCCTCCGTAGGGCCTATCTATAGGCAGTATCGGTAGTGATTCCTAGGGGTAATTAATTAGAATCCTACGATCTGAGTGACTTGCCGAAGGAACGCGCCAAAAGATAAGAGACACATAGGCTAATATATCTTACATACTTCGAAATGATTTTATAAAGAGTCGCACTCATGATCTCCTTCACCGACTCCTACCATTACTTTTCAACCCAAGACGCTTCGAAAGTCGAAGTGTCTTGTTTATTGAAAGTCATGACCCATCGACTGATATCACTACGAAGCGACGATCTTGTTAGCTTGGTTTTACCCCAAAAAAGTAGCTTATGGTCGGGTGACTAAGGACACCCTTCTGGCTTGATCAAGCCCCAACCAATGACCGAACTCATCGGGTTATAATGCGCTAAAAACAAGTCGACCTGGAAAGTTGGGTGGCAAGTATTATAGGGTAAAAATAATTATAGACACATGGCATGATAAAAACCATTGTGATAGAAGCCCAATTGCTAGATCAATTGTCTGGTTATACAACGATGGAGGATGAATTTCTAATGGCGCCAAGAGGTAGTCGATAAGGTTTACAAGGGTATAAAAGGAGGTCGTCCGCTAGAGGAGGATTTCTAATTCCACTCTAAACTTCGGTATCTCTTTTTGAGTTCTCCATCACTTTTTCTCTGAGTCCTAACTTGATTGTCGAAGGCAACCCCCTCCCCCCCCCCCCCCCTCCTTCCCCCTCCTCTCCTCTCCCTGATCTGAGCACGAGCGCTCTATTGAGCATGTGGAGTTTGATGGATGCATTGACGACCTTGACTACGTCGCTTGCGGGAGTCCGAAGGCGCGAGCGCCTTGGCGGGGGATTTTTATTTTAGGCCCAGGCCCATGTGGGATTTTAGGCCCTGTTTTCTTGACTCTATAAATATCCCTGTATATTGTAAAACCCTAATTTTTTGTGAGGAAAGAATAAGAAACTCTACTGCTGCCGTGGACGTAGGTCATTCTTGGACCGAACCAAGTTAATCCTGTTTTTCTGTGTGTGTGCTTCTTCTTCTCCTTCTTTCTATTGCTCAGATCCTTCGTTCAATCCTTACACGCTCGGATCTCTTGTTTCCTTAGGTTCTCTTCTTTTTCAGAGTAGGGTTCAACTAGTGAAGACCAATCCCTGGAGAAATCTTTGATCCAGCGGACTGAAGAAGAAGAAGGATCACCGATCGTGATCGACCTCTCCATTGA
The DNA here is from genome assembly GCA_026586065.1 of Dioscorea zingiberensis. NCBI lineage: Eukaryota > Viridiplantae > Streptophyta > Magnoliopsida > Dioscoreales > Dioscoreaceae > Dioscorea > Dioscorea zingiberensis. Next base: position 58,909,307 of record CM048821.1, read on the forward strand.
AATCTCCTGATGAATTCCCACCTTTTCTGATCAATCTTTCTCGTTGATCAAGACATGCTCTAATCCCCAAGAAGAGCAGATCCGTGCATCAACATATATAAACTCATATTTTTAAAAATTTTAAAAATTAATATATTGATCCTAATTTTTATGTGTGATGAAATGCTCACACAACAAAGAAATTGGCTTATATATATACCTAGGAAATTTTGATGAAATTTTTATTTTTTTCAAAATTTAAATTTAATAAGTTTTCTTAATAACTAAGTCTACGTACCAAAATAAAGCAATTCTCAAATGTTCCACAACCTTAATTAATTAATTATCCAATATTTTTAAAACAAAAATTGGATAAACTACGTTTACTAAAGATAAAGATTTTAAAAATATCAAAATACAAAATACAAGAGGCCAAAGTACAATAAATCGTACATATTTAGATCCCTTAATGTCCCTAATACATCACTCCCATGAAATTAGCTCTTCCTTCTCGAAATAAGCATTAGGTAAGCGTTTTGATTGTTCCTCTCCAATGAATGTTAGGTTTCTTTTGACAAAAGATTATACTAATAATTAGCTCTCTTGATCGTACAAGATATGTCAAATTTAAAAAAAAAAATTATAATAAAATAAATATTTGATAAAAACATATTATTTTTTTATTAAAACATATTTTTTTCATCCATAAATTTTAAGTGATGATAATTACTACCAAATTACATGTGTTGTCGGTGTCTCTCTTCATTTCTTTGGAGAGGTGACATCACCCCCAAAAGATCTCGTAGGAGTGTCTTACTAGCATATGGGTGGGTACACGGGTAACATGTGTTCTAGTCTCGTCAAAACACTAACAGGTTCTGTCACCCCTTTCATTTTTGGTTTTGGTAGTATCTTTATCATCCCAATCCAATGACATTCACATGCAACACATGTAGGTCTGCCTTCATTCTGAAAACTCAGGACCATCAAGAATTTTAATTTTTTCAAAATTTTAATTTGATGAAATTTGATGAAATTTTAATTTTTTTTTCAAAATTTAAATTTAATAAGTTTTCTTAAAAACTAAGTCTCCCAAAATGTAACAATTCTCAAATGTTCCAAAACCTTAATTAATTAATTATTCAATTTGTTTATTTAAGATGAGTATTTGGACTGTTATACATATTAGACTTCTCTTAACAATAGACTCTATTATTAATAATTTAGATCTCTTGGTAGTACGATGAAATAAATGTTTCATTAAAAACATGTTCTATTTTTTCCAACCATAAGTTTTGAGGGATGCTCATTACTACCATGTTTCATATTGTGTGGGTGTCTTTCTTCAGTTGTTTGGCGTTTGACTGTTTGGAGAGGGTGGCATCACCCAAACATCTCACATCATATTATAGAAGTGTTCTCAAATATTATGTGTGTATAGGCACATGATGAACATGTTGTAGTCTTGTCAGTAGAGACAGAGGTACCACATGGTTCTGTTACCTTGTGACCTAAAGATCACGGTTCGAGTCAAGGAAACAACATCTTGCTTTAAAAAACAAGATAAGGTAGTATACAATAGACCCAAGTGATCCAACTCTTCCCCGGATCTCGAATAATGCGAGATCTTTGTAGCATTGGCTACCCTTTTATTGATCTTGGATCCCGTGGAACGAAAAAAAAGGATCATCGATCGTGACCGACCTCTTCATCGAAATCTCCTAAAAAATTCCCACATTTTTTAATCCCCCGGGAGAACAGATCCTTACATCAAAATTGGCTTTTATATATATATATATATATTAATTATCCAAGGTACAAAATGCAAAAGGTTACAAGTATAATAAATCATATTTGTATCCCTCAGATGACCCTAATACATCACTCCTACGAAATTAGCTCCTCTTCTTCCGAATCAACGCAAGATGAGTAGGTTTCTCTTGACACAAACTCTATCATTAATAATTAGGTCTCTTGGTAGTACGATAAAATAAACATTTCATTAGAAACATGTTCTATTTTTTCCGCCATAAATTTCAAGTGATGATCATCACTACCATGTTTCACATTGTGTAGGTGTCTTTCTTCAGTTGTCAGGTCTTCGGAGAGATTGTTGGTGGCATGTCCCAAACATCTCACATCATTTTACAGAAGTGTTCTAAGATATTACTTGCATATAATCTACACCACGCGATGAACATACATAGAATTTTTTTTCGTGGTTATTGTAGCACGGCACCATAGAATTTCTTTTCATGTATAGACACATGATGAACATGTTGTAGTCTCGTACCAGATGATTCTGTCATCACCTTCATTATATCATACCAACTTTATCATCCCAATCCAATGACATTCACATGCAGCACATGGAATGGAAGAAGTCTACTAAACTCTTTGGCTGTTCTTGCAATACCAAAAAAGAGAAAAGAAATCTACAATTAATTATGACTTGAGAGAAACAATGTCCAAGTTCTCCTACGTCTCTCTTTGCATGAGTTTATTTGCAACCCAAACATTCCCATCATCCAATCCCTTTTTTTTTTTTTTTTTTTTTATTATCTCTAATCCAATCAACAATCTTATCACCAAACACCTTTGTTAATCTTTTCTAGGGTTCGGATCCTTTCCTTATCATCCCTTGTCGTATTCCTCACAAGAGTTGTTTTCTTCTAACTTCTAAGAAACCAACAGGAGTTCTATTTCTTGATTTTTGGGTATAAAAATGGTACCTTTTTGCCGGATTCTTGCACTAAATTGAGGAGATGGAGATCAACAATGAGGCGAGTGTGGGGAGGTTCGTTGTCGTGCCGTCGACGGTGATAGGCCGGACGATCGCATTCCGGGTGCTGTTGTCGACGTCGGTGAGACAGCTTCGTCGGAAGCTCCTCCGGTTTTTGGCTGAGTCACTGTGCCGCGTCCGCCACGGCGTTCTCCCGCTGCTCTCATGGTTCCATCCCAAGAACACGCAGGGGATTCTGGCAATGGTGACGATTATGGCCTTCTTGCTGAAGCGCTTCACGAACGTGCGCTCGCGCGCGGAGTCGGCGTACCGGAGAACGTTCTGGCGAAACATGATGCGCAGCGCGCTGACATACGAGGAGTGGAGCCATGCAGCCAGGATGCTCGACAAATTGACACTGAAGATGAACGAGGCTGATCTCTATGATGAGGAGCTGGTGGAGAACAAGCTCTCTGAGCTCCGGCACAGGAGAGAACAAGGCTCTCTCAGAGACATAGTCTTTTACATGCGCGCCGATTTGCTTCGAAACCTCGGCAACATGTGCAATCCTCAGCTCCACAAAGGAAGGCTTCAGGTGAGTGATCTCTGGATTTTACATTTGTGATCAAGACTTGAATGATTTACATGTACTGATTGATTGATTGATCATTTGGGGAATGATAATGGAGGTGCCCAAATTGATAAAGGAGTACATTGATGAGGTATCAATGCAGCTGAAAATGGTGTGTGATTCTGATTCAGAGGAGTTTTTGTTGGAGGAGAAGCTTGCTTTCATGCATGAGACTAGGCATGCTTTCGGTAGGACGGCGCTGTTGTTGAGCGGGGGCGCGTCGTTGGGAGCTTTTCATATAGGTGTAGCGAAAACACTTGTGGAGCATAAGCTTCTGCCGAGGATAATTGCCGGGTCTAGTGTAGGATCGATCATGTGTGCGGTGTTGGCGACAAGGTCTTGGCCGGAGCTTGAGAGCTTCTTTGAGGATTCTTGGCATTCTTTGCAGTTCTTCGATCAGATGGGGGGCATATTTGCGGTTGTTAAGAGGGTTGTGACTCAAGGTGCGGTGCATGATATTAGGCATTTGCAGAGGTTGTTGAGGCATCTTACGAGCAATTTAACCTTCCAAGAGGCGTATGATATGACAGGAAGAATTCTCGGCATTACTGTGTGTTCTCCTCGGAAGCACGAACCGCCACGTTGCCTCAATTACTTGACATCGCCACATGTTGTTATATGGAGTGCTGTTGCTGCTTCTTGTGCATTCCCTGGCCTCTTTGAGGCTCAGGAATTGATGGCCAAGGATAGATTCGGAGAGATTGTGCCTTATCATGCACCTTTTTCGGCAGGGCCTGAAGAGAAACCTGGACCGTTTGCTCGCCGATGGAGGGACGGAAGTTTGGAGAGTGACTTGCCGATGATGCAGTTGAAGGAATTGTTCAATGTCAACCATTTCATTGTCAGCCAAGCTAATCCTCACATTGCCCCTTTTTTGAGGCTAAAGGAAATTGTGAGAGCTTATGGAGGCAACTTTGCCGCAAAGGTATCGCCTCTTTGATTGATTGATCTCCTCTGTGTGTGTGTGTGTGTGTGTGTGTGTGTGTGTGTGTGTGTGTGTGTGTGTATTGCATCTTTGTTGATTTAGAAGTCATAACGAAAATTATGACTGTTTGTAGCTTGCTCATCTTATGGAGATGGAGGTTAAACACAGATGTAAGCAGGTGCTAGAACTTTGTTTTCCACTGGATGGAATCGCGAAATTGTTTGCTCAAGATTGGGAGGGTGATGTAACTGTTGTCATGCCTGCGACACTTGCTCAGGTGACTTTGCTGTCCCTTCTCCGGCCATCTTACACAATCTCATATTGAAAAATTAAAACCCTGATTTTCAAGTATATTGATGAATTTGTCTTGTCAGTATTCCAAAATCATACAGAATCCTTCATATGTGGAGCTCCAAAAGGCTGTTAACCAAGGCAGGAGGTGCACCTGGGAGAAACTCTCCGCCGTAAAAGCTAACTGTGCTATTGAACTCGCACTTGATGAGTGTGTCGCACTTCTTAACCACAGGAGAAGACTTAAAAGAAGTGCTGAAAGGGCGGCTGCTTCTCATGGCCTTGCAAGCACCACCAGGTTCAATGCTTTACAGAGGATCCCTTCGTGGAATTGCATCGCAAGGGAGAACTCAACAGGATCTCTCGAAGAAGATGTCCTTGCAGTCGCCGCCGCAGCAGCAGCGTCAACACAACAGGGAACCGGTCTAGTTGGAGGGTCTTCCAACAGGACTCCCCATGGTCAGAAATTTGCGCATGATGGAAGTGACAGTGAATCAGAGAGCATCGACCTTAATTCTTGGACAAGGTCTGGGGGGCCTTTAATGAGGACAGAATCCTCCAACAAGTTCATAAACTCTGTGCAGAGCCTCGAGATCAAATCTGAATTTACCAGGAATGTGTCTAGAGAGGATGAAAGTGATAAATCATCAGTGAATTCCAGCTCTATGGCAATGCAAATGGCTGGTTACGACAACCCAGGGGTAATGACAAGCTCGGATGGTACCAATTCCGATCAGTATGATCCTACTAACAATAATAACAGAGTCCCTGCACCAACATCCACTAGCATTGTAGTGTCTGAGGGTGATTTCCTGCAGCCGGAAAGGATTCACAATGGTATTGTGTTTAATGTCGTGAGGAAGGAAACTGTTGTTCTCACTCCGAGAAGCAGTGACTTGGAACATCACAATGGCTATTCATCTGTTGAAGCAGATGTTGAGACTGTGCATATGGATGGTTGTGATGCTAGTTCAGTTTCTGAATTTGGCGAGGATGAATGTCCAGGGTTGCATAATACTGTAGAATTGCCTTCTCAAAGTGGTGATGGCACTGAAGAACAGCAATGTATATTGGATGAAAGTACTAGAAGTGATTTGAAGGATCAGTCTAATTCTTGCGGATCTACTCCACTGAATGTATTTGTTTCACCATAGAATTGTATCTATTCTCAGTTTCAGAGAAACTCAAGAGAGCAATCAGTCTCAATATTGCTTTGTATCACTAAATTGATTAACTGTTCAACTCAGAATTCCTGTTCATTACAGAACTTCTATGGCTTCTATGTTTTTTTTAAGAATGCTTTTAGCTTCAACCGGCAGCTTAGTGATTTCTTTATATATCTTCCATTCATCTATCCTTCTTGCTTCTTTTGTCAGCTTCTCTCAGGATAAATCTGAATTCCCAGGTTCTGAATCTTTCCATCATCATTCGACACTCTTTTGAGGTCTCATATGTCCTCCAATTATAGTCATTTCCACTTTGTTGGAAGGTCTTTGGTATATACTAGTTGTTTATGTGTATAATGACTATTGTTGATCCCATGTGCTTTAGTTCTTTGACACCTTCCTTTACTGCCTCCATCTTTGCTTCAAAAGCAAATTGAGCCACACAAGTTTTCATACCTACAATACAAAGTCACCCATATTAGACAATATTAAGTAAGTTATTCCAATTGTTTCAACTCCCTTCTTCCAAGAACCATATGTAAATAACAAATGCTTGCAGTATTCTCTGCTCCAGTTCTGGTCCACTTCAACCCCTATTTGCTCAATGGTAATCTATTGTTGAGTGTATCCTTGGTTTAGCATGATACTTGTCTTTGCCACCCTTTTTGGGTCAAATTTCTGGCCTTTGAAAATTTGGTTGCACCTTGACTTCCAAATTTTCCAAAGTACAAGCCAACAGTGCTAGCTTTGTGCCTTTCAGTCTATATCTTACAAGTTTCCCAGAGCTTAGGCACTGCCCTTCCATTAGGTTTCCTTGTCATCTTTCCCACTGTTAGAGGTGACCTGATAGTTGTATCTTCTCCTATACTCTTGTTGTCCACCTACACTCAATAAATAGATGGTTACTGGTTTTATCTTTTAGGTGACATAATGGGTAAAGATTCTGAGGACCTATATTCATCAGATATAGATATTCTCTTGTAGATAATCTGCAACGCAACAATTTTCATAGAAAATGTTTGATCTTGGGGGTTGTTTGAAGATTCCATATCTTCCTCCATCCATCGACCCAAGGAGGTTTTTTTTCTCCTCCTCTAAGCTTGTCATAGATTGTTGTGGTTAAGCTTTTCTCGGATGTTTCTGGGATCCAACTCCACGTACTCTCCTTATTTTGTTGTTCCACCTGTTTGGATCTTATGATTTATATCACGGGATTTGTAAATATGTCTATATTACCTCTATATCACATTAGTCATCATAGTATAATTCTTTCACCTCCATATCAGTCAGATCATAACTGGGTTGGTAGTCATGATCTTAACATGAGCTATAAAATTTATTATAGTATTGACAGTCGTTCTTAATGTTCTGTATGCCCAAGACGTATTCCTAATAGCATTCTGATCCCATACATTAAAGGAGCCATATTTCTCCTTCATTAATGAGACCCATATTTTATCACTATTGTTTAGTATATGCAATACCTACTAAAATAGTAATACATTTTTCATCAATTTTAAACCTTTAACACCTAGCCCATACCCTTAGGTTTGGGCATGGAAACTGTTTTCCAGGTGATGAGGTATATTCCATTGTCTCTGTTGTTGATGTGCTTCGGTATGAGATGTGCCCCCTTGATGCTCCTGAGTCTACAATCCATTCTATATGCTAGTTCTTTGTGGATGCAAGTGCCTGAGCCTAAATACCTGTGCCCGCATGGGCATAGTTGTTAAAGTTACCGAAACTAGTGGTCATAGCAAGATCCTGTGTGGCTTGGCCCTTGCCCTTTGAGCTCTCAATCCTTATCTTGAACTGTCACAACTCCTCCAACTCAACAGCATCAACACCGGACATCTCAACAGCCTGACCCTCATCAGTAAGTTCTAATAGAATTTGGAGTTCTAGTTTTAATAAATTTAATATCCTAATTCTAATTGAATTAGGATTTTGTAAGATAAATAAATAAATAAATAAACAAGTATATTTAACCATATTCTGAAGTAGCCCATGATAAGGCAAAATAAATAAATAAATAAATAAACAAGTATATTTAACCATATCCTAGAGTAGCCCATGATAAGGCAGGCGGAAAATATAAATCTCAAGATAGCCCGAGTACAAATCTCGAGGCAATCTTAGGATGGCCCGAGAATACAAATCTCGAGGTAGACAGTCCGAGAATACAAATCTCGAGGTGATCTTAAATCCCAAGATAACCCAAGAACATATCTTGAGGTGATCTAAAAAGTATAAATCTCAAAATTGTCAAAGAATACAAATCTCGAGGCAAGATCATATCCTAAAATGGCCAGAGAATACGTATCCCGAGGTGATTTAAATAAAATAATAATAAATAATATGTATCCCAAAATGGCTAGAGCATACGTATCCCAAGATCAGATCCCTTTCTACCCCTTGTCATCGATCTCCAGTCCCCCTACCTCGCTCTAGCAACCTTTCTAACAAGTTTGATACTTCTGGTCCCCCTCGGCCGCCTCGTCCACACAACCCGCCGCTCCCCTATGTTGTCACGTGCACTGCCATTTGATTGTTTGGCGAATGGTCACGAGTCACTTGCTTCTGAACTACTGAGCACGTGATCGTCTTCTCTCCATCATTCGCACCTCCAAATTTTATTTGGCTATGGTTACCCCCACTCTTAAAGGTAATCAAGTGTGATTCCTTTTTCTAAAAGCAAGCTTCTGTCAATACGTACCAAGTCATGAGGCAAAGCAAAATCTAATATAGTTTTTCCTTTCTTATTCCTATTGCCATATCCATAACCTCCATGCACTCGCTCGTAGCCATCACTGAGTGCGGGCAGGTTCTTGTAGGTTGACAATTAGCGTATGAGAGCGTAGCCTGTCCCAAGTCTGAAAAAGGAGAAGGGTTGCGGTAGGTTGACAACCAGCGTAAAAATCTAGTCACACCTATGATATGAAAGAATAAGACAAGTTAAAAAAAGTTATTTTCTTTATTTATGAATCTTTTGAAAAATGCAAGTACAAAAAGAAAAAAAAAGATGTATAACATACAAAATCTATTCAAGAGGGGTCACTAGAGGCGCCTCGACTACAGATAGAGCTGAAATCTCGGACTCAGTTTGAACCTCAACATCAACTCAACCAATGTCATCGAAAAAAGTGTCCTACCTATTTTCCTAAATATCTTTGCAATCTGGTTTCACTACAAAGATACATGAAGGAAAAAAGTTATTCTTGAGAAGTTGTTCGAGGCACCTAGGCTTCAGCTGGAGTTGGGACCTCGGCTTCCGCCCAACCAGCATTGTCCTCGGGAGTCGAGGGGAGATATTGGAAAGCACCCTCAAAATCTAGTGAAGCTATGTCCAACTCTGGATTCCTTAGGATGATCTCCTTGAATATTTTAAAGCATTCCTTGGATCCCCCAGCAACATGGTTGGTGATGTCTTCAAACTCTTTCGAGCTCTTGAACTCCATCACCTTTTCCATGGCGTAGGCTTTAAGCTCCTCCGAGAACTCCTTCGAGTCCTTGAACTTCTCCACACCTTACTTTCCGAACACAATACTCCTCGATGTTCTTGAAATTCGTCATAACCTTTTCGTAGCTTCCTCAGCGGTTCAACATGTCACGACCCCCAATTCCTCCTCTAAGTGGCCAGTGTACACCTTTGAAGCTCCTAGAAGGTTGCGAACACTCTTTATTTCTTCAAGAGCTTGGAGCTTCCCCCTCTTATCAGTTTCAACCTCCGACTCTAGAGTTTTCATTCTAGTCTGAAGATCGGGCACTTGAAGTTGAAGCTTCTAGTTCTTTGCCCTCACCTGGGCCAGGTCGGCCTTGATATTCTTCAACATTTCTTTCGAGGGGCTTCCTAGCATAAACTCCACTCTTGGATACTTGGCTATGTGGGCCATCAGAAGACCGGACTACATATTGAAAGTACATTATATCATTGACCGAGCAAGAGATGTCAAAAATCAGAGAAAGGTAGGAGAACTAACATGCCTTCTTCCATGACAATGTCAGACATGAGGCTAACTCTTCTTTGCCAAGACCTAGCAAAGTTACAAGGTTCGACTTCAAAGAAATGGCCTTAAGTGCCTCAACAGCGACTATGTCATCAGTGAAGAGGGGCTTCACCTCAATAGTGCTAGAGGTCAAGACAGTGCTAGAGGTTGAAAGATTGCCCATAGAATAGGAGGGATCTCGACCCGAAGAAACAATGGAACACAATGCGATGGAAGGAGTGTCACGCAGCAACGTCCCACTCCACCAAAGAAATAACCCGGCGATTAATGTCGAGCAATGGGGGCTAGGTCCCCCCGAGGTATCAAGCTCCTCGTTTGTAGGAGCTATTAAAGCCTTCAAGGCCTCTGGTTAGGCGAGGAGCTTCTTTGCAGGACAAGGCTGCTCCTCCGAATGACGCTTGGCCTAACAAGGAGCAGGAGAGTTAGACGAGCTACCCGACTTCTTCTTCAGGCCTTGCAAAAGTAGACGCCTCTCCATCTGGTTCTTTGCAAAAACAAAATTAATCGGTTAGTTATGCCCAAGTCAAAGGAGTTCATAAATTTATTAAAAAATAAAAAATAAAAAAAATAAAAAAAAGAGAGAAGACATCCTACCCGTTGAAAGGGTAAGCTCAACTTTGTGAAGGCTTTTTATGATCACTAAGCTAGCCTAAAAAGGGCCTATGAAAATATACGATTTTACAAAACAAAGGAGGAAGAGAAAGACAAATGCCAGCCAGGAATTACTCTACATATAAAGCCAGTTCTCTGGGCCGAAGAACTAGTCCGATCTCTAAGATTTAGAAGCCTAACCCTAAAAGGAGATAAGATTGCAAACCCATCACCTACTTGAATAAGCTCATGGAAGTTCAAGGTATAGGCTACTAATTAAACACCGGCGGGTTGCTCTTTTGATACTAAAGGAGGTACTTCCATTACTTTAGCTTGAGAAGATGAAGAGGAATCTCTCAGTGATAAATAAAAAGATTTCCCAAATGACAACAAAGGCAAAAACAAAAATAAAGAAAGTAAAACCTCAGCCCTCCGTAGGGCCTATCTATAGGCAATATCCGTAGTGATTCCTAGGGGTAATTAATTAGAATCCTACGATCTGAGTGACTCGCCGAAGGAACGCGCCAAAAGATAAGAGACACATAGGCTAATATATCTTACATACTTCAAAATGATTTTATAAAGAGTCGCACTCATGATCTCCTTCACCGACTCCTACCATTACTTTTCAACCCAAGACGCTTCGAAAGTCGAAGTGTCTTGTTTATTGAAAGTCATGACCCATCAACTGATATCACTATGAAGCGACGATCTTGTTAGCTTGGTTTTACCCCAAAAAAGTAGCTCATGGTCAGGTGACTAAGGACACCCTTCTGGCTTGATCAAGCCCCAACCAATGACCGAACTCATCAGGTTATAATGCGCTAAAACAAATTCGACACAGGAAAGTTGGGTGGCAAGTATTATAGGGTAAAAATAATTATAGACACATGGCATGATAAAAACCATTGTGATAGAAGCCCAATTGCTAGATCAATTGTCTGGTTATACAACGATGGAGGATGAATTTCTAATGGCGCAAAGAGGTAGTCGATAAGGTTTACAAGGGTATAAAAGGAGGTCGTCCGCTAGAGGAGGATTCTAATGCTCACACAACAAAGAAATTGGCTTATATATATACCTAGGAAATTTTGATGAAATTTTTATTTTTTTTCAAAATTTAAATTTAATAAGTTTTCGTAATAACTAAGTCTACGTACCAAAATAAAGCAATTCTCAAATGTTCCACAACCTTAATTAATTAATTACCCAATATTTTTAAAACAAAAATTGGATAAACTACATTTACTAAAGATAAAGATTTTAAAAATATCAAAATACAAAATACAAGAGGCCAAAGTACAATAAATCGTACATATTTAGATCCCTAATACATCACTCCCATGAAATTAGCTCTTCTTTTTCGAAATAAGCATTAGGTAAGCGTTTTGATTGTTCCTCCCCAATGAATGTTAGGTTTCTTTTGACAAAAGATTATACTAATAATTAGCTCTCTTGCTCGTACAAGATATGTCAAATTTAAAAAAAAAATTATAATAAAATAAATATTTGATAAAAACATATTATTTTTCATTAAAACATATTTTTTTCATCCATAAATTTTAAGTGATGATAATTACTACCAAATTACATGTGTTGTCGGTGTCTCTCTTCATTTCTTTGGAGAGGTGACATCACCCACAAAAGATCTCGTAGGAGTGTCTTACTAGCGTATGGGTGGGTACACGGGTAACATGTGTTCTAGTCTCGTCAAAACACTAACAGGTTCTGTCACCCCTTTCATTTTTGGTTTTGATCTTTATCATCCCAATCCAATGGCATTCACATGCAACACATGTAGGTCTGCCTTCATTCTGAAAACTCAGGACGATCAAGAATTTTAATTTTTTCAAAATTTTAATTTGATGAAATTTGATGAAATTTTAATTTTTTTTCAAAATTTAAATTTAATAAGTTTTCTTAAAAACTAAGTCTCCCAAAATGTAACAATTCTCAAATGTTCCAAAACCTTAATTAATTAATTATTCAATTTGTTTATTTAAGATGAGTATTTTGACTGTTATACATGTTAGACTTTTCTTAACAATAGACTCTATTATTAATAATTTAGATCTCTTGGTAGTACGATGAAATAAATGTTTCATTAAAAACATGTTCTATTTTTTCCAACCATAAGTTTTGAGGGATGCTCATTACTGCCATGTTTCATATTGTGTGGGTGTCTTTCTTCAGTTGTTTGGCGTTTGACTGTTTGGAGAGGGTGGCATCACCCAAACATCTCACATCATATTATAGAAGTGTTCTCAAATATTATGTGTGTATATATAGGCACATGATGAACATGTTGTAGTCTTGTCAGTAGAGACAGAGGTACCACATGGTTCTGTTACCTTGTGACCTAAAGATCACGGGTTCGAGTCAAAGAAACAACATCTTGCTTTAAAAAACAAGATAAGGTAGTATCTGATAGGCCGATCCAACTCTTCCCCTGATCTCGAATAATCACGAGGCTTTGTAGCATTAATTTCTGCTTTTATTGATCTTGGATCCGTGGTGGGCGAAAAAAGGATCATTGATCGTGACCGACCTCTTCATCGAAATCTCCTAAAAAATTCCCACATTTTTTAATCCCCCGGGAGAACAGATCCTTACATCAAAATTGGCTTTTATATATATATATATATATATATATATTATCCAAGGTACAAAATGCAAAAGGTTACAAGTATAATAAATCATATTTGTATCCCTCAGATGACCCTAATACATCACTCCTACGAAATTAGCTCCTCTTCTTCCGAATCAACGCAAGATGAGTAGGTTTCTCTGGACACAAACTCTATCATTAATAATTAGGTCTCTTGGTAGTACGATAAAATAAACATTTCATTAGAAACATGTTCTATTTTTTCCGCCATAAATTTCAAGTGATGATCATCACTACCATGTTTCACATTTTGTGGGTGTCTTTCTTCGGTTGTCAGGTCTTTGGAGAGATTGTTGGTGGCATCTCCCAAACATCTCACATCATTTTACAGAAGTGTTCTAAGATATTACTTGCATATAATCTACACCACACGATGAACATACATAGAATTTTTTTCGTGGCTATTGTAGCACGGCACCATAGAATTTCTTTTCATGTATAGACACATGATGAACATGTTGTAGTCTCGTACCAGATGATTCTGTCATCACCTTCATTATATCATACCAACTTTATCATCCCAATCCAATGACATTCACATGCAGCACATGGAATGGAAGAAGTCTACTAAACTCTTTGGCTATTCTTGCAATACCAAAAAAGAGAAAAGAAATCTACAATTATGACGTGAGAAAAACAACGTCCAAGTGCTCCTACGTCTCTCTTTGCATGAGTTTATTTGCAATCCAAACATTCCCATCATCCAAACCCTTTTTTTTTTCTTTTTTATTATCTCTAATCCAATCAACAATCTTATCATCCCCTTGTCGTCTTCCTCACAAGAGTTGTTTTCTTCTAAGAAACCAACAGGAGTTCTATTTCTTGATTTTTGGGTATAAAAATGGTACCTTTTTGCCGGATACTTGCACTAAATTGAGGAGATGGAGATCAGCAATGAGGCGAGTGTGGGGAGGTTCGCTGTCGGGCCGTCGACGGTGATAGGCCGGACGATCGCATTCCGGGTGCTGTTGTCGACGTCGGTGAGACAGCTTCGTCGGAAGCTCCTCTGGTTTTTGGCTGAGTCATTGTGCCGCGTCCGCCACGGCGTTCTCCCGCTGCTCTCATGGTTCCATCCCAAGAACACGCAGGGGATCCTGGCAATGGTGACGATCATGGCCTTCTTGCTGAAGCGCTTCACGAACGTGCGCTCGCGCGCGGAGTCGGAGTACTGGAGAAAGTTCTGGCGAAACATGATGCGCAGCGCGCAGACGTACGAGGAGTGGAGCCATGCGGCAAAGATGCTCGACAAATTGACACTGAAGATGAACGAGGCTGATCTCTATGATGAGGAGCTGGTGGAGAACAAGCTGTCTGAGCTCCGGCACCGGAGAGAACAAGGCTCTCTCAGAGACATAGTCTTTTACATGCGCGCCGATTTGCTTCGAAACCTCGGCAACATGTGCAATCCTCAGCTCCACAAAGGAAGGCTTCAGGTGAGTGATCTCTGGATTTTACATTTGTGATCAAGACTTGAATGATTTACATGTACTGATTGATTGATTGATCATTTGGGGAATGATAATGGAGATGCCCAAATTGATAAAGGAGTACATTGATGAGGTATCAATGCAGCTGAAAATGGTGTGTGATTCTGATTCAGAGGAGTTTTTGTTGGAGGAGAAGCTTGCCTTCATGCATGAGACTAGGCATGCTTTCGGTAGGACGGCGCTGTTGTTGAGCGGGGGCGCGTCGTTGGGAGCTTTTCATATAGGTGTAGCAAAAACACTTGTGGAGCATAAGCTTCTGCCGAGGATAATTGCCGGGTCTAGCGTAGGATCGATCATGTGTGCGGTGTTGGCGACAAGGTCTTGGCCGGAGCTTGAGAGCTTCTTTGAGGATTCTTGGCATTCTTTGCAGTTCTTCGATCAGATGGGGGGCATATTTGCGGTTGTTAAGAGGGTTGTGACTCAAGGTGCGGTGCATGATATTAGGCATTTGCAGAGGTTGTTGAGGCATCTTACGAGCAATTTAACCTTCCAAGAGGCGTATGATATGACAGGAAGAATTCTCGGCATTACTGTGTGTTCTCCTCGGAAGCACGAACCGCCACGTTGCCTCAATTACTTGACATCGCCACATGTTGTTATATGGAGTGCTGTTGCTGCTTCTTGTGCATTCCCTGGCCTCTTTGAGGCTCAGGAATTGATGGCAAAGGATAGATTCGGAGAGATTGTGCCTTATCATGCACCTTTTTCGGCAGGGCCTGAAGAGAAGCCTGGACCGTTTGCTCGCCGATGGAGGGACGGAAGTTTGGAGAGTGACTTGCCGATGATGCAGTTGAAGGAATTGTTCAATGTCAACCATTTCATTGTCAGCCAAGCTAATCCTCACATTGCCCCTTTTCTGAGGCTAAAGGAACTTGTGAGAGCTTATGGAGGCAACTTTGCCGCAAAGGTATCGCCTCTTTGATTGATTGATCTCCTCTGTGTGTGTGTGTGTGTGTGTGTGTGTGTATTGCATCTTTGTTGATTTAGAAGTCATGACGAAAATTATGACTGTTTGTAGCTTGCTCATCTTATGGAGATGGAGGTTAAACACAGATGTAAGCAGGTGCTAGAACTTTGTTTTCCACTGGATGGAATCGCAAAATTGTTTGCTCAAGATTGGGAGGGTGATGTAACTGTTGTCATGCCTGCGACACTTGCTCAGGTGACTTCGCTGTCCCTTCTCCGGCCATCTTACACAATCTCATATTTAAAAATTAAAACCCTGATTTTCAAGTATATTGATGAATTTGTCTTGTCAGTATTCCAAAATCATACAGAATCCTTCATATGTGGAGCTCCAAAAGGCTGTTAACCAAGGCAGGAGGTGCACCTGGGAGAAACTCTCCGCCGTAAAAGCTAACTGTGCTATTGAACTCGCACTTGATGAGTGTGTCGCACTTCTTAACCACAGGAGAAGACTTAAAAGAAGTGCTGAAAGGGCGGCTGCTTCTCATGGCCTTGCAAGCACCACCAGGTTCAATGCTTTACAGAGGATCCCTTCGTGGAATTGCATCGCAAGGGAGAACTCAACAGGATCTCTCGAAGAAGATGTCCTTGCAGTCGCCGCCGCAGCAGCAGCGTCAACACAACAGGGAACCGGTCTAGTTGGAGGGTCTTCCAACAGGACTCCCCATGGTCAGAAATTTGCGCATGATGGAAGTGACAGTGAATCAGAGAGCATCGACCTTAATTCTTGGACAAGGTCTGGGGGGCCTTTAATGAGGACAGAATCCGCCAACAAGTTCATAAACTCTGTGCAGAGCCTCGAGATCAAATCTGAATTTACCAGGAATGTGTCTAGAGAGGATGAAAGTGATAATTCATCAGTGAATTCCAGCTCTATGGCAATGCAAATGGCTGGTTACGACAACCCAGGGGTAATGACAAGCTCGGATGGTACCAATTCCGATCAGTATGATCCTACTAACAATAATAACAGAGTCCCTGCACCAACATCCACTAGCATTGTAGTGTCTGAGGGTGATTTGCTGCAGCCGGAAAGGATTCACAATGGTATTGTGTTTAATGTCGTGAGGAAGGAAACTGTTGTTCTCACTCCGAGAAGCAGTGACTTGGAACATCACAATGGCTATTCATCTGTTGAAGCAGATGTTGAGACTGTGCATATGGACGGTTGTGATGCCAGTTCAGTTTCTGAATTTGGCGAGGATGAATGTCCAGGGTTGCATAATACTGTAGAATTGCCTTCTCAAAGTGATGGCACTGAAGAACAGCAATATGTAGTGGATGAAAGTACTAGAAGTGATTTGAAGGATCAGTCTAATTCTTGCGGATCTACTCCACTGAATGTGTTTGTTTCACCATAGAATTTTATCTATTCTCAGTTTCAGAGAAACTCAAGAGAGAA
This sequence comes from Dioscorea zingiberensis, assembly GCA_026586065.1. NCBI lineage: Eukaryota > Viridiplantae > Streptophyta > Magnoliopsida > Dioscoreales > Dioscoreaceae > Dioscorea > Dioscorea zingiberensis. The sequence continues at coordinate 58,926,142 of CM048821.1, forward strand.
ATCAGTCTCAATATTGCTTTGTATCACTAGTTTTTTTTTTTTTTTTTTTTGGTAGCAGAGTCAAATTGATTAACTGTTCCACTCAGAATTCCTGTTCATTACAGAACTTCTATGGCTTCTATGTTTTTTTAAGAATGCTTTTAGCTTCAACCGGTAGCTTAGTGATTTCTTTATATATTTTCCATTCATCTATCCTTCTTGCTTCTTTTGTCAGCTTCTCTCGTGATAAATCAATTCCTGTGTTCAATCTTTCCATCATCATTAGACACTCTTTCGAGGTCTTATATGTCCTCCAATTATAGTCATTTCCACTTTGTTGGAAGGTCTTTGGTATATACTAGTTGTTTATCTGTATAATGACTATTGTTGATCCCATGTGCTTTAGTTCTTTGACGCCTTCCTTTACTGCCTCCATATTTGCTTCAAAAGCAAATTGAGCCACACTAGTTTTCATACCTAAAATACAAAGTCACCCATATTAGACAGGATTAAGTAAGCTATTCCAATTGTTTCAACTCCCTTCTTCCAAGAATCATATGTAAATAACAAATGCTTGCAGTATTCTCTGCTCCAGTTCTGGTCCACTTCAACCCCTATTTGCTCATTGGTAATCTATTGTTGAGTGTATCCTTGGTTTAGCATGATACTTGTCTTTGCCACCCTTTTTGGGTCAAATTTCTGGCCTTTGAAAATTTGATTACACCTTGACTTCCAAATTTTCCAGAGTACATGTCAACAGTGTTAGCTTTGTGCCTTTCAGTCTATATCTTCCAAGTTTCCCAGAGCTTAGGCACTGCCCTTCTATTAGGTTTTCTTGTCACCTTTCCCACTGTTAGAGGTGACTTGCTAGTTGTATCTCCTTCTATACTCTTGTTGTCCACCTACTCTCAATAAATAGATGGTTAATGGTTTCATCTTTTAGGTGACATCATGGGTAAAGATTCTAAGGGTCTATATTCATCAAATATAGATATTCTCTTGTAGGTAATCTGCAATGCAACAATTTTCATAGAAAATGTTTGATCTTAGGAGTTGTCTAAAGCTTCCATATCTTATTCCATCCATCCCAAGGGGGCTCCTTTTCTCCTCCTCTAAGCTTGTCATAAATTGTTGTGGTTAAGCTTTTCCCGGATGTTTCTGCGATCTAACTCCAATTACCCTCCTTATTTTGTTGTTCCACCTGTTTAGATCTTATGATTTATATTAGTGGATTTGTAAATATGTCTATAATTACCTCTATATCACATTGGCCATCATAGTATAATTCTTTCACCTCCATATCAGTCAGATCACACTCTATATTTACAAAGACAGGCTTTTGCTGAAGTGGTATATCAAACAACCATGGATCTCTTAACACTGAGTTGGTAGTCATGATCTTAACATGAGCTATAAAATTTATTATAGCATTGACAGTCGTTCTTAATGTTTTGTATGCCCAAGATGTATTCCTAATAGCATTTTGATCCCATAAATTAAAGGAGCCATATTTCTCCTTCATTAATGAGACCCATATATTTTATCACTATTGTTTAGTATATGCAATACCTACTTAGATAGTATGATACGATCTTCACCGTATCAAGGCCCTTTTCGAGCAAGGGTTAGCTCCAGCTACAAAAGAAGAAGAGATAACAGAGAGAAAGGGGCAGCAGCTTGGGAAAGAAGACAGAAGAAAGGAGGCTGATATTCAGATAATCGTTAGGGTTCTCAAATTACACATAGGTATTTATACTAATAACTCAGTAGATAAAGCTGAATACATCTCTTGTACCCAATCATATGATGTAGTCTTTCATCCACACCGGTTGGGTATGGGTGGCCTCTGCTCTACCAGGTTAGACCCCATCAATTCCTCAGCAGGTGGTTCCTCTTGCTCAACCTGGTCATGCTCCACTGGTTCCTCAGCAGGTGGTTGTTCAGGCTCTAGCATGAGTGGAAATGTCACATCATTGGCGCCTCCTCGGAAAGCCACCTTGTCCTCAAGGTGAAGGTCAGGGTACTGCCGGATGAAATCCTCCGGAGATTCCCACGTTGATTCTTCTGATGGATTACCACGCCATTGAACTAGTACTTGGCGAGTTGGCTTCCTATGCCTGAGCAACATCCGGGTCGCGATGATAACTAAGGGTGAAAAAATTAGGCCTGTATCTCTAGTGATCTCAGGCAAGGGACGAGGAGGGTCTACCGCGGAACCGCGGAAGGGTTTGAGGGTAGAGATATGGAAGACCGGGTGGATGCGGCATCCAGGGGGCAGCTCAAGTCGATAGGCGACAGCACCCACGCGTTCCACTACAGTGAAAGGCCCGTAGTACTTCAGAGCAAGTTTCTGGGAGGGGCGTTTAGACACAGTGGATTGTCGGTACGGTTGGAGCCGAACCAAAACTCGATCACCAATGTTCAAAACCAACTCCCTCCGATGAGCATCCGCTTTCTGCTGCATTCTGTGTTGAGCGGCCCGAAGGTTGGCCTTCAACGAACGCAGTAACGCATCCTATTCCTACAGAAACTCATCCAAGGATTGTATCTTTGTAGTCCCTTTAGAATAGGCAGGTATGGTTGGAGGAGTACGCCCATACAAAGCTTGGAAAGGAGTCATCTTCAACCCACTGTGATAACTAGTGTTATAGCTGAACTCTGCCCAGCCAAGAAGAATCACCCAACTTGCTGGTTTCTCCTGTATGAAAGCCCTAAGATACTGCTCCAAACCCCTATTAACAACCTCAGATTGCCGATCCGTTTGAGGGTGATAGGCAGTGCTATGCTTCAAGGAAGTGCCGCTGAGTTCGAATAGTTTTTTCCAAAAGTTACTAACAAAGATCGGGTCTCGATCGGACACTATAGTGCGTGGGAAGCCATGCAGGCGAACCACCAAGTCAGCAAACAATTCAGCTGCTTGCGAAGCCGTGAAATGAGTGGACATAGGCCCAAAGCGAGCTAATTTGGTGAGGCGATCAACAACTACCATTATCACCGTGAAACCGCGCACCAGTGGAAGTCCTGTAATGAAGTCAATAGTCACTTCTTCCCAAACTTGATCAGGGACGGGCAATGGTTGTAGCAATCCAGCCGGGTCTTGTGTTGAACTCATGATCTGTTGGCAGATCAAACATGAGGAGATCCATGTCTCCACATCACGGCGCATGTGAGGCCAATAGAAGCAAGAAGAGAGACGAACATGTGTCCGCTTGATACCAACATGTCCAGCCATAGGAGTCGCATGGAACTCGTGGAGCAAGCCTTCCTTTAGTGATGAATGTGGGCTAAGATAATATCGTTGGTTGTACAGCAAGATCCCTGCGTGCACAGAAAAATAATAAGATAATTTTCCTTCAGTGAATTGATGGTGCAAGGACTTTAAATCCTCCAATGTAGCGTTCTCTCTCTGAAGAGTCTTGAGGAGGTCAAGCTCGGCTTGGCTAACCAGCATCAAACTGTGGGAGGAGACCCAACTTGGCTCTTCCTGCACACGGGATAAAGCATCAACAACTAGATTGGTTTTGCCCAGTTTGGAAGTGAAAACCCAGAAGTTTACGAATGAAAGCCTGCTGATCAGGAGTCTGTAGAACTTGCTGTAGGAGTTCTTTGATGCTTCTATAATCAGTACGAATAACAAAGGGTCTTCCAAGGAGGTATTGTCTCCATTTCTGAATAGCCTCTATAATGGCATGAAGCTCTCGAATGTAAGTTGATGCTCCTCGGAATTTAGGACCCATCTTTCGATTGAAGTATGAAGTAGGGTGCTTATTTTGCATCAGAACAGCACTAATCCCTTCATTGGAGACATCTGTCTCAACGACAAAGTCAATATCAAAATCAGGTAATTTAAGCACAAGGGCTTCAGTCATATGGCCTGTTTTAAGGCCGAGAATGCCTGGGTGGCTTCAGGAGTCCAGACGAAAGCATCTTTGCATAACAGATCTGTCAAGGGTCGAGCTATGGCAGCATACCCTTTGATAAAGCGTCTATAGTAACCAGTAAGACCGAGAAATCCCCTGAGCTGCTTCAAATTAATAGGCAAGGGCCATAACGACATTGCAGCTATCTTCTGAGGGTCAGCTCGCACACCCGAAACAACAACAATATGGCCTAAATATTCAATGGAGGCTTGGCAAAACATGCATTTGGACATCTTCACAAATAACTTGTTAGCTTGGAGGCAGGGGAACACTTGCTCTGGATGAGTAGTATATGAAGGTCCAAAGAAGAGCTATAAACCAAGATATCATCAAAGAATACAATCACAAACCTGCGAAGAAAGGGAGCAAAAATCTGGTTCATAGTGCCCTAAAATGTAGATGGAGCATTCGACAATCCAAATGGCATCACAAGGAATTCGAAATGCCCTTCATGAGTGCGAAAGGTTGTTTTATAAACATCCTTGGAGTGCATTCGAATCCGGTAATAACCAGCCCGCGGATCAAGCTTGCTAAAGACAGAAGCTCCTCCCAATTCATCCAAGACTTCATTGATTGTAGGAATGGGGAATTTGTCTTTAATAGTTGTAGCATTCAAAGCTCTGTAGTCGACACAGAAGCGAAAGGTGCCGTCTTTTTTCTTGACTAAAAGAACTGGAAAAGAGAATGGACTTTGGCTGGATCTAATGAACCCTTGTTCCAGCATTTCCTTGACCATTTGCTCCATAGCGTCTTTCTGAAAATGAGGGTATCTGTATAGGCGAACATTGATTGGTTTGGTGTTTGGGAGTAGATGTATGCAATGATCAACTGATCTATGTGGTGGCAATTGCGATGGAATGCCAAACAGGGACTGGTATTTGTTCAAAAGATGAACAACAACAAGTGGAAGCCCAGGAGGTAGTTCAAACTTCTCTGTCACCGTGGTAGGAGATGTAAGAGATGTGCTGTCAGGATCTAATGGGCGTGTGTGCAATTCAAACAATGCTGAGAAGTCGGTATGACTGAGGAGAGCTTGAAGCTGGGGAAAGGAGACGTGGCGCGGTGTGGATGGAAGGGTACTACAGAGGGTCACTGTCTGTCCTTGCCACTTAAACTCCATGGATAGTGCAGGATAATCATGGACCACTCGGCCCAGGTTGTGGAGCCATTGCATTCCAAGTACCACATCAAGACCTTCGAGTGCTAGGACATAGAGATCCACCGTGAAGGAGTATCCTTGCATGTTCAGAGGTACTTGTGGGCAAAACAATTTGCAAACCATATAGTCACCATTGCCTATATACACCCTGAAAGCTTTCATTGATTTCACAGGTAATCCCAACTTCTCAGCGAGCCTGGGCTTAATGAAATTGTGGGTACTCCCACTATCAATAAGAACCTGTAAATGATGCCCCAAGACCTCCCCATCCAAGTGTAGTGACCTGAGGTGTCCCTAACCATCTAATGTATTCAAACTGGATATATCTCTAGTGACAGTGTCATTCTCTGGGTTGTCGTTGTCCTCCCCCTCAGGGTAATTGGTATCCTCCTCATCGTCAGTCCCTAAAAGAAAAAGGAACTTACTTTTGCAACGATGCCCAGGTCCATATTTCTGATCACAATTGTAGCACAAGCCCTGGTTGCGTCGATCTTGTAGGTCAGCAGCAGATAAACGTTTCACTGGAAGATTAGGGCTTGTCAACAGTAGTGGTAAAGGGTTGGGACACGGGGGTCCCGTAGTCACAGGTACTACTAGGTTATTGGAGTGATGAGAAACTGGATTTATGGGGGTAGTGATAGTAGATTTAACAGGGTATGATGAAATAGGTGTAGGTTTGGAATATCCCTTTTGCCAAGAGCGCTGCTTCTTAACAGATTCCTCCAAGAGAGTTTCATGAGCTGTAGCCATTGCAAATGTTTCCATTAATGTAGTAGGCCGAGTTAACAGTAATTCTCGCCGAATATCCGAACGAAGACCACTAATAAAGAAGGAGATTAATAAGGGTTCGGAGATACCGATGACTTTGTTCATCATCTCCTCGAATTCAGTCTGGAAATTGGCCACTGTAGTAGTTTGAGAGAGCTTGGACAATATTCCTTGAGGATCGTCATAGATTGAGGTACCAAATCATTGCCTCAGATTGACAAGAAAGCTTGGCCAAGTAGAGAGAAGGTTATTGGATTTCATCCATTAAAACCATGCTAAAGCCTTACCCTCCAAATGGAAAGAGACAATACGGAGCCGCAATGATTCCGGAGTACAATGAAAATCAAAGAACTCCTCTATTCTAAAGATCCAGCCACTTGGATAAGAGCCATCAAACCTCGGAAGCTCCATCTTCATAGACCGGCCAAAAGACCCGAGATCAGATCCGCCCGTGGGCCCAAGGAGACGAGGAGCCACCAAAGAAGAAGCTGGAGTGGTTGATAGTTGAGATCGGAGCTCGTTAAAGTGTGCATCGACGGACGCCATATACTGCTCCAGAGAGCGATGGTAAGACATGGCTTGATCGCCCATCTCCACGGATATCGCTTTTAGGGCATCCATAACTTCCGAGGAGTCTGCCATGAGGGGAGGAAGAAGGGTACAATGAAAGCACCAATTGATACGATCTTCACCGTATCAAGGCCCTTTTCGAGCAAGGGTTAGCTCCAGCTACAGAAGAAGAAGAGATAACATAGAGAAAGTGGCAGCAACTTGGGAAAGAAGACAGAAGAAAGGAGGCTGATATTCAGATAATCGTTAGGGTTCTCAAATTACACATAGGTATTTATACTAACAACTCAGTAGATAAAGCTGAATACATCTCTTGTACCCAATCATATAATGTAGTCTTTCATCCACACCGATTGGGTATGGATGTGCCTGACACGTTCTTTATCTCCAGGTCTCTGCTCCACCAAGTTAGACCCCATCAATTCCTCAGCAGGTGGTTCCTCTTGCTCAACCTGGTCAGGTTCCACCGGTTCCTCAACAGGTGGCTGTTCAGGCTCTAGCATGAATGGAAATGTCGTATCATAGTAATGCATTTTTCATCAATTTTAAGTCTTTAACACCTAGCCCACCCTCAGGTTTGGGCGTGGAAGCTGTTTTCCAGTTGATGAGGTGTATTCCATTATCTCTGTTGTTGTTGTTGTTGTTCTAAATAAAACTTCTTATCCTTTTTGTTATACTTTCCAGTATGGTTTTTAGATGACTTATGTGTTTAGGCCATAAACGGGTAAAGACATGATGACAGAGTTAGCTAAGGCCATCCTACTGATCAAGGACCATGGATAGGTTTAGTGTTTTCTAGTGTGCTAAGTTCTTCTCAATTTTTTTAGTGAGGGCTCTAAACTTACTCCTTGGTATGTTAAAGGATGATATCCAAAAGCCTAGGTATTTCAAAGGGAAGATCACACCATGTTGTAGTCTTAGTATGTCTTCTACTACTCTTTTAAGTTTCAGGTTGAGCTATGAAAGAAAAATATATTTCATACTTGTTAAGGTTTACTCTTTAGAGTTTTTTTTTTCTAGAGGCTCTATAACAGATAATCAAGTCATCAGCAAACAGAATATGCTTGATAGTAAGATTATTATGATCTTGATTCCATAATTGTTGAGGATATTTGTGAGGACCTATGACTATGATGAAGATGTAAGGAATAAGGCGTCCCCTTGTCTAATCCCTGCCTCTGTCTTGACCCACATAACTATTTTCCCATTAATTATAAAGGCCATAGTTGATGACACTATACAAGTTTTGACCCGATTGACCCAGTGAACAGGGAAATTCATTTTCAGCAGAACCACATTGACAACATCCCACCTTATTATATCATATGTTTTTTTCCATATCAATTTTTAGAATTATCATCGGTGTCCTAAGGTGTTTTTTTCTAAAGAAAAAACTAACTCATGGGCCAATAGCATATTATTAAGGATGTTCCTATCATTAATACATGTTGTTTGTTCCTTACTGATTATTCATGACAACACTGTCCTTATCCTATTGGACATGATTTTTGTGATGATTTTATAATTCATATTGCATAAAGAAATGGGTCTAAAATCCTTAACACATTGAGAATTATCTGTCTTTGGTATTAAGCAGGTGTGAGTTTGGTTCTAACTAGAGGATAATTGGCCAGAGCTATAGAAATGTTTGATTGCCATTTTCCTTATGACTTAGTGGAAAAACTTTGAGTTGTTATCACCATTTTGTAGCCATTTAAGTGTAGATCTTTGTTCCCATATTGTAGTGTTTTGTATTAATAAGACTTGTTGTTTGTTATATAGTACCGCAAGCTTCCTATCCTTTTCATGGTCTTCTATGTTTGTGTATTGTGTACTTTCAATTTTAGCTATTTCATTTTCCACCTCTCTAATCCTATCCTCTACACCTTGTGTCAGTTGAGGGTATTTTTTCAGTAAATCCTTCCTAAGATTATGAAATATGTGGCTCAAGTCATGCATTGGAATCCCTTTGCTCTCATTATACCAAATTTCATGAACAATATTGTCGGACCAAGCTGCTAAGTGTCCAACTATTAAATCTAAAGAGTCTAGTGCTCCTAGAAGTATTGAAATTGCATTGTAACAATCAAGGATTGTGATCGGATTGACATCTAGGCAAGTGTTTAATAAGGTAAGAGTAAATTGAGTCATGTCACAAATTATTAGCGAAAATTCAATCCGATCTTGTCCATACCCTAGATTTCCCTTTTTGGTTATTGCACCATATAAATGGGGACCTAATGAATCTAAGTTCAACTTTGTTGTCATACCTAGTCCATGATTATTGTCAGAGCCTCCTTGTTCTTTTGTTGATTTTCGGATGCCGTTAAAGTCTCCCAATAGGAACTATAGCCTTAGAATAACAGAAAGCTTGCCAAGCTCTCTCCATACACTCATATGTTATACTCTTTGACTATTGTAGATAATAGATATCGTCGTGGGGTTATTGTACCAAGGTTCCTCTTTCACAGTGCGATGATGCCACCTCAATATCCTTTCACTGGAATCGATGCCCATTGCCATTCCTTATGAAAGGATCTACAAAATCCAAGAACCCTTGGGCCTAGTTTCTACAAGGAAAAATAGAGACAAATGATTTAGCCTCATTAGGGAGTGTATACAGCTTATAGTGTCCCTATCAACTGCTCCTTTGCAATTCCATGAAATAAACTTCATAGTAAACTATAATAATAGATAAATATTATAGTCAAAACATTCAATTTCCATCGGGCCCGATCCTGCGCTTCTTAAGTTGCTTCCTTAAGTCAGCTGCAACTCTTCCTACTTGCCTCTCCTTTGTAGGTGGCGCAAGCCTAATGATCCATGTCATCATGTGGTTCTTGATCTATATAGACTTCGGCCATAAGGATCTCCATTTGACTATTGGTTACAATGTCTCCCATGTGGCTATTTATAACTTCTTGCACTAAAGAACTGTGATCATTAGTGTCCTTAGTCATGTTTGGATAATCCTTGGTCATTAACTACGAAAAGAGACGAAGGAGGACAATAACCTAGTGGGCCACATGTCGCCCCATGGTTATTATCCTTTTCGAAATATCTCGCTTTTCCAAGTTGAGTGTATGTGGTGCCTTCCCGAGATAGCTCTTGGTTAGCGTGGCCACTAGCACGGTTTCATTGGCATTGCAAAGCTTCCAAAGAGAGGTTAGGGTCCACGCGACCATATGTGGTCTCCTTACTTCTCTCCCTTGAGTCACGTGAGCCTTTGGGCTCTGTAACATGCTTATCTGACATGCTTTGGAAACGACCTCCTTAGGCACTACGACCGAGGGTTCGACCTCGACCCTAAGACTCCACGTGTCCCAACTCATGTGGGTTAGTGGGTCAGTTCAATTGCACATGCTCGACCACATCTTCGCATGTGATCATCTCCTTAGCTGAGCCTGCAACGTTTGCACCTTGCTAGCCACCATTTGATTGAGGTCGTCCTATAAATGATGGCCCTCGACCACATCCTTGCCACCGTCTTACCATCATCCAAGGGTCGAATACTGGTTCAACGTTACCTACACTTTTTGGCCTCTCCTCGGTCAGAGCTCTGCTTTGTGGAGTTGCTGTATTTCGAGGAAGGGGTCGGTTTCCTTGACCACTACCGCGTTCCCTTTCAAGTCAAGTGGTCGTGGTCGTGGTCGAGTTCCAAATCCCTCTCGGCTGACTCCCAAACAACTCCTTCTAGCAGTGCATCGCCCTGTGGCAGATAACGCCTCACCTATAGCAAAATATAGGGAGTTTTTCATATAGAACCGCAACAAAAATTTTACAAGCCAATGAGCTTACCTATACACCGTGTTTGAGAGGCTTGTTGAGGTCCAGCTCTATACAAACCCTAGTGAATCTAGCTTTTGTTCATCATGGTTGTAGTTTCGTCAATTTTAACAACTCTGCCAAAGAACGACGCCACCGTCTCCAGAGCCTTAAACTACTAGTACGATCGACTGAGAAATGATATAATTAAACCCAAAGTTGCCGAGGACAAGTGCTCGAAGCTCAGTTGGAAGTGTTCTCTCCACCGTATAAGATAGAGAACATAGTTGTTGATGGTCCAGAGACCCTCAACCAATAATGTTTCCAGCATATACTCATAAGAGCATGTGATAAGAAAGAAATCATTGGCCATATTAGTGAAAGAAAACTCACCCAGACTATCCCAAAATCTAGTGAGACGTTCCTTTGCGACTTCAAGGGAAGAAGGCTTACCTATCACCTTACCATAAAGGGCTCAATATCCCTCTGGTTGCGAACTACGTTCATCTATGAGGCCAACGAGTGGAGAGCCTCTCTATGGTTCCTGCTTGGACGAGGGACCATATTGAATAAGCACTAAGATGAGGTTTGAAACCCCTGGCTTCTCATATTGGGTTTCGATGGCGATGGAAGCACAAATCTCATGGGTAACTTTACGCCTCCCCCCACCTACCATTGCAAGTGGGGGAACAGGTGGTGGCAAGGAGCACAAGATTCTCAAGCATGCAATAGTCGCATGGCTCTACGACCTCTCAAATCAACAATAACAATATTTTTGATATAGAGTTCCCACAATAATGTTGATGAACTTTGTATCACTAGTTTTTGCTTCATTGGTGGTAGGTAGCTTTGCTTGAATTGATGCATTTGTTGTGTTTCCCCACGTCTATGTGCATAAAGATTGATAAATTTATCTCTTCTATGAGGATCTGTAAGCATTGTACAGACTTATTCATAATGGTACGTTGAATACAATTGCAAAACAATTTATTCAAGTGTTACATATCAACAACTTAAATAAATAAGTATTTTTTTTCTAATAACAGGATAAATCAAAATGTTAATAGTTGATGTAAAGATCCACTCTTTCTAAATATTAAAGCAGATCTTGATTAACTTAACGAGAGAAATTGATCAAAAAAGGTGAGATCAGAGGATTTCGATAAAAAGGTCAGTCACGATCGATGATGATTCTTTTTCTTCCTTCACTCTGCGAATCAAGGGCTCCTCTAGGGATCCGTCTTCTGGAAAGAGAAGAGAACCATGGGAAAGAAGAGATCCGAGCATTCTTACTTGGGGGGAGCCTCCGACGATCAAATCAGGACTTTGAAAGAGCGAGAGAGAATGAGAGAAGAGAGAGAACTCAGGTTAGATGATATTTCTAATAGAGATACCATATATCATATTACCTTATCAGTGGATTGGTGACCTCTTTTTATACCTTGTTGGTCTAATCCGCTAGATCTTGGTGTTCTTAGAGATTCATCCTCCACCGTTGGATGACCAGATAGATGAGAGTAGGCTGCTATTTTAGAGGTCCAAATTACGTTACATGTTTACGGTTATTTTTACCTCATAACACTAATAAATAAATAAAAAATGGACAAAAATGATCCAAAATCAAACAGTTAATTCCGGTCTCCATCCATAGAGAGTTGGAAAAAAATTAAAAGGACTATCATACCATATATGGATTTCTTTGAGATTACTAAACTTTTCAATAAATATTAACTTAATAATTTTAATTATATATATTATTTATAATAAAGTTCATTAATTTTAGAATAACATGTGATGGCATTAATTTTAACTTCTCCAAGTATCTCCTCTTATAATTTTTGTTCAAACATATTTTGGTCATCTTCTTTCATGTATACATGTTTAGATTTAAACATATAAAGGTCTAAGGTTTTTTTCCTATTCAATATAAGGTTATTTAGTTCATCACACTAAAGTTTAAAAATGTGACCAAGCTGGTTGGAAGCATTTATCTTTTTTTTTTTAATATGTTTTGTACTTGTGTGGAAAAAAACACTTTTATCAGTTTTTCCATAAAACTTAAACAAAGAAAAAAAAATGCTCTCATTTTTCCAAACAAAATATTTTTATAAGTGATTATATAGTAATTTGTCCAAACATAAAATATTTAAAATACTCACATATGTACTTACAGAGAACACTTAAATAAATCTTAAAAAGAGTATAATTTTGAGAAGTAAATCCAGCCTCTCTCCAAAAACAAATTTCATCAAATCCACCTACACCACTCTAATAAATTCTAGTTTTTCAAAACTCCCAAATATAATATATATATATATATATATATATATATATATACATAGGTTCCCGATACTGGTAGTGGTAGGATCATTATCTGAATCTGGTCTCCATCATTTCGACTTGGGCGTGTTTGAAGGATTTCCAAGCTGCGGATGGGAAGATCATCGAAAAATAAGCTAGTATGTACATTTTAAATACAATTTGGTGGCCGTTTGGTCCTCCCACTTAATAGTTGAAATTACGAACCGCTAAAATTTTCTAAAATAAAACCGTTTAAGTGGGAGGACCAAAATACCACCAAATTATATGAAAATGGACATCTACTTATTTTTCGATGATCTTCCCATCCGTCTGGTAAAATCCTTCAAACATGCTCCAAAGAAAATGGGAGCCGGATCTGCGGATGTCACGGCGACTTTATAACTTAGTGTATATATATATATATATATATATATATATATATATATATATATATATAAGAATGATAGAGTGAGAAAAATGGACATGCTAGCTTATTTTTCAGTGATCTTCCTATCCGTACAGTTGGAAATCCTTCAAACATGCTCCAAGGGCCGAAATGGGAGGCCGGCCGGATCTGCACAATGTCCGACCGGTTTGACCTTATCACCTGTGTGTGTGTGTCTATATATATATATATATATATATATATATGCGGCCGGCCCACTCTAACACTCAGCCATGGAGTGGGTCATTGGTTTGGGCATTTTTTTTTTTAGTTTTGGTTTTGAGTGTTAGGGTGGGCCGGCTGCATTTCACTCTGACATGACTATATATATATATATATATATATATATATATAAAGCTTGATAGCATCCGGTCGGCCCATCTAACTGTTGCTATGGGTGAGGTCTGTTGGGATTTTAATTGTTTTTGGGGGTTGGGTGTTAGTTTGGGCCGGTCACAAGTGGCCGGTCGGATAATATCAGGTCTCTATATATATATATTAATAAATTAAATCATCTTTATAAAGATTCTGCAATGCATTTCCATGCAAGTGAGAGAATAATATGATATTTATAGTCCAAGCCTAAACAGTAAAAAATGATGGTACCTCAGCAAGCAGTCTGTCTGTATCACTTTATTTACCCTTGTTTGGTACCTCTCTTTGTTTTCCAGCTCCTGACTGTGAAAAGAGAAGTAGAAAGATGAGGGGAATGAAAGGCGGCCAGGCAGCAGAAATACCAAACAAATGAGTTTCCAGGAAGATGACCACCTCTACCTTTCATTCATTGTACTCTGCCTTCCATTGTGGAGACCACAATGCCACCCACTTTGGCCTCTTCCTGTCAAAACTTTTTATTTCTCCAAAGCTTCTCTCTCTCCATTCCAGACTGTCCACTCCAACCCATCCCAGTCCAACAGGAAAGCTGCTCCCATGTTTACTTCATGGGTCCCTTTCCATCTCAACAGAAAAAAAGGTAAAAACAAAAGGAGTTGATATATCTATTCTATTCTTCTCTCCATCTATTGCATTTGCTCTTACTTTATTCAGAACATCTTAATTCTAATGAATATATGTTGTTCAAAACGAATCAAAATTTCATCTTTGATTGTTTGTGTTTGTAGAATTAAAAATTCTATAAACTAAATAGTTTACTTCATGGGGCCCTTTCCATCTCAACAGAAAACAGGCAAAAACAAAAGGAGTTGATTTATCTATTCTATCCTTCACTTTATCTATTGCATTTGCTCTTACTTTATTCAGAATATCTTAATTCTAATGATTATATATATGTTGTTCAAAACTAATCAAAATTTAATCTTTAATTGTTTGTGTTTGTAGAATTAGAAGTTCTATAAACTAAATAGTTTACTTCATGTGACCCTTTCCATCTCAACAGAAAAGGTAAAAACAAAAGGAGTTGCTTCATCTATTCTATCCTTTTCTTCATCTATGGCATTTGCTCTTATTTTATTCAGAAAATCTTAACTCTAATGAATGCATGTTGTTCAATACCTAATCAAAATTTCATCTTTAATTGTTTGTATTTTGTAGAATTAAAAGTTCTATAAACTAAATAGTTTACTTCATGTGATCCTTTCCATCTCAACGGAAAAAAATTAAGACAAAAACAAACGGAGTTGTTATATCTATTCTATCCTCCTTTCTTTCCATTGCATTTGCTCTTAATTTGTTTGGAAAATCTTTAGTCTAATGACTATATGTTGTTCAAAACTAATCAAAATTTCATCTTTAATTGTTTATGTTTATAGAATTAAAAGTTCTATAAAGTAAATAGTAGACTAGTATCTCACCTTTTCCATTCTTCGAGGTATATCTACCATTCAATACCACCCTCGAGACCCGAAACGAAATCAAAAGTACGAACAAAGAACACTGTGAACAGAATTTATGGAAGCGAGAAACATATATATGGAAACTTACCAGAGTGGCGCCCAATTCCAAAATCTCGCTTAACGTCTTCCCACCATGAACTTGCATGGAAGCTCCAGGGGTGATTTCTCCAAGCAACCAGACAAACTCGTACCCCCCCTCTAACCTCGGGTTCGTTGCTCCTGCGGCCCACTACACCCAGTTCCACGAACTTTAAAGTCCAGTGCGGCCTGCGCGCATGCAAAGCATGCGTCCCGTTTCCCCTAACACGTTTCCACTTCCCGAATCGCGAGTGAAAACTTTTTCCGGAAAAATTCAACGAAATGGAAATGCGGAAAATTTGAATCTTACGAAGCTTCGCGGAAACCCACTTCCCTTCCCCACTTCCTTTTTAACCGCCCCGTGGCGATGGCTACTCGCCAGGGATCTCAGCTGAGGATCGAGAGAAATGAAGCTGAGTTTGGGATCGCTGTTCGGATCGCCGGCGAAGCCCGGGAAGAAGGCGAAGCATGCGAGAACGATCTCGAGATCGGAGACGTCGTCGTTCGGATCGAACTCGTCGTCGGAGGAATCGACCCCGAAGTCGGTGCTCCCACGGGAGAAGGTGACGAGGAGGGAGCTGGAGGGGGTGCTGCGGAGGCTGGGGCCGGATCCGCCGACCGAGGAGGAAGTGGCGGCGATGCTCGCTGAGGCGGAGCGCGGCGGGGAAGGGGTGATCAGCCTGGAGGCGATCGGCGCGCTGGGTGGGTCGGGGAGGAAATCCACTGCCGGGATCGAGCTCCGGGAGGCTTTTGCAGTGTTCGACGAGGACGGTGATGGGAGGATCTCGGCGGAGGAGCTGATGAAGATGTTCGCCATGATCGGGGAGGAGGGCTGCACCATCGACGACTGCCGCCGGATGATCGGCGGCGTCGACAGCGACGGCGATGGCTTCGTCTGCTTCGATGACTTCGTCCGGATGATGGCCTCGCCGAGATGAAGGAAGGACTCGGTCCGGTTCGGTCATCGCGTTGCTGATCACGAGGCAAGAATACACGGTGGTGAGTTGTCTCGTGTTTGTTATTTTGGGATTTGGCCAAAAGCGCATGGGTATATTTGTAATTACCTGAAGGCCCTTTCTATGCAATTGATCACAGCCGTCCCTATTGCCTCGTGGAAACCATCATTTTCTGATGATCATATAAACATTAATAATTAATTAGCCGGCACTAATATTAAATAATAATTAAAAAATAAATGGTTAATAAAACGTGACAAAGACTAAAGAAGAAGTTTCTCTGCGGCTTCGTGAAAACCGCGGGCTGAGCGCGCGCGCTGTGTCATGTTGATGGGGACACTGAGCGAACACTTTGCGGGCGCCGTCGGAGTGTAAAAACTCTTTTGAGGAAATTAATCAAACACTTTTTGGGTTGTGTGTTTGGATGAGAAATAGCAGTTTATTCCTATGGATGTGGTCATCGACTGTGTTTGGATAAGGAATAGGAAAGTGGAATAAAGCTTGTTTTCAAGGGATTAATCATTTTCTTAGACAGCTAATATAAAATAATCATGAGTAGGGCTATCAAATGATTAAGCTGTTCTCGTGAACATCTTGAGATCGGATTGGTAAAAACTCAAGCTTGATTTAGAATTTTAAGCTTTCGAGCTGAGTTTGAGCTTTCAAAATTATAATCGAGCCCTTAATTTTGAATTAAATTGAGCTGAAATTGAGCTGTTATTCGAGTTAATTTCAAGTTCGAGCCATGCTTAAGTTGGAGCCAGCGATCAAGCTCAACCCATTTATAGCCCTAACCATGAGAGAAGGGGTGGTAATGAGTCGAAATCGAACCGAGGGCCAATGGAGCAGAAGCTCAATTCTAGCCCAAGTCCAATTGAAAGTTCAATTACTGATAATGGATGAAGGCCTGGAGGGGTGTAAGCCCAAATGTAAGATTGGGAATGCGGTTTTCAAACGATAGTTAAGCTCAACACACTAAAAATTTGAGCTCGGTTTGAAAATTTCGAAATGCGTATTAATATATATTACTATGTATATATATATGTATTAAAATAATAAAATATTTTGTATTTTATATAATATATTATCATATAAATTTTAGTTCAACTCACTAAAAATTCAAGCTCAAACTTTTCTAAATGTATATTAATATATATCAAAATGAAAAAAAATATATATTTTTTATATTATATTATAATGGAAATTTTAGTTTAGTTTATTATTTGATATAAGTAAATTATATATATATATATATATATATATATATATATATATATATATATATATATATGTGTGTGTGTGTGTGTGTGTGTGTGTGTGTGATCCTTAATTATATAAAAATTTAGATTTGTTTTTAAATCCTTTTATAAAATATAAACTTTAACTATATAAACTTTAGTCTGTATTCTAGCTTGAAATTAAATCAGTTGAATTTTAAATATGAGCTAAATCGAATCAAGCTCAATCTGGTGAAGTTAGAATTGAGTTGAACTCAAATAAATCTACTCAAGCTAATTTCAAACTCGAGCTTGCTCAGTTTCATCAAACTTGGCCCATTTATAACTTTTGTTGGGAATTATATCACTACGGTTGTAAAATGGGTTAAACTTGATTAGGTTGGGCCAAGATCGAGTTCAGCCCAAAATTGATTAGTTTGAGCTTGAGTCCGAAATTAGCTAAATGCCTCAAATGAGTTTGATTGAGTTGGACTCAATTTTTATTTTGAAAACTCGAGTTTAATTCGATTTAGCTCAAAATTAAAATCTAAATAATTTAATTTTAACCTAGATTTAGTTCAAAATTCAATTAAAACTTTTTTCTATACTTTTATACAATAAAAAAATATAAATTATATTATATTTTTAATAAATATATTTTATATTTTATAATTTAAAAAATAAATTTATAAAAGTGACGATTATGAAAATTTTATAATAATAATAATAATAATAATAATATTATTATATAAATAAATATTTTTAATTTTATCAAATAATATTAAAAAAATCTATGGAGATATTATATATATAGAATATATAATATTTTAATATAATATATAATAATATATAATAATATATTAATATATGTTATGGAGTAAAAATAACCATGGATGCGTAACATGATTCAAACCATTAACATAGGAGCTTGGACACCAAGTCATCCGACGATAGAGGATGAATCTCCAAGGGCAAATCAGGCCAACAAGCTATAAAAAGATCTTTTTCTCCATCTCTCTCTTGGAGTTCTAACTTGTCATTTGGAGGCACCCCCAGCATGAGCACTCGAATCCTCTCCCACAGTTTTTTTTTTTTTTTCTAGAGCAGGGATCGATTTGTGAAAACTTATCTTTGAAGGAGTCCTTAATCCAATGAAGCAAATAAGAAGAAGGATCATCTAACAAGATTGACTTCTCAAATAAGAAGAAGGATCATCTAACAAGACCGACTTCTCCATCAAAATCCCCTAAAAAATTCCCACCATTTCCGATTCATCTTTCTTGTTGATCAAAGTCTGTATAATGAGTCATCAAGACAAGTTTAATCTCATCCTGAGGTAGAGTTGGAAAGTTAATCCCAAGGGGAAGGGGAAGGGGGGAAGGTAAAAAAAGAGTGGAGGCTGGGCAGGAGAGGGCATCGAAGATCAAATCCCTAGAATCCTAATCCTCACCATGGAGAAGGTGGGGCCCGAAAGAGAGCGAGATTCATTCCACCGGAGTCGAGGCTCAACAGAGAATCATCTTCCACTTATCCTATTTATAGTTCTTATTTTCCAGTTGTTGTTTACTAGTTGTTCATAGTTCTCCTAGAGAGGAACTATGTTTACTGTCGTTTGTTTGATTCTATTGATGTTTGATGATTGTTGAATGGATGAGAATGGCTTGCTAGCTTTTATCTGTGATTTTGCATCTATTTCACTGGGTTTGAGCTCGGCACAAAATTATTTTAGAGCTCAAAATTCAAACTCAAGCTAACCTTGAAAGATCAAAATTTCGAGGTAAGCTTGAGTTTTTATCAAGTCCAACTCCAACTGCTTATGAACTATCATTTAATAGCCCTATTCATATATATATATATATATATATATATATATATATATATATAATCGAGTCAAATTCAAGCTTTGATCATTTGCCACCCCTACACGCCACAAACCAGATTCATTAAAAAATAATTTAAAAAAATAAAGACCCCACCGACAACTATACTAATACAACCAACTTTAATATGTTTGTCCCAGATCAAGCAATATGAACCCAGCATTACTATACTTTAATTTCAGTCTATTTTATTCATTAAATTAATCTTTGTTAAGTCTAATAAAAAATAATTTTGTCAATCTATAATGTAACATTGACGAAGTTGCGAGGAAACCAAGGCTAATCACTTTTAAGCAATTTAAAGCTTGATGATTACTTTGCATGTTGCTAGACGATTAAACTATTACAATTGAGTTTTACATTTGCATAGAACTTTTGTCTATATTTTCTCACATTTGAGCAGTAATAAGAGAAAACATCTGCTCACATTACTATATCATATTTTAGCAGAAATTTCATATCATATGTGTTTTAATCTAATTTTTTTATTATTTGGATCAATTTGGATAATTTATTCATTTTGTCTATGTACTAGTAAATTTATTATTATTTTAAATAAGAATACTAATAATAATTATTATTATTATGTAAAACCTATAAATTAATTTAGAATATGTTAAAAAATAAATATAATAATTATTTTTTTATTTTGAAAAGCTTGTTTGGCGTGTAGGATACATTTTGTGGTTAGCGGCGCGATTCTCGGCCAGCGGCGGACTACACGGCGGAGCTTATCCTTTCTGCCAAATGACCAGCAACTCACCTGAAACGTGATATGGAGCACAACGGCGGCAACAAACCCAGGCGGAATGTACCCCGTCGGGACCGACTCCAAAATCCAGAAGATCACCGCCAAGGACCGCGCGACACCAAAAGAGAACACATGGGAGGAACGTGGAGACGGAAGATACCGACGACCTCCCTGCCAGAAACCCACCAGACAGATCATCACCGTATGAGAAGCCCACAGAAGGACAAGGAAGAAACCCGCCCACCTCCGTCGTGGCAAAAAGTGGATGACGACGGATGGGAAGCGCCTGGCCGCAAAAGACGGCGTCACCCAACGGACAGCCCCAGGAATGGCAGGAGAAAGGAAGACCGTCAACCACCACCACGGAGGTCCCCCCCCCCACTCTCCGCACCCTGACCGGCACGATCACCGTGTGTGGGCAGTGCCTGCGACCGGGACACCGGGCGGATAAATGTCGCCGAGTGGTGACCTGCCGTCGGTGTGGTGGACTTGGCCATAAAGGCCGGGCATGTCACGTGGATCGCCGGAGCAACGCGGTGAACGCGCAACCACGCCGGAATGCAACAGAACCGAAGTCAAAACCGGTTGTGGAATCAATGACCAAGGGCGGCGACAAGGTGGAACCCTTGCAGGCAGTAACGCGAAACCTAACTAAACCACCAACAGACAAACCGCCTCCGATGAAGAAGAAGAGCCGAGAAAAGAAACTTGACGTGGAGTCAGCGGAGCAACTGCATATATCAGTAGCCCTGGATTCAGACATCTTCGAGGGGAGGGAGCGCATGAAGCGCTTCTCCATCATAAAGGTGACTGGAATACGAGAAGGATGGGTTGGAACAGGGGAAATCACTGATGTGTTGGCTGCCATCGTGGACGAAGAATGGCGATGGGAAGTCAAGCCGCTCCGCGACGGGCGTTTCATGGTGGCCTTTCCTTCGGTGGAGCTGGCAAGACAAACAGAAGCTCAAGGACCAATTCGACAGTTCAATTTCAACCTCGAGTTGGAACCATGGTCACCGGATCTATGGTGCAAGGGTAAGGCGGAGGGGGCCATACGCTGGGTCATAGTGAAGCAATTGCCGATGGATTGCTGGAGCCAGGATCTAGTTGCGCGACTACTAAAGCCCGTCGGCGACCTCATCCATGTGAGTGGCAGAGGAGGAGACTACGGGGACGATCTCCGTGTACTCCTCCGTATCAGGCGATCAAGGAGGATACCATGCAACATCCAATGCAACATGGGATATCGGCAATACAACTACACGATTGAGCTCCTCGACGGACAACCTGCACTACCATGGGACAATTCAGCGGCTGAGTTCGCACAAGACCTGACCGGAGAACATGGCATCCTTCCTGTGCGGCCACCAGGGGGACACAACAACAAAGGAAAGGCACAGCTGATCGAAACTGAAGAGGATCCGACGAACTTGGATGGCCGGAGAGGGAAGGGTATCGTCATCGGAGAACGAAGGCGGAATCCGGAGAACCGACGGCAAACCAGAAACGTCCAGCCAACAGGGACCCATGAAACCTCGAAACCAGGTAAGTTGCAGGGCTCGAGGACGGCGGACGTACCGGAGGGAAGTGAAAGGAGGACGTCGGAAAAGACCCCTTCAGCAGAGATGGGTCAGGATGCTGGCACAGTACCAGGCGGAGGCAAGACAAAGGAGAAGGAAACGGCCCTGCCAGCAGAGATGGGACATGGCGCTGCAATCGTACACCTCGACGTACCCGAGAGGAAGGAGTATGAAGATGTAGGGGCCGTAGACGAGCACGTGGATGATGCGATGACACAAGACCCTTTCTTCGCAGCTGCATGGAGAAGCAAGCGAGCCAGATCCTGTGCTTTGGACGTGGTTGGTCTCCCAGACGATCTGGGTCCGCCATGCTCAGTGCCACGAGGCACAATTGAAATACCCAATCAATGGGTGACCGGCGTAAACAACCAGACTGGTGGGGCCCGCACCCTCGCGCAAGTCATGCGCGACACAGCGCAACACCACAATGTACACTCTCAGACGGCTTCAGCCCAGCAAGCCCATTCACCCAGGGAGCCCAACCAACCCACTCAGCCAAAGCCGGTTCAAGAGGGCCAGACCAAACACACTGAAAACCTGGACACGACCAATTCCCAGGTCTTGAGCCCAAATGCCCTCATAGTTAATCATCCAGCAGCCACACCAGCTCCCCAAAAAAAAGCAACAGAGGTTGATATAGGAGAGAAATCAGCCCAAACCAAGGAGAATCAGGTGGCCCAGCGAGAAGAACAACCAAGCCCGGCAAGTCAGATCCAGAAGGCCCAGCCAGATGGGAATCTAACCCCACTTTTATCCAATGTATCTGCTAATGTTTCAATCCAATCAAAAAGCCCATTGAGGCCTTCCACTTACACCAACATCCAAATCATCCTAAATGAAGACACCATCAAGGCTCTGAACAATGAAACATGGATCAACCTAAACAATACAACACTAAAGAAAATTGGCAATACTTGGAACCTTATCACAAAGGAAGCATGGGAAATAATCAACCCACAAATTTTGGACACAACCACCCCTCTCAACACACCTATGGAAACTACAATACGGCTAGAAGCAAGAGAGAACACAAAGGAACTAACGGAGATAGGACCTCATGAAACACAACCACTACCAAAAAAAAGGGGGAGAGCAAGGAAAATAAAAATAATAAAAGCCCCAACAACAACTGAGACAAAGAAGCCGGAACCCAGAGCACAAAGAAACACAAGGAAAGGAAAGCAAAGAATAGTGGAGGATGACCCTCCATCCCTGACTACGGTACCCATCTCTTTCTCAAGCTGGTCGATTGAGGACTTCATGTCAGAAGCGAGAAAAGTGGGAGTACACTTGGAAATTGGGGAAGGGAATGCAGACAAAGTAATTAGACACCTATGGATGGCTTCGAACGAAAGAAACGAGGAGGATCAGGAGGGAAGCTCCAAACAACCTCCACCAGGGTATGAAATGGTTCCTCTATGAAAGTGATATCATGGAACGTTAGGGGACTGGGGAAGAGGAAAAAACGCTTCCTAGTCAAAGATTTCATCACGGCACAAAAGGCGGATGTTTTTTGTCTACAAGAGACAAAACTCCAAACCATAGACCCCCGAGCTTGGCGATCAATAGGGGGAAACACTTACACGGAAAAGGTGGTGCTACCAGCAAACAACACCCGTGGAGGATGTTGTATCGGATGGGACCCACGAGCCCTTAACCTCGTCAATGAATACACTGATTCCTTCTCAACAACTGTCATCCTGGAACGCGCAATGGACAGAAGTAAATGGATGCTCACCACAGTATACGGGCCCTGCGAAAGGGCGCGGAAACCAATTTTCTGGGAAGAACTAAGATCGATCAGAAGACGATGGCAGGGACCATGGCTGATAGGGGGGGATTTCAACGCTACGAGAAGCCCAACAGAGAGAAGCACTAACTCCGGAAACCCACAAGACCAACAGGATTTCAACAACCTTATCGCAGATCTACAGCTATACGACCAGCCGCTGTCCGGAAGAAGGTATACTTGGACCAATGGAAGACAGTCACCGACCATGATCCGGCTGGATAGATTTCTCCTTTCACCAGAATGGATGGCGGCGTGCCCCCGAGTCTGGCAGACTGTGCTACCGCGCGTTCGATCAGATCATGCCCCCATAGTCCTGGACTGCGGAACACATGACCTCAAACAGTACCCGTTTCGCTTCAACCGAGGATGGGGAAAGCAAGAAGGTTTCTGGGACATGCTTAAAGACTGGTGGCAGCTGAGTGAATATATAGGGCCTGGAGCATATCGATGGGCCAAAAAACTCACACTTCTGCGTGGCAGACTGAAAAGGTGGAATAGGGAAGAACAAAATGCAAAACGACAAAGAAAAAAGGAAATCTTGGATCATATTGAACAGCTGGACAGCAAAAGTGAACAACAGCAGCTTACCACAGAGGACGAGCAACAGCTTCATATTTTCAAAAATGAATATGACAACCTGATCAGGGTAGAGGAGGAGCACTGGAGGCAATGCTTGAGAGTGACTTGGCTGAAGGAAGGGGATAGGAATACGAGATTCTTCCACTCCATAGCAAGTCAAAGAAGGAGCAAAAACTGGATCCACCAACTGACAGTCGATAACCGCACCATCACCGACACAACGGACATCGCGAGAGCAATATCAGACCACTACAACAGACTACTAGGAAGAGCAAGACCCAACAGGTATCAAACTGACTGGATTCGAATGTTTCAGGAAACAACCCCAGCAGATTTGGCCCAGCTCGACAACCCCTTCACAGAACAAGAGATCCTGGCGGCCATCCAGGACCTCAATCCAGAAAAGGCGGCGGGACCAGACGGATTTCCTATGAACTTCTACCAACAAGGGTGGAACTTCATAAAGGAAGACATACTACAAACATTCCAAGAACTATACCAAGGCACCGCAAACCTGGAAAAACTAAATTGGGCACACATTCTTTTAATCCCAAAAAGGAATGAAGCAGCATCGGTTCAAGACTACCGCCCGATTAGTCTACTAAACTGCTCCATAAAGATCATCACCAAGGTATTGGCAAATTGGCTACAGGCAGTCATAGCAGATCTGGTTAACGAAAACCAAACGGCCTTCATAAAGGGACGATGCATCCAAGACAACATCGTGGCAGCCGAAGAAACTATTTATAGCATGAAAAAGAAGTGCGGAGTGTTACTCAAAGTGGATTTCGAGAAGGCTTTTGACTCGGTGGACTGGGCTTTCCTTCTAGAAGTTCTACAAGCAAGGAGATTTGGACCAAGATGGATAGGATGGATCAGGAAGATCCTATATTCATCAAAATCCAACTTCCTAATTAATGGATCCCCGACGGGGTACATACGACACCAAAGAGGACTACGACAGGGGGACCCGCTCTCACCTTTGCTCTTTATTCTCGCAATGGATGTCTTCACCACAATGGTGAAACATGCAACACGCGAGAACTTATTTGAAGGCTTTCGGATTGGGCCAGCAGAGGGAGACCAAATCTCATCTTTAATATATACAGACGACCTACTGATTCTCAGCGCAGGGAAAAGAAGAGATTTCAGAACACTAAAGCTGATTTTCCACCTCTTCGAGGGACTATCGGGACTCAAAATCAACTACCACAAGAGCGCACTCATACCCATAGGGGTATCTGCATCGGAGGCCAGAGATCGAGCGGAAATTATTGGATGCTCCATAAACCAACTCCCAATTAACTATCTCGGAATCCCACTAGCAGGGAGTCGGCCCAAAAAGGAGGATTGGAACAAGCTTATCCAGAAAGTTCGAAACAAGTTGGCGACATGGAAAGGGAGACTGATATCCCTAGGAGGTCGTATCACCCTGGTAAACTCGGTCCTATCGGCAATCCCGAATTATTGGATGGCGATGTACAATCTGCCCAAATGGGTAATCAGACGTATCGAAGGTATAAGGAGGGATTTCTTATGGAAAGGGGCCAACCCTGACTCCAAAGCGTACCGTCTGGTGAAATGGGAGACGCTAACCAAACCAAAGGAACTTGGTGGTTGGGGAATACTGAACCTAAAAGTCTTCAATGAGGCCCTACTCGGTAAATGGTGGTGGCGGCTACTGAAAGGGCAGACGGGAATCAGTGGTAGGATCATTGCGCATGCCTATTTTAGGAGATCACAAGTGAATCCGTATAGGAGCACACCCAGGAGGGCCTCGTTTTTCTGGAAGGGGATTGCGGCGCAAAGAGATATCACCATGGCAAGTATCACAACCATCGCAGGGACCGGGGAATCGGTTCGGATATGGTATGACAATTGGATTAATGGGCATAGCCCACACAGAAGATTCCCGGAATTTGAAACACTGTGGATCAAAGTGGACCATACAGTTAAGGAAGCGCGAAGGTTAAAGGAAAGGGGATTGCCGATACTTAAACAGGGGCCCCTGTCAATGGGGGCAATGGAGATGTTGCAAGAGCTACAAGAGCACCTTACAACTGGAGAAACCCAACTTGAGGATGAAAGAAGATGGAGACTCACCTCCAATCAGGAATTCACAGTGAAATCGCTCTACCTTTTTAGAATTGACGGCGGCATGAAAAGCCACCTTACGAGCTCCTTCTGGAAACAAGCATCCCCCCTAAAAGTAAAGCTCTTTGCATGGTTGGCTTTGGAAGACAAACTTCCCACACTACAAAACCTTGCAAAAAGAAATTGGCAAGGGACAAGAACCAACTGTTACCTCTGCAGCGACCAAGAAGAAACTACCGATCATCTGTTCACCCTTTGCAGATATGCACATGGAATTTGGACGCACTATGCCCAACTTCTGAACATCGATGCACCCCCCAACAGGATACAAGATCTATGGGGGGGACAATCGATTGGTAAGAACCTGAGGAGCGATCTTCGAAAGGGATGGTCACTGCTCGCGATGGCAATCACTTGGAACCTTTGGATGGAAAGAAACCGACGATGCTTCACAAATAAACAACGTGTTTATGCGAGACTCATCGGTCACGTAGACTTCCTCATCCTCACATGGTTTGAAGGAGCGCATGCAACCACGCAATCGCAGCTGCGAACCCTGAAGGACATCGTCGAACGAAGCCTCACCCTTACTAGAAACGAGCGTGAGACAAGCCCCCCCGAAGCAGATTTTGAGGAGGACAATCAGAATGAACCGACACTAGCAGAAGCACATCACACGGGGGACTAGCCCATGTTTTCTCCTGCTTAGCCTAGTAAAGGATCCTATGTAACACCAAACTCGTTCGTGTAATCACTCACTTTTCGCATTCAATAAGACAATGTGGTTTATCCACTTTATTAAAAAAAAAAAAAGAATTATTTTTTTTATAAAAAAAATATATATTTGAGAATAAATACAAAAATAAATAGAAGTGAAGTCTCTGAAAAGCAAGCGAGTTCTCCAATGGCGACGAGCTCGGCAAGGGTCTGAAGGAGAAGAGAAGAAGACAAAGAGAAGGAGGCCAAGATGCTGTCTTCGGCCTTCGATTCGCGGTCGCTGCAACTGATCGTCTTCGCTGTTCTCCTCATAAGCGTGTCCTTCTACGCCGGGACCCTCTTCGGCTCCAATCCCTCATCGCCCTCCTCTTCCACCATCTACCTCCAACCCCAGTCCCAGCCTGCTCCTTCTCCCTCTCGAGGTACTGTTTTTCCTTTGTCCCTTTCGGTTTCCATGTCCAATTGCTCGTAGATCTAGTCCCTTGTTGCGCTTCTTTTGAGCTTTCTGATCGTTGTGAGAAAAATGCTGCTTGTTCGGATCGCCAATTGTTTAAATTATGGGTCCAGGTTGGTTGATTTCCTTTGGCGGTGCACGTAGTACTCTTTTGGATTGATACATTCGATTTATTTGTTCGTTAGGTTTCTTATGGGTTGTTGTTTCGTCTTGGACGTACTCTTAAAATCTGGAGCTTGATTGATTGCTTTCGACCTTGCACACAGTAGTTAATTTGATTTATATATTGGAATTGTTCGTTTTTTATGTTTTTTATGGAGTTTAAGTCAGATCACTAATTATTGAAATAGTGTATTGTGAGTTTTTGTTGTTTCTGGGTTTTCTTGAGATTCCTACTTGGTTTTTATCTTAAAGTTTGGAACTTGATTCCTTTTGACCATGAATGCAGTTCTCCATTGGATTGAGATACATGGGAGATTGTCAGCTATTTAGGGCTTCTTTTGGATTTTAGTTCCTCTCTTCTTTTGTATTATTGCAGGGGATTTGCAATTCAGAAACAGAGTTTCTCTTACCTATAGAACGAAATCAATTTTGATACCTGAAAGTGGGATGGATATATGCCCTTTGGACTTCAATGAGTACATTCCTTGTCATGACTTGACATATGTTAGAAGTTTGATTCAGAAGTTGGATATTTCAAAGAAGGAAGAGCTTGAAAGCCATTGTCCACCACCTGAGAAACACTTGTTTTGTTTGGTGCCCCCACCAAAAGATTATAAGATTCCTATAAAATGGCCGACTAGTCGGGATTATGTTTGGCGAAGCAATGTGAATCATACACATCTTTCTGAAGTAAAAGGGGGACAAAATTGGGTTCATGAGAAGGGTAAGCTGTGGTGGTTCCCTGGAGGTGGCACTCATTTCAAGCACGGAGCTGCCGAGTACATTGAAAGGTTAGCACTGCTTTATTTTTGTGGGTTGCTTCTTTGAGCATTCTCTTATATTAGGTATTCAATTTGCAGCTTTAACATGTTTTTTAGATCATATTGGCCGTCAACAAGGAAACTATTTTTCTTTTGGATTAACATGTTGTATTACTTCTGCATGTCAGAGTTGAATTGCCAATCCTATTTCTTTGTATTGATATTGACCCAACCTATACACTTCTCTATTTATTGACAGATGGATGGCCACATGCAATTTCCTTATCCACTAACCTTGTTTGTTTCTTCTTGCTCACATTGCTACCTGCAAAAGTGTTGTTTTATCTTTTGTTTTAGTACTTCATGATAATGGCAGGCTAGATTCAGCAACCATCTAACCTCTTATCTTTGTTATTGGCACTTTCTGCCATGTATGCTTCATGGTTTGTTCTACAAAATTGCTTTGTCTTTCTTGTAAATGCAGGCTAGGAAACATGATAACTAATAATTCAGGTGATCTGCGTACGGCAGGAGTATCTCAAGTTTTGGATGTTGGTTGTGGCGTTGCCAGCTTTTCTGCATATTTACTTGACTTGGACATTTTAACAATGTCTTTTGCTCCCAAAGATGGTCATGAGAATCAGATTCAATTTGCTTTAGAGCGAGGAATTGGTGCAATGATTTCTGTGCTGGCCACAAAGCAGCTGCCTTTTCCCCAAAACTCATTTGAAATGGTGCATTGTTCAAGATGCCGTGTTGATTGGCATGAAAATGGTAATATAGATTTGGCTTTTCAGTTTATCCTTTTATACAATATTAATTTTTTGCTATTTGTCCTTGATATTGATATATGCAAAATTTGTGACTCTAAAAGGGGTGTGGTTTCTTTTCTGATTAGCATTTTTTGTATCAAGGTTTGTAATCTCCATCATTTTTTATCTAGGAAGATTATTTTATTTGCATGAACCTCCTAGGTCCAGACTTATTTGATTTGGAGATAATCTAATAGCTTATTATCCTTGTTTAACTTCTTTCAGATGGAATACTGCTTAAAGAAGTTGATCGCCTTTTACGAGCAAACGGGTATTTCGTGTACTCAGCTCCACCTGCTTACAGGAAAGATAAAGATTATCCTATAATTTGGGATAAGTTGGTAAATTTAACTACAGCAATGTGCTGGAAACTCATAGCTAAGCAGGTACAGACCGCTATTTGGCAGAAGCAAGAAGATGAATCATGTCGACTGCAAAATTCTGAGAGTAATCTACTTTCAATATGTGAAGTTGTGGATGATTCTATACCCCCATGGAGAATTCCTCTTGGGAACTGCATACAGTTACAGAACCAGCAGTCAAATTTACAGAAGCTCCCTCCTAGACATGAAAGGCTATGGTTATACCCAAAAGGTCTTGAGAATATTGGTCAGTTTGCCTTGAACTTTCATTACTACATGAGCTTCATTTCATCATGAATTATGCGTCCATTATTTCCTCCTAATTCTTCACCGGCACAATTTTACATTCTAGTAAACTTGCAGTCATTAACCTCATAATAGTGATGCTGACTCATTCTTTCACATAATCATGTAATAAGCAGTGACATTCAGATTCATTTTAACCTTGTATTATCTCAAGAAAAGAAAACAATTATCCTTGTGGTTCCTGGATGAAACAATTTGCTCTACCCTTTTCTGATGAATGATGACCCAATGGTATATTCCAACAGGTGTTACTCCCGAGATGTTTGATTTGAATAATATATTTTGGAAAGAACAGACCCAGCAATATTGGAAGCTGATTGGTCTCAACAAGGTAGAAATTCGAAATGTTATGGACATGAATGCTTATTATGGTGGTTTTTCTGCGTCACTCAGCAGCTTGCCATTTTGGGTGATGAACATAGTTCCAAGAAGCATGAATAATACATTGTCTGCCATATATGATCGTGGATTAGTTGGTGCTTTTCACAACTGGTGAGACACTTTCCGCCTCTATTGCCAACTTTGTCCATAACAATTTGTTAATGATTATTCACCATTCTGTTCTTCAGGTGTGAACCCTTCTCAACATATCCACGCACATATGACTTGCTACATGCTTATCATTTGTTTTCTCACCTAAGTCTTAATGAGGAAGGTTGTCAAATAGAAGACTTGTTGCTAGAGATGGACCGTATTGTTCGTCCACAGGTGATACTCTTGATTTTGTGTTCTACTATAATGCTTTTAAATTTGAAAAGAAACAGTTTTTTACATTTCCCTAGCTATTTGTATTCCATCTGGAAACCGTTCAGGCTTTTACTCAAAATCACTTCAAATGTGCAGGGTTTCATCATCATCCGAGATGATGGCTCTATCATCTCAAGAATCAAGGAAGTCGCACCAAAATTCCTTTGGGACTTCACATCACACA
Organism: Dioscorea zingiberensis; assembly: GCA_026586065.1. Lineage (NCBI taxonomy): Eukaryota > Viridiplantae > Streptophyta > Magnoliopsida > Dioscoreales > Dioscoreaceae > Dioscorea > Dioscorea zingiberensis. The sequence continues at coordinate 58,956,334 of CM048821.1, forward strand.
CTCTGGAAAACGAAGAAAAGAAAATCGAGCCAGTGCTAGTGTGCAGAAAGAAGTTCTGGGCTATTGTTTGAAGTATATTAATCTTTGAAAGCCTCCGATGAAGTTCTTTGTGCAGCAACCGTCAAATATAATCCCGCAAGTTTCTCTCGAGTTTCAAAACATGCGCGTGGATAAAACACTGCTAATATCATCTTCCGAGACTCAAAAGCTGCATGCATCACTCCTGTCAACCTGAAACCGAAAGAATGTTTGCTGCTACTACACCTTCCAGGGATCTTCTTTGAGTACATCTTTGTGAATGCAATTCATTGACAGTTTACTATGTTTATACATCTTCTTTGTGAATGCAATTTTGTTTATTGAATCTTAAATTTACGACATCCAAATTTCGGGTACTATTTCTTACAATTTTTCTTTTTTTTCTTGTGCTACGTGGAGTCATCTCCAAAAGAAAGACAAAAATAAGAAAGAGAAAGAAATGCATCTGTGGTGGTGATTGTGAGGCTTGTTATCAAGACACTAGTCTCATGGATAGACTTGGTTGTTTCTATGGCTATTGCCTCCCTGCATTCTCAGCCGCACGATTCCCTCCCTCTCTTATCCTGATCATCCAATGGCCCACGTCCACCCATTGTCCCCCTACAAAATCTAATACTCCCTGTTATTTATTCCCCTCACTTCACCTCAACTCTCATTCTCATCCCCTGTACTACTTACACTTGCACAGAGGTTTGATTATTATTAGTTTTATTATTAGTTCATTGTATGATATGATGTAAAAAGTTTATATCTTGTTTTGATTAATTCCATGTTTGTTTTCTCTTGAAGATTCATTTTTGTACTTTTTTTTTCTTTTGAGTTGAGAAAGAAGTACAATTGGTTGGATTGAAGAGTGTTTGGTTTTTAATTTTTTAGTAAAAATTGAATTTTGCATGGTTATATGATTGAAATATAATAATTTTGATTGAAAAAGGAGTAGGAGAAGAGAAGATGGATTATGTGTATGGACCTGGGAGGAACCATCTCTTTGTTCCTGGACCTGTGAACATCCCTGAGCCAGTAATCAGGGCCATGAACAGGAACAATGAGGATTACCGTTCTCCTGCTGTGCCTGCAATGACTAAGACTCTGCTTGAAGATGTTAAGAAGATCTTCAAGAGCACCACTGGAACTACTTTTCTCATTCCCACCACTGGTATGTACTGTTGCACTGTTCTTTCTTTTGAGAGAGAGAGAGAGAGAGAGAGAAATATAGTTTCTGAGTTTTAGTGTTCATAACTTGTTTGTTGAATTGCTTACTTTGGTTTCTGTAATTTTATATGCTGTTAATGTGTGTTTAGATGGGAAATGATGGAATGGAAAGTATACAAGAGAGAATTCTTGTCATTCGTTGCCTTTCATTGAAGCAAACACAATCTTAAATCAGTAATTTTCGAGTATTTGCATTAGTTTGGATAAAAAGGAAAGACTTGTGTCAGAATCTTATATCAGTGAATGAAGATTTCTTTAATTTTTACTGAAGTTTTAGTATTTAATATCTATCAGGTAACTCTTTCAAACTAATTGTTTTGTTAGGCACTGGAGCATGGGAGAGTGCTTTGACAAACACATTGTCACCGGGTGATAGGATTGTGTCTTTTCTCATTGGACAATTCAGTCTTCTCTGGATTGATCAGCAACAACGCCTGAAATTCGACGTTGATGTCATAGAAAGTGAATGGGGACAAGGTGCAAACCTTGATATTCTCGAATCGAAACTAGCAGCTGACAGGAACCATACCATAAAGGCTATCTGTATTGTTCACAATGAGACTGCAACTGGAGTCACCAACAACCTGTCATCTGTAAGGAAATTGCTCGGTACGCTTCGATATATTGATTCACTAAAGTAAATAAATCAAGAGTAGGAAAAAATTCAAAATTTTAATTGTCTGATATGCGATTGCAGATGAGTACCAGCACCCTGCTTTGCTTCTTGTGGATGGAGTGTCATCAATATGTGCACTAGACTTCCGTATGGATGAATGGGGGATTGATGTCGCCTTAACTGGTTCGCAGAAAGCTCTCTCACTGCCCACAGGAATGGGAATTATATGTGCTAGTCCAAAGGCATTAGAAGCAACTAAAACAGCGAAATCAGTGAGAGTGTTCTTTGACTGGAATGACTACTTGAAATTCTACAAACTCGGAACATACTGGCCATACACTCCTTCCATCCAACTGCTTTACGGGCTCCGAGCGGCGCTCGATCTTATCTTCGAGGAAGGACTTGATAATGTCATTGCGAGGCACAGCCGATTGGGTAAAGCAACAAGGTAAACAAAATACATTGAATTGAATTCTCCTTTTTAACTATCAATTATTTCTCATCACAAACTCGACATTCAGACTTGCAGTTGAGGCATGGGGATTGAAGAACTGCACTCAAAAGGAAGAATGGTTCAGTGACACTGTGACTGCTGTGGTTGTTCCTCCAAGCATTGATAGTGCTGAAATTGTTAGGAGAGGATGGAAGAGATACAACTTAAGCTTGGGATTAGGCTTGAACAAAGTTGCAGGAAAAGTCTTTAGAATAGGACATCTCGGCAATCTAAATGAGGTAATATACAAACACAGTGTCTCTAAGTCATACATATAAGCATAGGATCTTTGCCATATTTGATGTGACACTATTTAGTTCATCCTGTTTATGAACAGAATCAGAAACGAGCTGGGTTATATATATATATTGTCTAAATTTCTTTTTCCTATTAACTTAAACATTTAAGATGGATTGAACCAATCTAATGACTTGTTTATCTCTCGAAACTTTTATAATTGCAACTGTTGGTGTATATCTATATCGATGCCTATATATATATATATATATATATATATATGAGTCTTTCTTTCTTTCTATCAGCTTAAACTTTTAGATTGGATCGAGCTAATGACTTGTTTAACTGTCGCAACTTTTATAATTGCAACATATCTATGTCGATGTCTATATATATATAGGAGTCTTTCTTTCTTTCTATCAGCTTAAACTTTTAGATTGGATCGAGCTAATGACTTGTTTAACTGTAGAAACTTTTATAATTGCAGCATATCTATATCGATGTCTATATATATATATATATATATATATGAGTCTTTGTTTCTTTCTATCAGCTTAAACTTTTAGATTGGATCGAGCTAATGACTTGTTTAACTGTCGAAACTTTTATAGTTGCAACTGCTTTTCTATCAGCTTAAACTTTTAGATTGGATCGAGCTAATGAATTGTTTAACTGTCGGAACTTTTATAGTTACAACTGCTGGGATGTCTGAGTGGAGTGGAGATGATTCTGAAGGATGTTGGATATCCAGTTAAACTTGGAAGTGGAGTTGCAGCAGCTGCAGCTTATCTTCAGAACAACACACCTCTGATCACTTCCAGGATATAAAAATTTCATATGCTATCTTTTGGCATGAAACTCTGTAGAAAATGACAGTTATACCCTTCACTCTTGGAATGGAGGCATTGTCCTTTGTATATCTTGCTCTCTCTATATATATTTGGACATTTGTATTAGTCCTCACTTCCTCTCAACATTGTGTCTGTATTTAAAATTAAAATATCTGTGAAAATAATGGACTTTAGTTGCAATGCTTTCTATGCTTTCAATGGACAATTGGCAACATAAAAAATGTTTTCCTTTTTTTTGAATATTTGATTTGTATCTGAACTTTTTGGATGTTATAAGTATCAAACAAAGATTAATGCCTTAATGGACTTTATTATTGTTAAAGAATATTATTTTTTATTCAAGATTCTCTGTAAAATAAAATTTTGATATTAATTGTTAGCATTGATAACAAAAATAATATTAAAAATATAATATATGAACCAAATTAACATTACAACAAATAAAAAAACTACTCTTTTGCATAATTTTAAATATAACATCTAAGTCTAAAAATACAAAAAACACTTTATATATATATATATAATAAAAAATAGTAATATTAATGATAGATAATGTGAGCCAGATATATAAAATAATATGATATGGGGTAGGATCTCCAAGCCACACGTACTAACATTTCGAACGTTCAAATAAATTAAGGACGATCATAAGGCTGCAAATCCCATGCGTGTTGCAGTGACTGCTGAGGTTACGACTTGATGTCAACGACGAGTATCACAGTAAAGGTCAAGGTCACTACTCGCCATCACACAGTAATGGCCGCAATCAACGCCAACCTCCCCGAACATCTATAGAAGGAACAAAGAAGCACTACGCTAAGAGGTTGAACCCCTCCTGTCTAGTGTTATCCACCAATCTTCTTCTACCTTCTTCTTCCTCATGCTCTTTCTCTCTCTAACTTAAGTATCGGAGTTATCTTTGGGCATGAGGCTCACCATCTTATTTCTTGAAGGCTCAATTCTTGACGAGGAGGACCATAGACGACATACCTAAGAGAAGATTGTCACAAGTGAAGAAACCATTCACGGCCAAAGAAGATCTTTTCCCATTCAAACGTTCAATCGAGCATCAACTCATTTCACCAGTTGATTGTGATTAGTCCAGTTCCCGAAAGAGGATCGATAATCATTAAAAATATAATATGAAAACATTATATATATATATATATATATATATATATATATATATAAGAAATATATGGGATAATTACTTTATCACCAAAGCTTCATATTCACTCAAAAATTTTGTTTTTTTTAAAAAAAAATAAACAAAATATAAGTTGGTGATTGAGACAACATAGAAGGACATAATCAAGACGACGTGTGAGAAAGTCAAGCACCTTTTTTCTTTTTCTTTTTTAAATTCTCATGACTTGTTTCATTGACTTAGTCAACTCAACAACAAGAACAAGAGAAACAGTCCTTAAAGACACATTATATCATTTCAGAGCTAATGTCTGTTAGTAGTTATCTCGGATCCGGATCATAACAGGGACCCGAATCCGATAAGATGCCGGAGCCGTCTACTCCGGCTGGATCTCCAGCCGCCGGGTCCGCCTCAAGTGGCGCAGGGGCGCCAGCTGAGCTTCTGGTTTCCCTTCGGGAAACGGTTTCCCTCGCGTACGCCGTTTCCCTTCCCGCCATGGCTTCCCTCCTCGGCCGCTTAACTATCGCCGTTCACTCGATGGAACCAGCGGAGGCTGTTTTCGTTCCCATGGCGGCGGATCTCCGCCGGCTCCGCGCGGTGATGAGGAGTTCTGCGGCGGCGGGGCCGGCGGAGACGGCGGCGGCGGCGAGGGAGGTGATGAAGGACCTCGGGCGGAGCTTGGGGTTGTTGTTGCTGGAGCCGGCGGGGGCGAGAGATGGGATGGCGGCGTTGCACCGGGAGATGATGGCGGCGCGGTTTGAGGGGCCGGAGGGGAGGTGGGGCGGACCAGTGCCGGATCTGGAAGAGGCCGTGGTGAGGATTAAGGGAGGGGATGAGATGGAATGCGCGATTGCGGAGCTAGGGTTTCTGGTTCGAGAGGGGTTGGTTCAAGACGAGGATGGGCCGGGAGTGGTTTCGGTTCTCGTGAACCGATTGAGTTCCGTTAAGGATGGCAATCGGCTGAGGATCTTATCCTTGTTGAGGAGCTTGGCAGCTCTCAGTGAGCAAAACAAGGTAAAAATCTCATTTTTAGCTCTCTTTTTCCTTGAGAATTTCATTTGTTTCCATTTAATCAGTAATCATGAAAGCATTTCATGCTAAACAAGATTTGATTGTTCAATTGAGAAAAATAAAACACAATATGAGCAATAAGGCAATCAATGAATTACATGAATTTGCAAACATGTGGAGAAGGGATCAAGAGTAGTACTGAATTTGGTAGGTGTGTGCAGGAGATGATGACAAGCATTGGAGCATTGTCGAATATCATAAGGTCTTTGTCGAGAGAAGCTGATGAGAGGCGAGAAGCTGTAGGACTTCTTCTGGATCTATCTGAGATTTTGAAAGTTCGACAGAGGATTGGAAGAGTTCAGGGTTGTATAGTGATGTTGGTTGCGATGCTAAATGGTGATGATCCGAGTGCATCGTGTGATGCTGGGAAGATACTTGGCTCTTTGTCCGGCAACACGCAGAATGTTCTTCTCATGGCTGAGGCTGGTTTCTTTGTTCCATTGGTACAGTACCTCAAGGAAGGTAAAGATTGCAGTTTTTCGGCTATTTGCATTACTTAACTTCATACCTTTTAAATGCCTGACATTAGCTACATTCGAGACTCAATTGCAATATTTGTTCTTTCACGATGCTTGAATCATAGTAAATTCATAACTTTCTTATTGCGCTTTTTATAGGTTCTGATATGAACAAGATTCTGATGGCATCTGCAATTGCAAGGATGGAGATCACTGATCTAATGAAAGCGTCTCTTGGAGAGGAAGGATCGATCAAGTTTCTGGTGAAGATGTTCACTAGTGGGAAACTTGAAGCCAAGCTTTCGGCATTAGGTGCTCTGCGTAACCTTTCTACTGTAAAAGCGAATATCCCAAGGCTGATAAGTGCGGGAATTGTACCACCGCTTCTTCAACTCCTGTTCTCTGTCACGTCAGTGCTGATGACTCTCCGCGAACCTGCCTCAGCGATACTAGCAAGTATTGCACAATCTGAACTGATTCTGACCAAGAAAGGTGTTGCTCCGCAAATGCTCTCTCTACTTAACCTGTCCAGCCCTGCAATTCAGTATCACCTTTTACAGGCTCTCAATAGTATTGCCAGCCATCCGAATGCTTCAAAAGTTAGAACTGAAATGGAAGAAAATGGTGCAGTGCAGCTTCTTCTACCTCTCCTAGCTGAGAGCAATACTGAAATTAGAGTAGCTGCCTTGAGTTTTCTTTATACCCTCTCGAAGGATTTCACTGGAGAGATGGCTGACCTGGTAGGCGAGAATCATCTGAATATCCTAGTGGACATCATCTCCACATCAACCTCAGAGAATGAAAAGGCTGCTGCTGTAGGTATTCTTAGTAACATCCCTGTGAGCAACAAAAAGGTGACGGAGCTTTTAAAGCGGAAAAATTTACTTCCTGTTCTGATTGCTTTAGTTGAAGTAAGCATTGCCAAGACTTCAGTATCTACAATAAGGTGGTTGCTGGAGAGCATTGCAGGTGTGCTCGTTCGCTTCACAATTCCTTCAGATAAGAAGCTACAAAGACAATCAGCATCTCATGGCATTGTCCCTTGTCTTCTGAAGTTACTCTCATGTGGATCTGTTGCTGCAAAGGCTAAAGCAGCAACTTCACTGGCTCAATTATCTCAGAACTCCCTTGCATTAAGCAATGTTAAGTCACCGAGATGGTTTTGTGCTCTTCAACCGATGGAAGCATTCTGTGAGGTGCATAATAGCCAGTGTACAGTAAAGACCACATTCTGTCTTGTCAAAGCCGGTGCGATCCCTCCTCTGGTACAAGTACTGGAAGGTAAGGAGCGTGAAGCAGACGAGGCTGCTCTTACTGCTCTGGCAACTCTTTTGCAGGATGAGATCTGGGAAAGTGGATGCAGTGCCATTGAGAAAGTATCAGGAGTTCAAGCTGTTACAGGAGTGCTCAAAGTAGGAAGTTTGAAGGCACAAGTGAAAGCAGTTTGGATGCTGGAAAAGTTTTTCAGGATTAATGCCAATAGAGAAAAATACGGTGGAGCTGCTCAAGTCCTGCTCATTGATCTTGCTCAAGAGGGAGATCCAACTCTTAAGCCGATGATTGCTAAGATATTGGCGCATCTTCAGCTCTTGCAAGTGCAATCAAGCTATTTCTGATAGCTTCAATCTGATTTCAGGCAGTGATTGAAAAAAGATCAGTGAGAATAGAAAGTTCAGCCTGCAGATATATCTGAAAACAATGGTAGTTGACGACATTTGCATATTCAACTATTAGAAGTGCTAGTTGATCTAAAGACCGAATCAAGAGCTTCAATGTGTCGCAATCAACGATTTTGCTCTCGTGACGTGCAAGCACAGTGAACACGTGAAGTTTTGTCTGCTCAGGATACATCTCAATGCTAGAAAGAGCTCGAAAATCTTTTTTCACAAATCGGATTGGTATGTTCATTTATTTCTGTAGAAAATACCATGTGAAGTATTCTTTCTTTTCCACTATTTTCTGTCAATGCCGTGTGCTTTAAGATGTTCCATTCTCCTTTGTAAATTGAAGTCTCATATAATGTCCTTGAATTTTGGAAAAGAATTGTAGTCATGTAAAGAATGATGTTTACATCAACAGCCATTCTTTTGTTTATTTTTTTCCAATTTCTTATGAAAGTCAGAATTCAAAGCTATACTTTTGTTTCTGTCCACATCTTGGAATTTTCTGGTACTTAACATGTTTAGCTGAGTTATTAATCAAATTTCCATTCCTTGACCAAATTCCGAGTTATTTTTGTGTACTCTTACTGGATAAACTTAAGGATTATAACAAAGTGGCAGAGGTTCAGAACAAGCCAATCCCTGAACATCATTATTGCTCAAGCTTGTGAAAGATGAGAGCTTGCAAACCTTTTAAGATGAACATTGAACATGACTTGATATATTATTCATAAAGACAACCAATCCATGTGTTCATCTCAGCGACGATCCTCCAACAAACATGTGAATGAAATATGACAATGGAAGAGGAATTTAATGTGAAACAAAAGAGAAACTCCCATCTAATGCGGCTAGATGAGATGGAATTTTTTTTTAACATAATGAGTGATAATGAGGATGGTGTTATATGTCCATAGTGAATTACTAGTGCCCATTATTAATTATTTGACAGAAAAGTAAAATTATTGGCATAAAATAATAAGTTAAGTTCAACAGCAAAACCAGGTTCTAATAATCAAGAAAAAAATTATATTATATCTAAAGTTATTACTGCAGTATTATAGATATTATGCGAATTCCTTTATCCAAAACTTCTATAAAGAAAACAAAAATTAGAAGATGAGTATAGTTTTCTTTTTTATTTATTTATGAAATACTGAAACCTGCAACCATTTTAATTCTCTGTCAACCAACTCACAGAAGAGTTTAAAGTTTTACTATATCAAAATAATAACAATATTAATAATAATTGAATATCTATATATTTTTTAAGAAAACAAAATTTTCAACCTAATAATTGAGACAGCTCATTGTGGGGTACCCTGTCATAAGTCTTCTGGCCTACTTTTGAGTTTTGACTCCATAGTCGAAAGGACTTTTGTTAGGCATCCCACAAAGTTGAAGTTTCAAAGAAGAGATGGAATGATGTTCCTTCAGAGAGATGATTCAGCATGGCATTTGATCTTCATCTTCTCTTTCTGGGCAACAATCTTCCAAATCACAGACAATTCAGCATTCATGCTTTCATTTCTGATTCTAGGCAAGTTATAAGTTTTTTCATTATTTTTTTTGGTAGTCTATGGTCTCTATTATATATATATATTGTTTATCTTCTTCCTTGATTACTTTAAGAAAATCCAAGCACACCTATGGGAGTTTAACTTTGGGCATATTCTCTTCAAACAGTGGAATCCATGAACTTCTTTCCAGCACTGAAATCAACTGTGATGGTTCTGTGAGCTTCCAAGGCAAAATCTCTAATAGATGGTAAGAAGAGCTGTACACTGATCATTGTCTGTGTTTGTGTGTTTTCTGAAGATAAACAGATTTAAAACCATACCATCATCTTGTCCAATTTCACATCTGTTTTAGAAGGTATATTAAGTGTGATTATTGATAATTACTTATTCTTCCCAGGCACACTGCAAACTTAATATAAATAAGTTAGATTCTGAATTACTTATTGTATGTACCAGTTGCAATTTATATAGTAACGATGATAAATCTCCGGAATTAACTATCAAATTACATGCTTTATTCTCTATCCCAGGCAGCTTAATTATCATCTATCTGCCTTTGTAGATGAATTTTATTGTTTTAGACTTCATTAACTACTTTGATTGCTTTTAAATTAAGAACCAACTGAATGGTGATGTAGTTTATTCATGTATTTGTCTCCTAGTTATGGAGTTTCTCTCTGGGCTGTTATCATGTTCATTATGGCCCCTTTTGTGCACGTCACTGTGCAAACAGTACAACCATATCAGGAAACTTAATGAACATAAAGAGATTTTGCAAAATGAGTTAGAACGTCTGAAGAGCCGAGGAAATGATATCAATGATGAACTGAATAGAGGCAGGCTGCAGCATGGTAAGAATCCAAAGAATGAGGTAACACTTTGGTTGGAAGACTGGCAGAAGTTAGTGAGTGCTATAGAGAGCATGGACACAAAAAATGGAAATGGTATGTGCCTAAGAGGACTATGCCCCAATTGCTACTCACGTTTGAAGCAAAGCAAGTGCGTCGAGAAGCTGATCAATGGTGTTAAAGGTCTGCTAGAGAATGGCCGATTTTCAGATGGTTTGTTTGCTGCTTCATTGTCTGAGAATCAGGACGGTTTGCCTGCAACAGACATACATGGCAGTACTGCTGAAAGGAAGAGGGATGAAATTTTGCAGTGTATCAGGGATCCTGAGGTGAGTAAGATTGGAGTGTATGGTATGGGCGGAGTTGGCAAGACAACCATCATGACAAACATTTACAATCAGCTGAAAGAAACGCGAGAATTTGATATTGTGATTTGGGTGACTTTTTCAAGTTTTTTCAACTTGGAGAAGCTGCAAGACATGATTGCAAAAGAGTTGGGCTGTAACCTCTCTGAAATAAGTAGAGCAAAGATGCTATATGCAGCTTTTAGGAGGAGGAGGAACTTTCTAATCATCTTTGATGATATGTGGGATAAAGTTTCTCTAGGAGATGTGGGAATTCCTGAGCCCAATAGAGAAAATAGGTCGAAGATAGTGTGGACCACTCGCTCTATCAGAATTTGTAATAGCATGGAGAGCCAAAGAGAGATCAAAGTGGAAGGCCTTTTTAAGGAGGAAGCCTGGAGTTTGTTCAAGGATAAAGTTGGCGGTGAGGATGTCATTTCTCTTGAAATTGAGCCAATTGCAAAAGAGGTAGCCGAGGAATGTGGGGGACTGCCACTGGCCCTGATCACGGTGGGGCGTGCTTTGAGGAAAACATATCAATTGGAGGTCTGGAGGAGTGCACTGCAAGAACTGAGGTCATCAAGCACTGATCAGATTGAAGGCATGGAAGAAGAGGTCTTTCGGAGGTTGAAGTTCAGTTACAACCGGTTGAGTAATGATAAGGTTCGTGAATGTTTCTTGTACTGCGCTCTGTATCCGGAAGATGAGGTCATAATTATTGATGAGCAGCTGATCAAGCTTTGGGTGGCAGAAGGTTTGATAGTTGAGGTTGGGAGTTGGGAGAGGGAGAAAGACAAGGGCCATGCTATACTCAAGGAACTCAAAGATGCATGCATGATAGAGAGTGTTGGTGAATATTTTGTTAAGATGCATGACTTGATCCGGGATCTAGCAATAAACATCACAAGAGAACAGCCTCACTTCATTGTTAAAGCTAGATTATTGCTAAAAGAGTCGCCTAAAGAGGAAGAATGGGCAGAAAGTCTAGAGAGAGTCTCATTGATGGATAATAATATAGAAACATTACATGGCCAACCAAATTGTCCCCGATTGATGACTTTGTTTCTACAGCAGAATCGTAATTTAAATAACATCTCCCACACATTCTTCAAACATATGCACAACCTCAGAGTCCTGAACCTCTCTCAAACATATATAGAATCAGTTCCGGATGCACTTTCTGATCTGACAAACCTCCATGCGCTGCTCTTGGGGTCCTGCCACATGCTTAAGTGTTTGCCTTCACTAGCTAAGCTCCATAAACTAAGATTTCTGGATCTTCAGCGTGTACCCCTTGAAGAAGTACCACATGGGTTTGAATACTTAGTGCAACTCAGATATCTAGATATTTCTGGAGGAGAAAGATTGAGAAGTTTTCCATCTGGGATACTCTCAAATCTCACCAACCTTTAACATCTTTGCATGACAAGCAGTGGGTGGAGATGGCCATATAATAATGAAGATGACAAAGATAAAGCCACGGTTGCAGAAATCATAAGTTTAGAAAATTTGACCTGTTTAGAAGCTGAATTTTCTGATGTGACGAGCTTCAATAGCTATTCCAAGTCTGATAGATGGAATGTATTGAAGAAAAGTAATTTTGGGATTGGTGGAATTGGCTTTGGTCAACATACCATGTGTTTGAAGGACTGTGATTTCAAAAACGTGAGTGGGGTTATGCTACCCAGTATCACCCGGTCTTTGATAATTATTAAGTGCGATGCAATGGAGTGGATGGAAGAGGGTGGAGAAATTGGTTTCCCTAACTTACAACTTCTACAATTACGTAGTCTTCTCAATTTTCGAGGCTTGTGCAAACAAAAAGCACAGCAGGAAGCCCTTAGAAACTTAAGGGTCCTGATCATTTATAATTGTCATCAATTAAAGTGGTTGATACCATATGATTTGTTGCAGAACAACCTTCGAAATCTCAAAGTTATTGATGTACACGGATGCAACAAGATGAAGGAGATAATTTCATGTGAAACTTGCTCAATAATCCTTCCAAAGTTGGAGAGGCTGTCCATGAACAACTTGCCAATGTTAACAAGTGTTTGCCCAGGTAAATTGGTTTGTAATTCTTTGAGTATGATCCGCGGATTACAGTGTCCTAATCTGAAGAAGCTTCCCTTCTCAATAGACAAAGTCCCGCCTACACTTAAGGAGATTGTTTGGACTAATGAATTGTGGAATACATTGGAATGGGATGATCCACACTTGAAACAACTTCTTCAACCCTTCATGAAGGGAGAGAGTTGAAGATTATATTGTTTATGTGTGGCTGTGTCAAATGTTGTACTTGCTTTTGAGAACATTTATGTTTATGTATGTCTAATTTATTTTATTATATTTATTTTTCTTGGATGCTGGAAAAGTTTTTCAGGATTAATTCCAATAGAGAAAAATACGGTGGAGCTGCTCAAGTCCTGCTCATTGATCTTGCTCAAGAGGGAGATCCAACTCTTAAGCCGATGATTGCTAAGATATTGGCGCATCTTCAGCTCTTGCAAGTGCAATCAAGCTATTTCTGATAGCTTCAATCTGATTTCAGGCAGTGATTGAAAAAAGATCAGTGAGAGTAAAAAGTTCAGCTTGCAGATATATCTGAAAACAATGGTAGGTGGCCACAAGTGCTAGTTGATCTTAATGACCAAATCAAGAGCTTCAATGTGTCGCAATCAACGATTTTGCTCACGTGACATGCACACACAGAGAACAAGTCAAGTTTTATCTGTTCAGGATACATCTCAATGCTAGAAAGTGCTTGAAAATCTTTTTCCACAAATTGGATTGGTATGCTCATTTGTTTCTGTAGAAAATACCATGTGAAGTATTCTTTCTTTTCCACTATTTTCTGTCAACGCCGTGTGCTTTAAGATGTTCCATTCTCCTTTGTAAATTGTACTCTCACCTTGAATTTTGGAAAGAATTGTAGTCATGTAAAGAATGATGTTTACATCAACAGCCATTCTTTTGTTTATCTTTTTCCAATTTCTTATGAAAGTCAGAATTCAAAGCTATACTTTTGTTTCTGTCTACATCTTGGAATTTCCTGGTACTTGGCATGTTTAGCTGAGTTATTAATCAAATTTCCATTCCTTGACCAAATTCGGAGTTATTTTTGTGGCAGAGATTCAGAACAAGCCAATCCCTGAACATCACTATTGCTCAAGCTTGCGAAAGATGAGAGCTTGCAAGACTTTTAAGATGAACATGACTTGATATATTATTCATAAAAACAATCGTCTCACAATGGTATTGAACCAATCCATGTAGTTCATCTCAGAGACAATCCTCCAACAAACATGTGAATGAAATGTGACAAGGGAAGAGGAGCTTATTTTAATCCAAGTCACTCTGGTTTTAAAGCCCTTTCAGTATCCAGCTACGGGATCAAGATATACCAAGCTTCGGCAAGGAGCTTAATTTGAAACTGTTTCTTTGGACGGGAACAACTTCTCGAGTACTCGATTAGAAAGGATCCTGTTAGGGTCCAGTTCTTGGCGCGCTTTGTTGTAATCATCCACCGGAAACCGCTTCCTTAGTCTTGCCTGAAGGATAGCAAGCTCATCCTTGTCCTTTGGAACCTGCAGAAAACCAACCATCGGTTATCGTGCTTTTCAACAATATAAACTCTGGTTTCCATTAATGGGCCGATACAGACAGAAATTAGCCCAAGCTGTTTGTGGCAATATCATCTACTTGCCGAGAGCATAAGGATAAACAAACTCAACTACTTCCTAAGCAAAGATGAAACATGAAATTCATATCAGACAAGAAGATTGATAATGACAGACATTGGCTGATTAATACCTCAATTTTGGCCCAATGTTCATAAGCAGAATATTTGTCCCAGAGTTTAGACTGTGCCAGATGTCTGTAATGGAAGAACTTATCTGTTATGTCTTTCCTCTGACGAGCATCAGTTGTCGGCAGATACATGATTATGCCTACCTGAGAAAGCAGAAAGAAAGGGTGATAATAAGTTAGAGATCAAACACAGAAATCTAAAAGCTGGCATCAATGTTTCTTGAAAAAGTAGAGCAGTTGAAAAATCAGACAATTCTACACTGATGGCTGCCATCAGGATATGATGTGTTCTTCAGCTTGTACTCAATCAATTTGTCAAGCTATTCCCTACTGAATCACTACCGGTATGATACAACCTCATCATCAGCAGTAAGTCTCAAAAAACAATTAAAAAAAAAATACTCATTGTCCTAAATTTTTCAAACAACAATATATAAGCATTTGAACCAGCCCAAGCAATATCCATCTTCATTGCATTTCTCCAAAATATTCCTTGAAGAACTACAAACTACAGTATAGCACTGGAACTAACCAGGGAAGGGAAATTAAGGCATATTGAGTGCCTAGGATTTAAAATAATAAAGCCAAAAGCCACAAAGCAAACACCCTTACTAAGAAATCAAAAATTCATAGTGTTTGAGAATAAACGTACCCATGAGAATATATCATCTGCTTTCGGGCTTGAAGCAGGACTCATGGTGCTCAAGCTGCGAGCTGTCCATCTCTGTTCTATTGGAGCTGGTGCTGGTATTCCTTCAGCTTCTATTAGCTGTTTCAGCTCCTCCATGTAGTCTAGATCCATCATGCTAGGCTTCGCAAGGGTTCCAGCTGGAAAACAGGTCTCAGAGACCCATTGCTGCCCACCACAATCAAAACCCAATATTTCATCACTCCAACCGACTCGATATCCCTCTGATTTTTTCCAAAACTCAGCTTCAGCTTGGTTGATGTTGATTATATGGTCTTTGTTCAGAGGATCAAGTGCAATAAGTTTATCCCTCAACTCTGTGAATGAAAGTTGATTTATGTCAGCGCTTTCCTCCACTCTGCACACACACATGCTGGGTCAGTTAACTAGTTGCATCACCACTCTCAGATTTCCACTCCCTAGTTGATAAAATAGAAGTCAAGAAAAACTACAAACATAAGCTGTAAGATGAACAATATTGATCAATTTGCCCAGGACAACACTTGCAAGAAAGACTTTACTGTTTATCCTTTAATCTTTTAAAAATAGTGCTACTTCTGTGAATAACTCACTGAACTCACCTATATTTCTGCAGTGAATTACGGTAAAGATCACGAACATGCTGCAGTGCCTCATCCTCACTATATTGTGGTGTGGACTTTGGTGGATTTCTCCACTTTGAAAGAGGATTGCATTGAACAACTACAATTGTGTCAGTATACGGAATCCACAAGTATTTCACATGCTTATTCTCTGTCAACCATCTCCTGCAAATAGTACCATACAAATGTAACGGCCTTAGATTACAAAAATTCTAAAAAAAAACACACACTGACACTTCTCAATGATAAGCTTACAAAGTGAGGTTAAAAAGACCACCATTTAATTCAAACACAGCATTACTTGTGATTCTTCCTGATCTCGTTGAGATTAGAAACAAATGTGTGCTCAAGAAGCTCATGTCTGTCAACACATTGAATGGTCACTTCCGCAACAACCCCAAGGCCACCAAGACCACAGCGAGCTAAATAAAACAGTTCAGGGTTATGTTCTTTTGAAATCTCTATTGTTCCCTTAGCAGGGGTGACCAGTTTCATGCTGACAATTTGCTCATCAATGGGTGGCAAACTTGCACCAGTGCCGTGAGCACCAACCTGAAAATTAGGCAATATGAAATCCAATATGAATGAAGAAAAATTTAATGGTTTAATCAAAGACTGAATGTTTTCTGGAAAATGCTTTCAGTTTTACAATATTTGTTGTGGCACATACAAAAGTTTCATACAAATTAAAAGACCTATTTGACAAAGGAACTTTTGGCCAACATCATAGGCACAATTAGCATTGATGATAGTTCATAGCAGTGGCATCGCTAGTGACAAGCTGTGTTATCTCTGACTCAAAATAAAGCACACTATTCTTCATTAACTCTGGAATTAGTGCAGAACTAGTGATGAACTAAAAAGAACAATCTTTACTTGTTTTCCCTGCATTAGAGCAATGATCAAAACACTAAAGACTTGCGACATTGTTGAAAACTCTCAAAACCTTCACATCAAAAATCCAAACCAAGCGTTTCTCTCATAAAGTTCACACCTTTTATCTGCAATCTCATAAAGATAGTTCTGATTCAAATCAAGCAAAGAAATTGAAAAGAAAACGACAGACCTGGATGATGCCACCGATCTGCTGCTCTCGAATGGATGCGAAATTCTGCAGCGTGAGACCGTACTCCTTCAACCCATCAACCAACTGCGAAACCCTAACCCCAGCCTGAACCCTCACTCTCTTCTTCTCCCGATCCACCTCGAGAACCTTATCCATAAGCGCCAGGTTGATCATCCCGGCCCTCTGGAGCCCGATCCCGTTCGGCGAGAGCCCCGACCCAACCGGCCGGATCTTCTGCTTGCTCTGATGAGCGTTTCGCACAGCGGCCTCGAGGTCAGGGAGAGTCTCCGGCTGAAGAAAAGTACGGGTGCTGACCTCGTGTGTACCACTCCAATTGGAGACGGTGTGGAGGTCATCCGGGAGCGGGGCATAGCGGAAGATCTGGGCCTTCTTGTGCTTCGCGTTCTCCGGCAAAGGGAAGGAGTAGTATGTGGCGGCGCCGCAGCCGAGCAGCAGCACGAAGTAGCCTGCGTACTTGCGGAGTTCGCCTTCCGATGAGGTTGAGATGGAGCGGACGAACCTAGGGTAAGGATTAGGGTTAGGGTTTAAGGAGTGTGATACGAGAAAGGAAGAGGTCCAAGAGGAGCGAAGAACGGAGCGGGCGGAGCGCCGAAACATTTCTTCTTTTTTTTTTCTTTCTTTTTTTTTTTGGGAATTTATAATTTTCGCTTTATTTCCTCGCGGAACCGAGCCGGAGCAAGCAATGCTAGTAGTGAGTTTTGGAGCTGACGCTATGGTACCATGGCTTTTAAAAGAGTTGATCCCATCGTCTCAGTACCATGGAGTCATCTATGATACCGAGACTGGTATTATTTTGGCCGCAAAGGGCTGCTCGGACTACACATCCCGAGGCACGCCATAAAGCAAGCCTCGGGATGTGTGACGTGCACATATCCCGAGCCGCCCTTTGCGGCCGAGAAGATGCCACGTCCATGATACCGAGACCATTGAATAATAATTATGCTTTTAAACCAGAGTAGTATTTCTGATGTGGGCCATGTGGGGACTTCTGTGGCAATGTTCTGATGATGTGCCGATGTGGTAAGCTAACATAGCATGATAAAATAGATTTAAAATTAATTAATTTTTTTTAATAATGATGTGGCATACCGTCGTGGTATGCCACCTGCAATAAAAAAATTAAATGTATTTAGGACTTGTTTGGATTGGCTTTTAAAAAAGTATTTTTAAAAAAAAAAGTTTAATAGGACTTCTGAAAAAAGTGCTTTTCAGAGTAAGTTAAGCGCTTCTGTTATTTTTGTATTTGGATAGGTTAATAATAAATATAAATAAGTAATTATAATCATAGTTATCAGACCCGGCCCGGTCATCAACCCGGCCGAGGCTCTGGGTCATGGGTCAACCGGTTCAACCGGTTCAACCGTCGGGTCATTCGGGTCAATGCTGGGTTAATAACTTAATATAAATATTTTTAAATATTATTTTTAAAATTATAAAATATTTTTTAATGTACAATAATATATATATTCATTAATTATTGAAGAAAAAAAAACAAATGTGTTATCAATTCTCATCTAAAGCATGCCATGCGTAACATCCCTAACATAAAAAAGTCTCTGGGATGCATATACTGACCAATGTGTCGGATGACAAAGCAAATCACAATCCATACCGAATCATTTATCTAGGGATTTAGTTTTTTAATTTTTTATTTTAATAAAATTACATAATTTGCCCTTTAACATATTAAAAAAATTAAAAAACTCGAGGATAAAATGGTCATTTCAGAAAAAACATCCGGGTCAACCGGTCGGACCGCCGGGCCGGTCCGGGTTTAATAACTATGATTATAATAATAATATAGGGTATTTGGTAATTGATACTTTTCAAAATAGCCTTGAAAAGGTTTGAGAGGGGTGTTTTGGTAATTAACATTTTACAAAACAGCTTTTAGTCTTCTACAGAACAGCTTTTTTCAGAAGCTACAAATCATTAGCTTCTAAAAAAACTATTTTTTAGATTTTTTTTACAGCTTCTGCTTTTCTGAAAAAGCCCATCTAAACATATTATTTTGTCCTATAAGCACTTAACTTACTCTGGAAGCGCTTCTAGGGCAAAAGAAAAGCCAATCCAAACAAGGCCTTAGTTCGTATGCCACCTGTGTTGTCACGTCAACATCATAGACATATTTGAACAAAAACCCCAATTTATAAGGACAAAAAATGGCTTTAATCCTTACATATTTTTTTGGGTCCCGTGCCTGTATAATAGCATAGAAGGCACCAAGCTCCAGGTTTTCAAGCTGAACTTCTTTTTTTTCTTACTCCCCCTGAAAAACAATGAAATTATTTATCATCCCTGAGAACACGTGACATGATCTAAAAGTACCAAGATGAGAACCCAACTGTTAAAGTAACCTGATCATCCAATAACGGAGAAGGTGTCAGATAACACAATCTTCATGCTATAAAAGGAAGTCCTTTGCTTATGAAGTTGAAGGGGTGTTCAAACTTTGCCTAACTTATGGTATTTGGTTGTACTCCAGTAAGAATTTTGGACTTTGAGTTTGTAAATTTTTTTTATAAAATCAATTAAAGTCATTCGAGAGCATCTTTAGTGGTTGAGCTTTTGGAAAGCTCAATGCCTATGCCACATCATCCACTCATTAACCTCATATCCATTAACTTATCCTCCGTAGTGGTTGACCTATAATATGGAACCCACTACTATTTTAATTTTTCATAATAAATATTTTATTATAAATATATTTATCTCATAAAAATATTTTATTATTTAATAAAAATAATTAAGTAATATATTTTAAAAATTCTATATTTTTTGAAATAAATTATTAAAATATTTTAATAATTATATAATTTTTTATATAGAAATATGAAACAATTTAAGATAAATTAAGCGTGACTAAAAATATTACATAATTAATGATGTTAATAATAAATAAATAAAATGAACAATTTAATAGCAAAAATACTAATTTTCATCTTCGTTCGCTCTGAAATGTCGCAAAATATGCTCTACCAAGTCTGATCAAAGTCGTTGATGCACTTCTATACTCGTTTTCTCTTCTGAATCATCCATCAACTCATCTAGTAAAAATTGTTTCATTTGTTCCACATTTGCAGGATCCATTTTCTTAAAAAACATGGAGTTGGTTAAGTGGGAGATTGAAAGAAAATGTAGACCATGGAGGATGCAAGGGGGGCTTCAGCCCCCTGCCCCGATGAACGTCGGAGTTCGGCGAGGACCACGAGGTTGTTTGTTGGCTTCAGCCCCCCCTCAAATCAGTGTCAGATCTCTTCTTCAGCCCCTTTTTGCTCTCTGTGTCACTGTCAGGAGTCGGCCTGTCAAGTCGCTGACGAGCAACTTCACTGGAGTTCGCCGGAATCATCCCCGGTCCCCGGACCCCAGTGGCAGTGGTCATCCCCATCTCAAGTTGCGTCGCTAGTCGCTACCTACCCATCATCTCAATTCTCAAGTGAACGATGAAGGCTGTGAAGCAGTGAAGGTGAAGCCAATCAGCCATTGATTTCTCATAGTTTATTAGTTTATATTATTTTATGTTATTAGACTTGGTCAATGCTTTTCAAATTCCAATGTTTAGTATTTTAATAAAATTTATATTTTTTTATTCATATTGAAAAGGAATTTGACTCCTTTACTGTTTATCATCTCCTCTTGTATGGTATCTCGTGAGTCGTGATTCTCTCTGGATTCATCTTTACAAAATCGTCTATTCGCCAAGATCTTCTTAGGAAACAAATGCATGGGCAGATCAATAGTCACATAAGCAGACATTAAGCTTGTGTTTGATAGGAAATGGGATATCCCCAACACATTTCTCAATAAAAAATTTTTCCGCCAAAAACTTTAATTGAAGTTTAAGAATATAATAATAACCCACCCACCAATGCATAGAAACCATATAACTATCTTATCATTAATACTTTTACTTTAAAATTTTTTCCCGAAAAATTCAAAATTTTTTAAAAGTTATTCCTAATCTCAAGTGGGATATTCCCCTATCAAACACAAGCTAAGGAACTATATTTTGCAGTTGTAATTGGGGGAGGAGTAGCACTCCTATCAATCAGTACACGAACTAACCTGCATCAGTAACAACTGCAGTATGGGCTCCACTAGTAGCAAGATGGGAAATTTTTCCACTCCAAGAACCATGTATTAGTCTAGGCAACAATTCCCTATGATAAACATAGTGCCCTAGTGCTCCAAAACTACCAAAACTACCATAACAAGATGGCAATCAAATAAAGACATTATTCCATATACAGTTGCAAAGCAGGTGTTATGCTTGTTTTGATAGTTAAGTTAAAAGAGCATACAATATATATCCACTTTTATATGATTTAGCAAGGGTGGATTTTGGCAACCACTCAAGTCTTGCAAGAAATGTAAAATGGACTGGTGCAAGCACATGAAACTTCTGCAATAAGATTGCGAAAAATATGATTCACATATTGACATGCCTATTCATTCAGGATACCATTATTCCTTTCAGAAGTTCAAGATTGTATTCACTTGGTAATAATTTTGCAACATGGATAGTGGATGTAACCAACAAATCAAAGCAACATTGAATCTTACCTATTATCCATGGTTGTCTGATAGAAGACAAAGAATATATATATATATATAGGCGTGTTACTATGTGGCCGGCCGGAACACTGTTCCAGTCGCCTTCCATTTTGGCACTTTGGAGCATGTTTGAAGGATTTCCAACCGTACGGATGGGAAGATCATCGAAAAATAAGCTAGCATGTCCATTTTCATACAATTTGGTGACCGTTTGGTCCTTCCACCTAATGGTTGAAATTCTGAACCGTTAAAATTTCCCTAAAATAAGAACCGTTTGTTTAAGAATTATTCGCGATATTTCTTTTCTCATTATTTCTTGGTTGAATACAGCTCCTCCGGCCAAACGGTTCAAACTGGAAGCGATAGGGAACCTAGTGAAGTGTAACCTTGAATTCACCTTGGACACTCCAGGACGAGAAGATGCGGATGCGTTCGAGGACGACCCACCTCCCACCCAGGGCACGGCAGCATGAGCAGGCCAGACATAACGAAGGAAAAAAGGAGGCAACAACTCATGCAGCAAAGCATGCTTTGAAATGTTCTGTTATTATTTTTTGTCCTTGTTGTTTGGGCAAGTCTTTTTATTTCATTTCATCATTTCAGACTTCCATACTCACTTGGAGCAATTTATTACAATTTATAGAATTTCACTAACTCTGAAAATAAGGAAAGAAAATTACATAATCTGGAAATATTTCAAATAATTTAAAGAAATCCTCTAACTAAGGAATCATCCAATCAAGAAAATCTCCAATCTTCAAGATCTTCAATCAAGTAGATTTTCAGCTGATTTCCAATCAATCTTCAAGGTCTTCAAGCTGATTTTCAGCTGATTTCCTGTTAATCTTCAACACAATCTCCTGCTCAGCAGACAGTGCCAACCCCCCTGCAACCACTTGATCAGAAATCAAACTTAGCTGTTGAAGATTATATATCATGGACTGTTAGGCATTGAAGATTGGTTTAGTGAGCCAGTTTCTCAGGGTTGGGAACTCCACTACTAGTACTGGCTGATAAATTTCATAGCACTACAACTCCTATCATTGTTGGCACCCATGTCTGGACCACAACCCAGGAAGTACTCTTCCAGTTTTGGTGATTGAGTTGCCACCATTAATCCTTCACAAACAATGAAATTAATCACTTGTTTGCATGCTAGCTAGAAACAGATTATACACTGAAAGAGAGGAGAAGAAGAAAAAGACCAGCTTCTTGGTGAGATCTGGAGAGGGCTTCCATGAGGTAAAGAGAATCATCAGACTTGAGAGGCATGACACTAGACAACTGAGAGTAGAAAGCTCCTGCAGGATCGATCTCCAACACCATAGCAGATGGGTGGAGCTAGAACGAAGCTAGGAGGAGGAGGCTGGTGCTGAGCTTGATGATATGATGAGAATGGTGATTTTGTGGATGATGATGAGTGTCTGCAGGTATCTCCATGCTCAACCAGTTGCTGCTGTGGTTGTTCTGTTTGTTAAGTGGTGGTTGTTGTTGTTGATTTTTTTTTTGGGACTAAGAGCCAACTGGTCAGCACCAGCAGCTAAAGTTAGCTATAGGCGTGCTCGGTCTTGGGATCGAACCGCACAAGCAACGGGGGATAAACGCCACAACCGACTGGCCCCACCCGAGCGTGCGTGAACGCCACAAGAAACGAGCCCTCACCGGGGATCGAACTCACGCCTCATGCTGAGGTGGAGCCTTATCTCGGGACCAAATGCCACTACGCCACAAGGACGTTGACGTGGTTGTTGTTATTGTTGAAAAAGATTTCAAGAAAGCAAGGAATGAGGGCTGACAACATGGATCTCAATGAGATCTTTGCCAAACAAAATTAAACAAACTACAAAAGAAAACATGTTTATGTTAAGGTAACAGAACAAAAACCAGATGTTATGTAGGCTTTCGGTACATGAGATTGTTTTTCTAATTGTTCACATTATATGAGAAAAGGTTGAAAAAGAAAAGAAATAGTTATTATTGTTATTAGGTATTAATTAGTAAGGGTTTTGGAAAAGTGACCAAAGAATGGAAAAAACTTGGGAAAATTACTGTTTTTCTTCTTGTTCACTACATGGTATAATGAGAAGAGGGGGAGAAAGGAATGGAAAAGCTTTTATGGTATTTGGTTGCACTCGAATAAGAATTTTGGACTTTGAATTTATAATTTTTTTTTATAAAATCAATTAAAGTCATTCTGAGTTTTAATTTAATTAAAATTCAACAAAATAATTTTTACTTTAAATTGTATTAGCTCGTTTAATGATGAATATTAGTAGTAGTTATTATTATTAGGACTACTTGTGATGGATTTCATCTTCTTGTGATTGAAGAGTATATACAGAGGCACATGATATATACCAAACCTTTGAAAGCATGGATTATATCATGGAGACCATGCATGTGATATTATGAGGAATTGAATTCCCTATAGCATGCATATCCAACAATAAACTTCTAAACTAGTATTTATAAACTTCTAAACAATAAAAAAAATTATATAAATTATATAATATTTTCAATAAATAAAACTAGTATTTTATAAATTTTTAAAAAATAAAATTCTATAGTTAATGATTATAGATATATATAAAATAAATATTTTTATTACTAGAATTATTACACAATATAATTAATCTTTTCAATAAATAAACCTTGTATTTTAATTTTTTTTAAATAAAATCCTAAAATTAATGATTATAGATACATAATATAAATTAATATACATACTTTCGAGTTTTTGAGTTGAGTTCTACTAAACTTAAACTCGAATGAGTTTGCGTTTTTACCACATTGAGCTCTAAATAGATGCTCACTAATAGTTTGATCTTTTGTTAGACTAAAAGAGGGATCATTTTCATTATTTCATTTTCTAAAAATGCAATCGTACTTGAGAAAGATATTTGAAACCTATTCATTTTATTTATATGGAAATAAGAATAATAATAATACAATAAATATTAAAACAATGGAAACAACATATAAATGATAGGATTGACACATATATATAGATAGAGATGAACTTCAAATGTCACAAGCAATACACCTCATCTTTTTCTGTCTTTGTGTACTATATTGACACATACCAATAAATCCCATTCCACCAAACTGATGATTATTAATTTTAGGTTTAATATCTAAAATATTTCTTCTGTTATACCGAATCGATTCTTTTAGTCTCTCTATTATAACTTAAACCATGAGGTCTCTATATTTTCACGATTAAGAAATATCAACCTCTTCTTTCATTAATTTTAGAGACCAAACAAACATTTAAATATATCTTTAGCGACTGACATTTCTCAATCATGAACGTATAGATGGACCCAAAGGGCTGATTCAGCATAATAGAGGGACTAATTTGGATATTCTCCCTTAATTTTATTTAAAATGTTGATACTACATCAAAACCAATGATTTTGTGTTTTCTAAAAATTTTAAATTTTGAATTTAAAACCTTTTTTTCAATCTCATGGAAAGATTTATCCAAAACATAGCATAACTTTAAAAAAGTAAAAAATATATATTTTTTATATATTTTTTTCTTTTCTTACATTCAATATTTATTAAAAATTATCTACATTATTATTACATAGCAAGAGATGTGTGGACATGGAGTCATCTGAGAGGCAACATAACTTTCTATCCCTTTCATCGTACTTACATCGCTATCATATAAAAAATTATCTTAAATTTGTGGTTTATTTATTTTATTAAAAAAAATTTATTTACATTATATTTTCATTTATTTCTACGTTGGTTTTACATACTAATTTATATATATATATATATATATATATATATATAGAGAGAGAGAGAGAGAGAGAGAGAGAGAGAGAGAGAGAGATTGACTGATAAAAAAATAAACATAAAATTATGTTTTTTTCATTAAAATTATGTTGTTATTCTGATTGGTGTTGGGTCAATTATCTACATTATTACATAACTTTCAGTTAAATATTAGGATAAACCCCAATTTAGATCCTTGTACTTGACCCAATATTTATTTCTTTCCTTGTATTTAAAATTCTTCGATACGGTCCCTGTATTTTAGGGTTTTTGTTCGAATATGTCCTTAGTGTTGATATGGCGGCATATGTGATTAGTATTTCTGACGTGACGGCTTACGTGGCAAGGTTGGGATAATGTGGCATGCTAATATAGTATGACAAAGTAGATTTTGAATAAACTATTTTTTAAAATGATAATGTGACGTGCTAATGTGGCGTGCCATCTGGAATAAAAAATTAACCATATTCAGTTCACACTGTCACACACATATTTGACAGGGACATATTTGAAGAACAAAACCCAAAATCTGAGGATCAAAAATAGCTTTAATCCTAAATATTATGGTTGGTCATCAAACTATCAAATCTTACTTTAGGTACTAAATTTTAATTTGTATCAAAATGGTTATTGAATTTCAATTTGATTTCAACGGGAGGTATCACCCAAGCAAATCTGGCAAGGAATTGCTAACGTAGACGCTGAAGTGACCGCATGGACGCCTTCTTTCTTTATATGTCACTTGTATTAATGGCGTCACCATGTGGCATAAATTGACATGAAAGAAGGGCTGACATGGCACTTATATATCATCTTATGCCACATGGTGATGCCACGATTCAAGTGGCGTGTAAAGATGAAGTCCACATAATAGTCACTCCGATATCCCGTCAATAATTTCTCACTCGATTCTTTTAGTTGAACTCCGGTTAAAATCAAATTGAAGTTTAATAACTATTATGTTGTTATTACTTATTTGGATTGGTGATTTGGTGTTGGGTCAATTGTCAAACTGTACCAAACATTGGGTCCCACTTTCAGTTGCATTCATTTTAAGCAATTGGGAGAGGGACCTCATGTTTGGGTCCCACCATGTGTCTGATGACAGTGATGATGAAATAAATTTTAGTTTATTTTTTTATTTTTCTTTTTAGAAAAATGTTTGGATGAGGAATCTATACATGTTCTAATTAAGTTAACATACTTTTGATTTTGATTTCTTATGACTAATGATCTCTTTCTAACATTATTTTTTTTATTTATAAAAAAACTAAATTTTTATTTCATTATTATAATAAATGCTAAATAGCGGATTATTAAAATTTTATGAGCTTGAAAGTTTTATCTAAGATTATTTATATATATATTTTTAAGAGTTTATACTATATATCTGGTTTAAAATATAGGTATTTTTCGGTGGTGGTTAGTTGATCACTCAGTTGCTCTAATTTGGACTTGTACTCGGCATGGCTTCCTCAAAAATCTTGTCGCCTCCATTACATGTGCCTTACGTACGTGGAGACTCCTCGATAAACTTTAGACTTCTTCTAACAAGGTTTTCGGCCACCTACAACTTCTTATATTTTGACATGTGTTCTATAAGAAAAATCAATATCATAAATGAATTTTAATAAAACTTATCGTTTGTTTTGTTATATATGCTCTATATAATTATTGTCACAAGGTTCCACCCCACTTTTAGGGTCTCATCGACCTTTTTAAGGATAAAGTTTTTGGTATTGGTTGAGGAGATGTAATTAACCCAAATATGTGATACAAAATATGTAAGTAATGAAATTTCACATGTTTGAACCAGGGTTTTATGATTTTTTAATGTTTTTTTTTGGCTAATTGCTTCTCAATTATGAATCACACATGAAGAAGCTGATATTCATTTATGGATCATGTGAATTGAGTAAAAAAATTGAAATATTCCTTTTAACAAAAGCATGAAAACAAATGAAGAAAATATATTTAATGGTTGTGTTTTGCCTTTTAGGAACAAAACCTTCTGAATCAAAGGGAGCTATATGGCTACAATTACTCTTTTAAATATCATTTTATTTATTATTTTAAATTTTAATTTTTTTGTTTTTGCAAAAAAATAAAAAAATATAATTGTATTTTGGTAGTTATCTAATTTCAGCATGTGAATTGAGTAAAAAAAATTGAAATATTCCTTTTAATAAAAGCACAAAAACAAATGAAGCAAATATATTTAATGGTTGTGTTTTGACTTTTAAGAACAAAACCTAGGTGTTTGAATCAGAGAAAGCTATATGACTACAATTACTCTTTAAATATCATTTTATTTATTAATTTAAATTTTAAATTTTTTGTTTTTTGCAAACAAACAAAAAAATATAGTTGTATTTTGTTAGTTATCTAATCCCATCTAATTATTGTCTATGGATAAGGTCCATGCAATTTTTAATTAGGTTGATGAATTATTAGTCAATTTATTGTTGTCATGGTTTTTCGGTTTTTCCTATAAAAATATTTATATTTTTTTATAATTTAATCTAGCTCATATTATCATTGGAATTGACACAAAAGTTTCACATTTACCAGCAAACTATTTTTTTTAATATATTTTAATAATTAATTTAGACATTATTTATCTGGCTTGCATTAAACAACAAAATCCTCACATTAGACAATCTGCAGAAGTGGGAATGGAATGGTACACACACCACATGCTATCTATGTGGTGAAGTAGAGAAAATAGTTAGTAGCGCACCTCATCATGCATTGTAGCTATACTACAAGAGTATGACAACCAACTTTTCTAGTTGGGTACCACCCCCCATACGATACAAGATCTATAGGGGGTAGCACTATCACTGACCATTGCCCGAGGAGTCACACAAGGGGTGGAGCCTTCTCATTATGGTCATAACTTGGAATGTGTGGTTGGAGCGTAATACTTTT
Organism: Dioscorea zingiberensis; assembly: GCA_026586065.1. Lineage (NCBI taxonomy): Eukaryota > Viridiplantae > Streptophyta > Magnoliopsida > Dioscoreales > Dioscoreaceae > Dioscorea > Dioscorea zingiberensis. Next base: position 58,984,289 of record CM048821.1, read on the forward strand.
ATGAAAAATAACATGTTTACATGAAAATATTCGTGATATCGACTTTTTAACCTTTTTATGATTTGATGCAACTCAAATATCTAAAAAACAAAAGCTGATCGTGATGGAATTCATAGTTAAATGGAGCCTAGCGTTCACGTGAGAAAAACAGTTTCACCAACCCCAAAGGGAAGATTTTGATGATACCAAGAATAAGGGAAGAATCAAAAATTCAATTTTGATTAAAATGCATGATTTCAGTTTTATATCTAATTTGAGTTTATTAAATCCTTGCAAAAAAGTAGGAAAAAAATACAAAACATAGAGGATACACTTGTTTGTCTTTTAACTTAGGACATGAAACCATAGCCAAGTACCTAACAAACAACGAAAAGAGTACAACCAAATGCACTGAAGAGAATATTTAGTCCTTAACAATAGACAAACGCTCTCATTTCAAACGTTTTAATCAATTAAAAAAACTTTCTCTCTCTAGTATATATATATATATATATATATATATATATATATATATAAAACTAAAATTTTAAAAGATAAAAAAAGTATATATCAAAGTATTTAATAAATATAAAATTAAATTTAAAAAATGGTAGTGTTTGAAAGGTGAAGAAGTGACCACCACAGGACCTAATGCATTTCACCAGACTAATAAAAATGCGATAAGAGGCAAGTAGCTCATGAACACTAAGTCATCTCCTCTGATTTTGGAGCCAGAGAAGTCTCTGATTCCAACCAATTGCTAGTTGACATGTGTCCCATTATTAAAATGATGTTGACGTATTTCCTACATGTCATCTCGTAATTAGTTGGAACCAGTGACTCCCCTGGTTCCAGAATCATGTGAGATGACTTCCTCTCTACACTCCCTTCCTAACCTGTAAAATTTAATATATATATATATATATATATATATATATATATTAAAAGTTACTTGTCATTTTTCGTATTTTTATTGGCAATTTATTGTTTGAATTTAATATTTATTTATAAAATAATTAATTTAATTAAGATGACTATTAATTAATGTTTTAAATATTTAAACAATATCTAATATTTATAAATTAAAAATTTATTTAAATTTTTTTATTTTAATTGAAAAATTCTCTGTGAAACAAATTCAAATAAAAAGCTCCAAATTTTGTTAAGAGATTGTTAAAAAGACTTAATCTATTTAATATACAAAAATATAAAATAATTTATGTCTATAGATAAAGGTGACTTTATTACTTTACCAATGTCTTAATCAAATATAGGGCTGACGTCATAGGACCTACCTTATAGTTTAAAATATATATATATATATCCAAAACCCTACTGATAACTCCAAACCATATATGTTCAAATATTAAAAAACAAATAGTTTCCAAAATCAATAAATTTTTTAGATTATTCCAATAAATAATCTGTTCATAATCAATAATATTTTACAAATTTTGTTAAAATTTATTTTATTTAATTATATATATATATATATATATATATATATATATATATATAAATGAATCACCTATTCTCCATCAAATTGTTAAAATAAAAATAAGTAATTAGATTATAACCAGCAAATGACCCTCACATTGTTTAGAATTAAAAAAATATATATTATATAATAATAAATGTCTCGATTTTTATAAAAATAATAGTTAAATAAAATAATCATATTTTCAATGAGTTGAATTTGACTACTGATTTAAAATATGTCATTTTAAATATTTATTATGATTTTTAAAATTTAAAAAATCTATTATTTAAAAAATCTAAAAATATAAATCTAACTTTTTTTTATTTTTAAAATTTTTTTAAAATAAAAATTATCTATAACTAATTTACATCAACTTATATATTATGTAAAAATACCTAACATTTATTCCCGCCACTTGCTTAACGGTGAAGATAATAAATTAAATATAATAAATAAATAAATAAATACTTTTTAATTAATTAATTAATTAATAAATCAGCAGCGAAGTGTCTTTATAGTTGGTTGGGACACTCCTCTTGAAAGTCGTAAGAGAATACGTGTGTTTTCGAGCTTGTTTCTAGTGCGGGAGAAGAGAGAAGAGAGAAGAGGATGGTAATGGCGATGCCATGGGGGCTGGCGGTATACATGATGAGCATGGTCTGGACGGTCTTGGATGGCTGGATCTCGTCCTGCTTGATCGTCGCCGACGAGATAGCCAGGGCGCTCCGGACGGGCGACATCGGGCCATTTCCTATTGGATGAGGTCTCTTCTTTCTTCTTTCTCTTTGGTTATGGGATTTTTCTTTTGATTTCGTTTTGTTTGGTGATTGGGATGATTAAAGTTGGGTTCTTTGGGGGTTAAAGATGAGAAGGAGAGAAAAAGTTGGGATTTTTGCTTTGAATGATGTTGTTCTGGCGGTTAGGGTTGGAATTCTTGTTTTTTTTTTTCTTGTTTTCCTTGGATTTAATCTTAATCTCCACTGGTTTTGAGTATGGAATACTTTGGAGTGGTGGTTTTGGGAACAAATTTGGGATTTTGATGTTTGGATTTTATTTTTGGTTTTTGTTTGAGAGGAAAACAGAGGAATTCAAAAGAAGAGGAATGGCGAAGGTTTACAGAAATGGACAAAAGAAGTCTTCTTTTATTTGCTTTATCATCTCTTTTTTTTTATCTGTTCACTTGTCCTTATCCTTCTGTTTTCTTTTCTTTTTCTCTACTTTCCCTCCGTCCAAAAGAAGTTTGGAGGAAATTTGGGTTGTGATTAATTGTAAGAAAGTTTTTCTGTGCAGAATTAGGACAAATATTTAGTGGATTATCTACTAATTTCATGTCAAACATTTTGTTTTTCTTTCTGAAAGTAAAAAAGATAGTTGTGGGTGTAGTTAATGGATAATGGTTTGGTTGTGGATAGAATTAATTATAATTATTATTTGAGATCAGAGAGATCTATGATAAAGTAAATGGCTGTTTAATTATGCAGAAACATGCCTATGCTTCATTGAGATTCCTCTGACATATATTTTCATTTTTTTTTTGTTTTTCAAGTGGCTCTTGGGCTATGCTATTCCTTCTTGTGAATTGTTTTGTTTTTTTGTTTTAATGTAGTAAAGGGTCTGGAATTTGTAGCTCATTTGGAAGAAGTAGATTTGAGAAACTGTATTGAAGAGGAAAAAAAGGAACACAATCCATGTCAATGGACATTTAATGGAGACAAAACCAATAATGGCATTGGCTTCATTAGGTTTATGTCCACATACTTTGGATTGAGATGGAGACATTAATGGCATGGCCATTCTCATCCCAAATGATATTTTTAAGATTTTGATTTCCCGGTAACTTCTTATGAGTTGAATTTCATTGTAGAGCTGTGAACTTCAGATATTTCGCAACAAGAAATGCATTCCTTTACAAAACCATTTTGTTTAATTGTGTGTATTGGTGAGGGAAAGGAAAAAAAGATGGATTGCAATTGCCATGAATTGCATTGGTGTCAAATAGGAGAAATGCCTCACTTGTTACAATGCCAATTATCTTTCTAATTTTACTTCGTTGAATTTTATATGTTCATGTTTGTTTATCTTGCCAAGAAAAGCATTGAGTTGTGAACTCTCTCTTTACTTGCAGATGTGAATGCTCTGATACCCGAAGAGCGATGAGCCAAATGAACAGAGAAAAAAACCAAAAGAATACTATGAAGGAGCCAATCTAACACACTAATTGTCTGTATTCCGTGCTCTCAGTATTGCAGTTTCTTGCAATTGGGATGGTGGCAAATACATAAAAGCATGTTAATTGTCTCTCTCGGGTGATCCTATTCTTCTTTCTATGTTCAGAAGTGATGCTTAGAAGTCGGTTGCCATGAAGAGTTGTTCGGTTACTACTACTTTTTCGGTTGAATTTGTGTCCATGTTTGCACTGAATGTATATGAATGAACTGCTGCAAGTGCTGTTCAATCTCAGGAATTCGTCTTCTGTTCTTTAAGCAATCTACATTTTGAATATGTAGGAGCTGAATTGTGAATTAATTTGAGGAAAATTCTATAATGGCTTCTTGTTACTCTTCAGAAAATGATGTAATTATGTTGGTAAATTGATTCTATAAGGCTCCACATGCAGGGCTGGTCTTATTATCAGTTTTGTCTATTTGCTCTACAAATATATACTAATATGCCCCACAAAAACTTACTTATTTACACATTAATTAACATTAGCAGGGGTGATTAATTGTTATATTTATAACAGTGGCTTGTGTTCTTGGAAGTGTTATGGTTGTCGAGACTCTCATATACTCCCTATTCTCATCGTCTATGAATGTAGTATATATATATATATATATATATATATATATATATATATTTTGACGTGAGAAAAGGCCAGCTTTAAGCCAAGCAATTTATTGCTCGTTTCGAGGGCTGACAATCGCCGTCATTACGGTATAAAGAATACTGAATGCACCGATGGCCAGTGAAAAGTCCCACTCACTACCGCTCGTTGGTATGTGAATATAGTATTTCATGACTCTCATATACTCCTATTCTCATTGTCTGTGAATATAGTGTTTCATGGTTTTTCTCTATTTGGTTTTCCACGTAAATTTTGGTGTTTTTAATGCTTAATTATAATGGTAAATTCCCCGTCGAGACACCTAAAACCTTTCGAAAACATTGGAAACTCACTGAAAACTCTAATTTTAAATATAGGATTTTCCTCCACATCTTTTTGACATCTAAAACTATATATCAATCAATTTAAATGATTTTGTTTGGGATATCATTTTTGAGAACACTTAAACCCTTAATTGGAAGTATTCTTTTAGAAAGATGAAGAAGAAAGCAATGTCTACCATGAATAAATCAATCACACACCAAACTCATCTCTATGATTGAGTTTTCATGCTCATCCTCATCCTCATCCTCATCCTCATCCTCATCAAATTGACTTCATAGAAGAAGAATAAATGGATAACATATCAACTTAGTTTACAATCCAATCAACTTTGATTTTTACATCATAACATATAGCTTCCATGCATGTGTCCTTTCTTATATCCCTTTCCTTCTTGTTTGCCAACTCCACAAGATTCAAATCAAGTCCAATCACCCACCATGTCTACCCACTTAAAAGCCAAGCCTTGTCCCACTTCTAACAACCCTAATTAATCAACAATTCATATATATATATATATATATATATATATATATATATATATATATATATATATATATAGGGTTGATCTTATCGTGGCCTTGCTCATGTCTGAAGTCGCATTACATTTTGGCACTTACTTGATGTTTTGAGGAAATCCAACCGTATGGATGGAAAGAACATTGAAAAATAAGCTAGCATGTCAATTTTCATACAATTTGGGAACTTGTAGGGTCTTCATCTTAAAGGGTGAAATTTTGAACCGGTAAGATTTCTATAAAATTTCCCCCGTTAAGATGAAGACCCTACAAGATCTCAAATTGTATGAAAATTAACATGCTAGCTTATTTTTCGATGTTCTTTCCATCCATATGGTTGGAAATCCTTAAAACATTGTGCAAGTGGTCAAATGGGAGGCGAACTTGTTGAAAGTTACACAGAATTTTGTAACAATGAAACGACTAACAGACAAGAGAAAGAAAACATGAGTTAAGTTGCACAGAAAGTTGCAACAAAGAAACGACTAACAAACAAGATGAAACAACTACATATTGAAAGTCTTTTTATTTTATTTCATCATTTCAGACTTCCATACTCACTTGGAGCAATTCATTACAATTTATAGAACTTCACCTAACAATGAAAATAAGGAAAGAAAATTACATAATCTGGAAATATTTCAAATAATTTAAAGAAATCCTCTAACTAAGGAATCCTCCAATCAAGAAAATCTTCAATCTTTAAGATCTTCAATCAAGCTGATTTCCAGCTGATTTCCAATCAATCTTCAAGGTCTTCAAGCTGATTTCCAGCTGATTTTCTGTCAATCTTCAACACTCCCCCTCAAGTTGGTGCGTAGATATCACCAACTTGTCTAGCCGATTTCCAGCTAATTGGAGAAGATTTGTTCAAGCCGATTTCCGGCTAATTCATTCAAGCCGATTTTCGGCTAATTTAAGAAGATTCAATTTGAGACAGCTGGCACCAAATTCGAATAGTACAGCTTGCCTCGTCTAATACCACGGCCAATCGTCACCGTTTTCCGTTGACGATCTTCCCGGTTGTGAGTTGGGCCTGTGTTGCAAAATCTGTTGTAACATCTGTTGCAACAACAGCTGCAGCTCCAGTCTTCAAATGTTGTGTAGGATTTCCCCACGAACTTGTTCAAATGTTGCATATCATCCGGATCCTTCATGACAACTTTATCACGATGATCCAATTCTCGGAACACTCCGGTTAACTCTCCATAATATTCGGACAGAGACTTCATCCATCGCTTCACTTTTTGATTTTCAGCATACCATCTTTCATAGCCATCTTCCATTTCTGCATGTGGCTTTCGTTTACACCGAATATAAGAGAGTTTCTCTCTTTCGGCGAGATGCATCTCCATCAAATGTCGTTGGAGGAGGCCATCACGTTGGGCGTGATGATTCAGATAGGAATTAAACCTTCGGTTCTGATACCATGTTGGAAGTTGCATAGAATTTTGTAACAATGAAACGACTAACAGACAATAGAAAGAAAACATGAGTTAAGTTGTATAGAAAGTTGCAACAAAGAAACGACTAACAAACAAGATGAAACAACTACATATTGAAAGTCTTTTTATTTCATTTCATCATTTCATACTTCCATACTCACTTGGAGCAATTTATTACAATTTATAGAACTTCACATAACAATGAAAATAAGGAAAGAAAATTACATAATCTGGAAATATTTCAAATAATTTAAAGAAATCCTCTAACTAAAGAATCCTCCAATCAAGAAAATCTTCAATTTTCAAGATCTTCAATCAAGCTGATTTCCAGCTGATTTCCAATCAATCTTCAAGGTCTTGGTGATTTCAAATTTCACAATCTTCAATGTAACTTACATGAATCCACCTACTTATATTATCACTCCCGTATATATATATATATATATATATATATATATATATATATATATATATATATATATATATATTGTAGCAGTCTGGTGCTATAAAACTCCCCGTATTGTATAGGATCTAAGGAAGAGTCGGATCACTCGGGTCTATTGAACTCGTGACCTCCATATCACGAGACAACAACTATATATTAATAAATTTTGAGCTTTTGTTATTTTAGAGATAATAGTTTGATAATAATATTACATAATCTAATTAAATAAATATTTTGTTCTCAATGTATATGTTAGTTTTCTCTTTTTTTATTTTTAATTTTTAATTTTTTTTAAATTTGAGTTATGTTGCCTTGTGAACTTATTTTAATTAAGATATGCTGCCTTGTGAACTTATTTTAATTAAGAATATGGGTAATAAAACCTAAATAAATAGGCCATTAAGTTTGAGAAAGAAGATGGGGAGTTTCATTTTTATTATTTTATATAATCGCAAATAATATTTGCCTGTAAGAAATAAAATAATTGATACCCCATTTCTCAACAAAATAAAGTACAAAAAAAATTCCATCCTGAAAAGAAAATATTTCCTCTTTATTTCAATAAATATTGTAACAAAATGAACCAAAAAAAAACATAATAATAATATTTTATTTTATTTGTTAAATGTATTATTTTTTTAAAAAATAGAAGGTTAAATTATAAGACGAAACGATCCGGAGGAACATCAAAACGGGGCCGTGGGTCCCACTTGTCCGGCTCCTGAACCGCGTCCGCAGGAACCGGTTTTGGGACTGCGTGTTCCGAGGGGACACCACACCGCCACCTCTTGTTTTGTCTTTTTCCCAGAAAAAAAAAAGATATATAAAAAAAGAGAAAAAAAAAACCAGACGTTCATAGAGAGAGAGAGAGAGAGAGAGAGAGAGAGAGATCAACGGCTTTAATTCGAATTCCTCTCCGCCCTCGTGCCCATAAACCCCTTCATTACCCTCTCATTAGGGCTTTGACCTCTGTGCTTGAATTCAGGGTCTCCTCCTCCATCTTCTTCTCTTCAGAGGTATGGTTCTTTGGATCTTGTGCTGTGGCAGAGGTGGTGTCTTTTTTTAGCTGTTTGTTTGGATGATATCGTGGTGTTTGAGTTTGATCTGGCTTTGTTTTGTAGTGGAAATGTAGAAAGTTTGGATCTTTTTGTGTCTCTGGGTTTTGGTCCGCTTGGAGGTCCCTTCTCTTTCGGGGGTGAGTGGTGTTGGTTTTAATAATTAGTGTTTTTGGTTCATTTGGTTTTTCTCTCTCTTTTTTAAGTATAAAGGTTGGATTTTTAGGGGGGTTTGGTGTGTTGTCTGCCTTGCAAATGGAGAAAGGAGAGGTTTTTTCTTTTGGATATTTTTCTCCTTTTTCTTTTCCGGTTTTTGTTTTTCGCTGCGGGTTTGATGGCAATGATATTTAGTTGTCACATTGTTTTATCTGATGTTGTGCGATGTTAGTTCTTGCAGTTCTTGATTTTTGTCATCACATTGCTTGATCTGATGCAATTTCTTGGCTATTTTCATGAGGATTATTTTCTCCTTTGTGTTGATGGGTGTTCTGCTTGTTTCGGCCATCTGTTACTGTTCTTATTGCTTTGTTGGTGCAACTGTTTGGAAAATTTGAAACTATAAGACTTGAAAAAGATATAATTGAGGTGTTGTAAGTTGGAAAAATATGGCTCTACATGCAATTAATTTGTAATAGGATTAATGACAATGATAGGTAGATGACATTTGGTACAAGTCTTTCCAGAGACTCATCTTGAGAAGATTTCTGATCTACAGGCATCCTTCAGCAACCTTGTAATAACTGTTAGAAAAAGCTGTAAACAGTTTAGCGTTATATTTCACTTGGCTAACATCTTTGTGTGCTTTGAATAAAGAAAGTTTAAGCAAATTTATGCAATAGTATTTTCCTAGATGATCTTTTGTACAATTTCGTATTGTATTTCTAATCTTGTGATGGATCTAAACATAGAATAAGATTTTCTGTTGCATAGAATGTAAACATGATTAAGCCTGCATTTCTGTGTTTACAGGTCAAAGCCTATATTCAGAATCCTGCCATGGCATCTGGGAATAACTATTTTGATGATATGAGAGTTAAGCCGGAGGTTGTTGATCCTCCTAAAGGCGATGACTTGACGGAAATCGGCGAAAGTGTGATTGACCATGCTCAACACACACCAAAACCAAATTTAACTGCTGCTAGCAGTGTCCGTGAACTTCTTGAATGCCCTGTGTGCTTAAATGCCATGTACCCTCCAATACATCAGGTCTGTTTAACATATCATCCTGTTTATACTTTCAGATTTTTGGATAAAGCTAATATTCTTGTATTACTTGAATCAAAGTGATGGTTACAATACTCTGTCACTAGATGTTGAACTTGATTGATATTGTTAGCAACCTGTAAAAAGTTCTGTTTATACTTTATCACAAACCTTGTATTTTCTCCAATCAAAGCTTTTGATTATTTTATAGAGGAGACTCCTAAGCAGGAAGTGTTTTGCATAACTTTATCCAACAATTCTCATTGTTATGTGACGATGACCCAAATTAACTAGCATTTTGAGGCTGTTCTTTTTGGAACCTCAGATGGAGTTGGTGGCTTAGTTCCCAATGCTTTTTTTAAGAAGCACCTTACAACATGGTTATGTTATTTGGTTGTCTCTATCCTCAAGTCAGACCTTCACACACTTCTAATGCTTTGAGATATTATTCTCATTTGTAATGTTGCATTTTGAACTTATTCCTTTTTATTGACAGTGTTCAAATGGCCACACAATATGTTCAGCATGCAAGCCTAGAGTGCATAATCGATGCCCTACCTGCAGACATGAACTGGGGAACATAAGATGTCTTGCTTTGGAGAAGGTGGCCGCTTCTCTTGAATTACCTTGTAAATATCAAACATTAGGTTGTTCTGGTATATACCCTTACTACTTGAAGCTGAAGCATGAATCACAGTGCACATTTAGACCTTATAACTGCCCCTATGCTGGTTCCGAGTGCATGGTTGTCGGTGACATTCCTTTTTTGGTGAACCACTTGAAAGACGATCACAAAGTGGATATGCACAACGGAAGCACTTTCAACCATCGATATGTCAAATCAAATCCACATGAGGTTGAAAATGCGACCTGGATGCTAACGGTACTTTCTTATGTCCTGTGTTTTTGTTAACTATCCAATTGAACATTCAGCACAATAGGAAAACTCTCTGCTCATGCTGTGGTTGTGGCGCAATGTCCAGGTCTTCAGTTGCTTCGGACAGTACTTCTGCTTGCATTTCGAGGCGTTTCAGCTCGGCATGGCTCCCGTATACATAGCCTTCTTACGCTTTATGGGTGATGATTCTGAAGCAAAGAACTACAGCTACAGCCTTGAGGTTGGAGCCAATGGCCGGAAGATGATCTGGCAGGGAGTACCTCGGAGCATAAGGGATGGCCATAGGAAGGTGCGTGACAGTTACGACGGGCTTGTCATCCAACGCAACATGGCCCTCTTCTTCTCTGGCGGTGATAGGAAGGAGTTGAAGCTCAGGGTGACAGGGAGGATTTGGAAGGAACAGTAGGTAAAGACTGTGTTACTATATATACATACATTCAGTCTATCCTGGTCATGTATTTTTGGATGGCTTTAATAGCAAACTCTCTTTGCTGATGATACATGAATACATGAGAGGAAAGGCATGAACCTGTAGCAGTGGAATACATGATTTAGGTTCAAGTGCACTAAATCTTGTAATCAATTTGTTGTATTAGTTAATCCTGTAAGAACAATCTTCATTTAGATGAATGAGAGTAAATTAATCGGTTTTTCGTATTTATCTGTGATCGATGCTTCTGAATGAATACAGATACTGAAGGTGAAATGAGAACTAAATAATTAATTCAGTTGTCAATGTTGGTTCCCAGGAAGCTTTGATAAGATACAAACTACAGGAACAAAATACATGTACATGCAAGGGCAATCATGGGGTGGGAACCATTTCACCAACTTCAAACCAAAAGAAGATGGCTCTGCGAGAATAGATGGCTCGCACACTCTGCAGTACTAGGCTCCCACTGGTCCAAACAGCCTTGGCACCTCCTTCGATTCGGGTCCTTGCAACTGTAACACCATCAGCAGATCCCTTTAATGTTGATGCAAATGCATCACAGCTGCTCTTGGCAGTGCTCATGATAGGATATGAGAGGAAGTCCAGAGGATTGTCCTCGCATTGGAGCACACATCCTTCGATTATGAGCCTCCCGCTTCGGTGAAGGAAGCAGCAACCGAGTTCCGCTCTTACTGTCAGGTTCACAACCTTGCATGTAGACAGAAACTCCAATGCACTGCTTAGGCAAGAGAAATAACAAATGGTGGTATTGTCAGATAAATGATGATACATAATAGTCTAATGAAAGAATACCATAAGCTAAACTATGAAAATAACAAAGGTTTGGTATTTCATCGAGTATTAACAGCATTCTCAACAAATAAATACAGAGAGAACATAATGATGGATTGAAAGCTAAATGTCAAATATCAGAAACCCACCTTTCTGAGCCACGAGAACAGGTCAATACAGTGTCATCAGGATGATCACCTCCACCCACCTAACAAAACCAACAGCAAGTAGAAAAGCCCATTGAAATGACTTGATGTGTACATAATATTTCAAAATCATCAAATGCAAAAATAAAAGTAAGTTCCATTTGATTCAGTTTGAGGACTACATTTTCCATCATTGCTTCATTAAGCTTTGGACGCAAAGGATCCAAATCTGAATAACAAGTCGTCGTTGAATAGACTGGGATGATGCTATGACTTAAAAATCCAGCCTAAGTCATGTTCTTTAGGTTTACGACTTAATTTCCACATTCTAAGAACAAACCATTAGGAGCCCGGGTCTGGAGAAGGGTCGGACCACTTAGGTTTATTGTACGCAGTCTTAGACTACTTTTTTGCAAAACACTATTTCCAAGACTCCAACACATGACCTTCAAGTCACATGGCGACAGCTCTACCGTTGTGCCAAGGCTCCCCTTCTAAGAACAAACTATCACATAGAAACAAATCACAAATCATTTACTTGTTTCTGTTTGCTGAGACACCATTATTTTCTTCCCAGACATCTACCTTAATTTCTACTATGTCTACAATTTACAAGATACTGATAAATCAAGACCATTGATCACTTGAAAACAATAAGAAAGAAAGTGGCAAAAAGACAGGAAGCCTAATTCAAAATTACAACAACTCTGAGAAAATTTATTAACAAAAAAGAACTAAGAAAACAACAGTACTAAAAATATCTAATAAAATGCCATCCATATTCTTCCAGATTGTTTGGTATGAACTAAAACAAACAATTCATTCAAAACACATAGGCATGTGCAGGCACAAACATGCTGACTTACAAGGCAAAGGGGCTTTTTGATCTGAATGTTGCAAGCAACATGGTTCCCACCAGCAGCAATTAGAATGGTGTCCCCAGGCCTTGAAAACAATCAAATGCTATTAGGTGCCCTCACTCCCACTATTTCAATTTCTAAATGCCGAAATAAAAACACTACCTTGCAGCAGATATAGCACCTTCGAGACTTGGAAACACTCCAGTGTCACCCGAGCCTTTGCCGGACGGCTCCACTCGAAGCCATAACCTCGGATGGCATGCCAAGTAACGCCATCTGTTGCAAACGAGGGCGGTGTTATACCGATCTGCAAACTCACAGAATAGTGCTAAAAAACTCATCTTGGAAGCATGTTTGCAATGACAATGCAAACCTTGAACAAAAATTGCAAACAACTAGTTCATCCCCGATCAAAAACCAGGATGGAATAATCCAAATACAGAACAAAAATCGCATAAAAAAAGTAAATTCAAAGAATTCAAAACCGATAAAGAATAGAAACAAAAGAAGGAATTGGGGGAGAATAAACCTGGGATGGGGCTGAGGAAGCTGAAGATGTGCATGAGGCAGCCATCGTCGAGGCTGTTCACCGTCGTATTCGTCGTCGACGAAGACGACGACGACGACGATGACGCCGGCGTCCGATTCTTCGACCGCTTTCGGATCTCCATCTCCTGCTTCCCAAGCTCTTGTTCTCGAGATAGGGCTTTCGTATGGTCCAATGCTTAATATACATTGCAGTCCTCCTAAACTTTTTTTATTTGTTGTTTTACATATAAACCCCTGTGAGTTGTGAAATTACATGAATCCACTTAATTTGAAAATGTAAATATAAATAGTTTACAAAATAATTTTAAAATAAAAAAGAAAAGAGTGATTTCTAGTTTTGTAACAATGAATAAATATAAATTTCTATAATAATGGCCCGTTTGGTACTTTGCATGCAATTACTTTCCTTGCAAAGTCTTTGCATGCAAAGTCTTTCCCTGTAATCATTTTCCCAATGCAATGTTTGGTATGCCCAATAAAAAAGTGTAATTAAAATGCATGCAAAGTGATTCATCCGTTTGGTATTAATAGGTTTACCATGTAAAGTAATATCCATTCCCAATTTTACCCTTGATTACACTATTCAATAAATTTGGGTTTTATTTAAAGAACTTTTTACTTACCACCCCTTGGAAAATAGGCAAATCACTTGTCATCTCTTCGTTTTTCAATAAAACCCCATAATCCTCTATTTTTTTTTTCTTTAATCTCACTTGTCACCCATTGAGTTAATTCTCTCAATCAAAATTTTCTAATAATTTATAAAACAACGTAATTGGATAAGTATAACACAAAAATATCTTTTTTAAAATTATATTTATCTATGCCTAATGAATAATTAAAAAATTCTAAAATTATAAGTAAATTATGATTTTATTACTCTAATTATTAACATTGGATTGTGTATTATAACATAATAAATGCATCTGTCCCCAGTTAGAACCATAGACAATAATCAGGCTTCCAAACCAAAAAATACTATTGAAAATAATAAGAGTTGCAATAATAATGAAGTCACACCTAAATAAATAACTGCCACACAAAAAGTAGTCCAAGCTTATAAGTAAAAAACAAAATGAGGACAATCAGTTTTTAGTTGTTCACAAATTAAACTTGTCCACATCACAAAGCAAAGAACCAATAACTATCTAAAGTACTAAATGACTCCAGCCAACACACTCTTCACATAAATCAGCTTTGCATCATCATCTGGAAATAAGAAGTATGATTCAATCTTGCCCTTGTCAGCTGAAATCATGCCAATTGCTCGAACCGCCTCTTCTTTGGTTAAACCAATCGAAGTTTTATTATACCTCTCATAAAGAGACTCCTTTTCCACATTTGCATTCAAATGTTGGAAATAGGTTGCCACTTTACCTATCTCTTTGCTTTGTTCCATCACAAAATATCATAAAAACCTTTCCATGTGCTTGGAGAATGAATCATCAATTTTATCCATAGCAGATACCTTTTTCTTCCCTTTCTTTGAAGGCACAATTGACTCACCTTGCATTTGTACTGCCATCTTCTTCCTTTTTGTTGAACCATGTGAGTCATTGCATGTATCCTCCAGATAAGGATAGGTTCATTTATATTTTCCACCTCAACATCCAGACCAAGGTAGTCATCTTGGACCGTGTCCTTCATTGATTCATGAGCTTCAGAAGCTGTTTTGGATGCTTCAAGTGTTGAATTCTCCCTTTCCATAGCTTCCACAGATTCACCAGCGAATTCTGCTCCATCTCCAGTTGCTTGATCCTTTCCAAAATTGATTGCTAGCTCATTAAAATAAGGGAATGATTTGTTCCTAAGACCGGAGGCATCTTTGTGACTCTGCATATATAAGTTCTTATTAGTAACATTGTACACAAAAACATAATTTTATAATAAAGGCTAGTAGAGAGATCAATTTCATATTACCTTAAGCCATGAAAACAACACATCATCATCACATGTCACACATTGATTAGCATCATCCCATCCAAACCCGCCTCATCTCTTTAAGTTCTCTAAATTGTGCTTTAAGTGTCCGCATCCTAGATTTAATGTGAGGATCACCCATAATTTTGCAGTTAGGGATCTTTTCAGACATCCATTTTTGTAGTTGAGTCAAGTACCCTGTCTTGAAACCATTATCTGCTCTCCAACCTTGGTTCACAAGCTCTAAGCAACATTCAATCAAAACTTTATCCTCAGCTGGAGTCCACTGATGATTGTTCCTCTTATTGGTTTTTGCACCAGTTGAACTTGTTAAATTCTCCATCTGACATCAAACACAAAAGTAAACATGGTTACTTCAAAGATTGTAATGCAAGTGAAGGATGCCATATGAGAGTAATCATAAATAATTAAATATAGACATTCACAAACAAACGAGAGTTTATATTAGCATAACATAAAATAGGATTTAATTACATAAACTGTCCAGAAGCCATTAAACATAGGATAACAATTCAAAATTACATAAATTGTGCAAAAAACATTAAACATAGGATAATGAGCAAATAATATTAAGAAAATAAAAGCTTAATCTCCTCCTCCTTGATTTCTAGAAGGTTGCCATTCATCCCACCATTCTTGAGCGAAGTTGTCTCTAAAATTTGTCCATGCACTTGATGTCTCAATGTACTGGATACTTTGTGTATTTGACATAGGCTCAGAATCCACATATGACTCATCCATTTCAGCCTCCATTGGATCAAGAGTCATCTCCCTCCTAATATGATTATGTAATAATGCACATGCACTTATAACTCGGCAATGTGTTTTAACTGGGTACCAAGACCGGTCCCTAAGTATTGCCCATCTCATTTTCAATAGTCCAAAACACCTTTCAATGACATTGCGTGCACTTGAGTGTCTGTAGTTAAACAATTCTTCTTTTGATTGAGGGAAATTGTTTTGTCTCCACTCATTCAAATGATAGCGTTGACCTCTATATGGAACTAAGAATCCCTCTGCATTTGTATAACCAAAGATCACGAGGTAGTAAAACTCAAGAGAAAACATTCTTTTAGTTTTATTTAAATTAAATTAATAAAGATTATACTAATGGTTTTACAATTTTGGGAGTGTTTGTTATTATTACCTTGAGGAACTTTTTAATCCATTTTGGTCTAGAAATTTACAGCACTTGAATCCTAACCTTCCCAACCTGTGCAATATGTATATAAATTGCAAATCCTCAGTGAGCATAATGCCTAGAACATTTAGTAGCAATTCTCCTTTTCTTATCCCAGTATCTTGGCTTGTCCACTTCCTAGGGACGTTGACCTTAATGTAAGTCCCATCTAAGGCACCTAAACAATTACAATTTAACATGACACACACTAATTAGTATAT
The DNA here is from genome assembly GCA_026586065.1 of Dioscorea zingiberensis. Lineage (NCBI taxonomy): Eukaryota > Viridiplantae > Streptophyta > Magnoliopsida > Dioscoreales > Dioscoreaceae > Dioscorea > Dioscorea zingiberensis. The sequence goes on from CM048821.1 coordinate 59,000,600, forward strand.
TAAATTATGCAAATTTAAAAATGTCATATCATAAAACATTTTATATAAATTAAATTATATTTTTACCTTGAACCATTTTCATCATAGATGCTGCGGGAATCTTGAGGCGGGTTCCGCTTCTTAAACAATTCCTTATGCAACCTCAACACAGAGTGTAAGACAAGACCAAAGTGCCTACTTATTGTCTCTCCACTCTTACAAATTCCCTTTACAATCCTATTCTTAGCATGATGAGAAAGGATGTAGAGAAACGATGCAACCATTTCCTCCAATGTTCATATTTTTCTGGAGCAAGCCCAATGCTTTGAAGCATATCACATAATTTGTAAAAGGCCTAGTCATCCCGATGTTCTCCACATAAGACAAATCCTCGAATCAAACACCATTCTTCTAAAAATTTCATTGCCTAATGAGGTGTCTCTCATAAGTAGAGCTTTTCTTTCTTTTTGGCTTTCTATTTTCCAATCTTAAGCGACATAATTCCAACATCGAATCCTAATTATAGAAAGTAGGTTATGGAAATGTAGAACAATTGTGTAATACAGGCCAAGAGTGTGTTGCATACTCTTCTTCCAAGAACTCAAATGCATTTCAACACCAATAATGAAAACATCTATACAAATGTACTAAGAAATCAAACCATGTGTATCGTTTGGATATATTTTATAATATATATTTATTCAAAGAAAGAAAGACATTTGTTCTCATCCATGCAACAAGCTTTTATTTTAAAGAAATAATAATAATAATTCAACAACTATTGCAAACTGGAAACTGCATATGTATAACTTAATAAATCAATGTTTGATATATATGATGTGTGTTTTTTATTTCATTGGATGTGAGGGGTCTGTGGTCCCAGAACCCAACTTAATAAGACAAGAACACTACACTACATGAATAAATTTTTTCTACCTACAGTATTGTTTGAGCCTGATCGATGATGATCATCTCCTAGTTATTAATATTCAATGTTGCTTGACCAAACTTTTCTCAAATATGGCATCTAAATTCAATTCAAAAAAAAAAAAAAATCTTGCTTCTTGGCTGGATTTGTCATTCTGAGAAATACATCTATTGGAAAGCTTTTTTACAATGCTTCCGAAGTCCCGAACTTAGAAGTATTCTTTCAGTTCTCTTTAAGTATAACTACCTAGTACCTTCATAGTATGAATTTTTTTATTAGAACACTTGAATCTATTATGGACGTATGTTGCAATCTGTGAATAATTGTGTAACTTAACTCTCTAAGTTACAAATATCATAAATTCTCTCTCTCCCCTTCAAATTGGCGCTTCACTTCAAAGCCATATGAAAGCTTTAGAAGGAAGACAATTATAAACCTGTAGGTGAGAACCTCTTAAAAAGTGACAAGTATAATCTGCATTATCTTTGGTTTTCTTATTTTGGAAACGCATAAAGTATTAGTGTCCTTGTAATGAACAATCTTAACCGCATATATTTTAAGTTTCTACTTGATATATTACGATGAATCTTTCATTTTCTCGCTATCATGACAATAAGCGCAATACGGATGAATTAATTGATTATCATCAAGGACTCTAAATAGTTCACAAATACTTGGCTTTCCTATGTACTCTAGTTCATGGTTCATAACTCAATTGATTGCAAGCTTAGCCAAAGTCACAGAAACACGAATTAAAACAAACATAGTACTTAGCTAATTTCTTTGAATTTCAAGAGCAATCATCTCGAAAAACAATCGGGGTTTCATTAGTAGGATCACCAGATTCTTACTAGATTTTATTTTTTCTACAAATGCAAAGAAAGGGATTTCATCTCCAATCCACTACAAATACCAATTTGGCATCAGTGTCTGACAAAAATATGGAATACAAAATAGGAAAACTAACTTAAACTAAAAAATGAAAACAAACAAATGTCCAAAGGTATCACATCTAATATTTAGCTGAGATCCAACCAAACTTCTGATCTAGAAGTAATCTTTTCAGGGAAAAAAACAAAAAATAAAACTTTGAGAACCTGACAATTAAAATCCCATGGATATATACTTACAGCAAGACACTCCTATCAATCAATAGATATGGTCTAAAATGGCTACATGTGGCACCCTAAACATAGTAGCATTCACAAAACTAAGCTATTAGAAATAATAATATAACTTGAAAAAGTAGCATCAGAATATTACATATTGAACAAATAAATTCTGTTGATATAACTTGAAAAACTAAGCTGTAGCATCAGAATATTACAAATTGAACGGTTGACTAACAAATATTAGAAAAAGTAGAATAAACTCAATCCACAATGACTAACATACTACAAACTTACCTCAAAAGCGCATCTTGAAGCGCAGTTAGAACAAGAGAGAGAGGAACCACTGGGATTTCCAAAAAATAAGAAAATATGATTTTCTCAAAGATTTTTAATGAAATTAGAATCAAATTAAACAACATCAAACAAGAAAAAGATTCTCAAAAAAGAAAAAAGAAGTTGGGCTTACAAATGGGCTCCTCCTGTGCTAGGGTTTTGGAGGAAGAAGAACTAGGGTTGATTTTTAGAAACTAAGAAGGATCCCACTTCTAGGGTTTATAAATTAAAGAGAGGACAAGAGAAAGAAATATCTAGTTAAGAGAAGGGTATATCTGACATTTTACATCCTCCATACTTTCCCATAAACCCTGTAATCCTTTTCACACCCCCCCCCCCATGTGAAACGCTTTCCCTAGTCAAAGGGAAAGCAATTACAAGTCAACCGTTACTTTCCCTGATTATTTTTACAACCAAACGTGTGAATCACTTTCACCCCCTTTACTTTCCCTACAAAGTTGTTACTTTCCCTCATACCAAACTGGCCCTAAGTCTCTTAATTGTACCTATTACTTCCCACTCATCCCATCCAAACTCTAATTACCAAGTTGTCCCCTTTTATAGTTCCTTCAGAGTACTCATTTATGGCCGTTTTCTGCTGCCACTTTCCCCACTATTCTGAATAAAATAAACAAAATTTTTTACTAAATTACATTATAGTTTGCCTCTTTATCAATTCAGGATTTGTGGTTTGAGTTATAACACTTTAATACCATGTAGTTTAAACCGTTTACATAAAAGTGCCAAAACGTTTAACTCTATTAATACTTGCTGACATGATATAAAAATTAATCTAAATTTATATTTTTATCCGTATTTACATTACTCAAACCACAAATCAAAACCTACTTCTTGTTCACCATCAAAATCGACATGAATTTACATTTTTACCATTTTGATTTAGATGATTTGTGACTTGTGTTTGAATAATATAAATAAAGGTAAAAAGATAAATTCAAGTCCATTTTATGCCACATCAATAACAGGGTTAAACGTTTTGGCATCTTTTTGCGAACGATTTAGACTACATGGTACCAAAGTGTCACAACTTAAACCACAAGTCCTGAATTGATAAAAAAGCAAACCACATGATAGTTTAAGAAAATTTCCCCTAAAATAAAACACCAAATCGTAAAATATTACTCCTAATTGATCAAAACAACACCATGCTTTTCTTTGCAAGAAGTCTCATTACCCTTCTCGAAAGTTATAGACCTCACCCCACATCTTGAAAAAAAATTTCTGGTCCAAAGCCTCCATAGAAATCACAGAAACCATCCTCCCAAACATGTATCCTGCAAGAATGGCAGTGTAAGTACTCAGAGAGATTCTATGGTTTGAATTTGTCACCAGTTTCTCTTGCCAGCATTGGACTGGTTTAGTGCTTCTCTGCCATCATAATCCCATCTGCAAATGAGACATGAGATACATTCATTCATTTTTTTTTTTTTTTTGACTAACAAAGAGCCTGCTAAGCAAGCTGAAGAAAAAATAAAAACTTGGACAACTAAAAATTAACAAGTAGAAGTTCAAAAGTGCAGCCCAGCTGCTGACAGTGCCTCTTCGAGCCATCTTGGCTTGTCGTTCCCTTGATGGAATAGGGATAGTTGTGGATTTCTTCTACCATGGTTGGCCAGTAGGTCTGCAATATTATTCAACTCCCTTGGACAGTATTCAATTTCCAGCTCCAACTCAGTGTGCAGTCGTAGTAGATTCTTCACTCTTTGGATATTATTCTGAATCCTCCAGGCTACTGTTGAGATATCAATTGAAATGTCTTTAGCCAGCAGCTTCAAGGCTTCAATACAATCAGATAATATCTTGACAGGCTTCAGATTCCAGGCTTCACAATGTTCCACTGCAGCTCCAATCGCCATCAATTCTGCTTGTAGGCTAGACTCTGCAGGTTCCTGGGTTGCTGCAGCTAATATCACTTCATTTATACCTTTCACCACCATAAAACCTATACCACAATAGTTTAGCTCAGTATTCCAGGATGCATCACAAAAGACAACCAATGAATTATAAGAGACTGAGTTTGTGAGGTACTCCCTGATCCTCCCTCTATTTCTTCTCAAATGCTCCCATGTATTTGTCCATGCCCTGCTGAAAATCTGTTGAGCTTGTAAACTAGTTCTGTTGAAAACCAAGTCACATCTTGCTTTCCAAATGTACCAAGTACAATTGGCCACAAGAGCTTGGAAAGCCATGTATCCAATTTTCACCCTACCATTGTAAATCACAAGCCACTCATTCATTCATTGAAAGGAATGGGAGAAGAATGGCATACTCTTTTGGTTTGTTGAGAGATTACAAACATTACATTGAACAGGCTTGTATATCAAAGTAAGCCTTACATGGAACAGGCTTGTAGCAGTATGGGCATCAACAGCACTGAAAGGATCATCCAGCAGATATATATCTGCATCTCTATAGAGAGCATGAGCTAGTTGAATACACTGCTTCTGGCCACCACTGAGATTCACCCCTCTTTCTCCAATTTCAGTAAGATTGCCAAAGGGTAACATCTCAAGATCCTTAACCAACGAACACTTCTCTAGTGTTTCTTGATATTGTTGTCTATCTATGGTGGATCCAAAAAGAATGTTCACTTGAACAGTTCCTGTCTGAATCCAAGCAGTCTGAGAAACATATGCCCTTTTCCACAAACTTGAAGCTGCACAACCAGAGAAAAATGTTCAGCAACACATTAACAATTATACATATCATAAGAAAAATGGACATAAGAAGACTTACAGAAAAATGGACACCATGTTTTATCAAGGATATGGTTTCTAAATATTCATAACAGAAAAGATGTCAAAATACTTACCATGCCTTCTGTATTTGAAATCTCCCCCAGAAATGCAGCCAAAACCACTCTATAAAAGAGTTCTATGCTGCCATTGTAGGGAAAAAAACTGAAGTTTCCTTTTGCTAAGTAATAACCAATCTTGATCCTTGCCAATCAAGAATACATAACCTGGGCATATTGAAGTTTCCTTTTGCTAAGTAATAACCAAACAAACACAAATCAAAGAGGCATTTTTAACCATAAAAACTGAAGTTTCCAAACCAATTCAAAGTTATACATTGCGTTAAACAGGAGTTAAGACAAATTCAAAGTTTCCAAACCATAAAAACTGAAGTTTTACATATTGTCAAAAGGTTTTACATATTCAAAGTTTCCATTCAGACTTGAACATCAAACAAGCTAGGCCTTCTTCTCCACATATGTCATATTGAAGTATCTTTGCCATTTAAAACCCTACATGATCAAAACAAATGAACATAAGAAAACTAATGCTACAAAAGTATTAAACTGAAGACATGAGATGAATAAAAGGTGCATTACCATCACATATTGAGGTTTCTAAGGTCCCCGAGTATCCCACTTAAAATGAACTCCCTACGGTGTTCCATTGGACAACCAAGTACTGCATTCAACACGTCCACATTCATTACAAGCTTACTATAAATATTATGGAGCAATGGTGGCTGAAAATCTAAGTCCAATAACATTTGATATGTCTCCGTTGGGGAAATTGGAGCTTTCCTTGCAATGACCTCTCTAGAAGTCTTAATATTCTCTGTAATGAGCTTAACAGAAGACCTAATTGCATCTGCCATTTTTTCTATTGCATCTTCCATCCCTTCAGCAACATCTTTCTCTTTGTCTATAGTTTTTCTAGATTTTTTGTTGCCACCACTAGCACCATGTGGAGATGGAGACATATGTTCACCAGGTGAAGGTGAGATTATGTCCATATCATCATCTGCATGTTCACTATCCATAATAGTGTTCATCATCTCATCTCTATTTTGTTCTCTTCCTGAGCTTATACTATAAGTTATTTTCCTTTTACGAGAATGCTTTTGGATGAAGTGCCATTGAGCGACAAGACAAACCACATATGCTACCATATTTTGAACTGTAGTCCACCAGCGTATAACTTCATTATTATCCATCTAAATTCATTAAATATATGAATGATTAGAATTATTAGACATGTAGTAAACTTTAATGTACACAGGTAAGCAAGAACAAGATAACAACTAAATAAAACTTGTAGTAAGCTATATAGTGTCAACACAAAGAACATGATTATTTGGACAGTTTTCACAATCCAAGCACCCTTTCTAAATAAAATCTATCCTAGAAATGAACTCACCAAAGCACTTTTTTGGCTCCCTCTAAATTTATCAAAACATGGTTAGATGGATGTTACATATTAATTTGATTTTTTATTTATACACCAATGAATTGGTGTCAACAAAACTCTCTCAAGTTGAGAAACATAACTCATCTTGAAAAGAACCTTCATCCCTAAATTTAATGATGACAACATCTCATTCATTCACATCCACCTGTTCCAATAACCCACCAATAAATGGTCATATAACATTGAAAGATTTGTCAATACCAGATTTTGGTTTATGAACAAAGATAGGTTCTCATTCATAGCATTACACAGTGAAGAACCTATTTTTCTTCAAATTAGTCTCAAATTTTTTCTCTAAAGTACTCTTCAGCCTTCACTACTACTTTTTCAGAAAGAAGTTCCTCATTGGAAAGTCTTCTGAGTTTGAGCTGTCAAGGCATGAAGCAACCCTACCACTGAGCAAACAATGCAATCAAAACTGCAAACATTGAAGGAACCTCTTTGTTTGATAATGGTGAGGTTCATCTCAACTTCTCTCCATGTGATTTCTCAAAGAATTTCTAAATACTATCCTAGTACAAGTTGTAGGGCATCCCAAAGGTACTTCTCCAACACTTCATTCTATTGTGCTTTTAACTTTCAACAAAAACTCTCCTTAATGAGTCCTTCTCTCTCTTTCATTCTGTTTGCAGTTTTTATTTTCAGCTCCTGTATATAAATGATCTAAGATAAAAAATAAAATAAAAGTTAGATATGTTAATGGTTTATTGCCATTGCTATCAATATCATGTTAGTATCACAATCAACATTATGCCTTGTAGACTCTAGGACAGAAGAGATTGTTTCTATGGATGTATGAAATGAGGATTAAACCACAGTAGTGTTAAACAAGAAGGTACAGGAACAGTAGGAAGTTTCTATGATCCTTACTCATCTGGTGAAATATGTCCAGATAGCATGAGAAGTCCTGAGAAATTTCCACTCAATGCTGTCAAAACTTATTCAAATGGAAATCCTTAGGTCGGTTGACAATCTAAAAGGTGACTAATGAAATTCCGTGTGATTTCTTGAAAAGAATAAAAAATTCAAATATATAAATTGTCAAACTGATATAAGATGAAAGGTACAAATAGGGAACAAGAAGTAAAACATTCAGCTGTCATTAATATTTTAGAAAGTTTGTGGAGCCTGGGCTCTGGATTTTGGAATCCCAAATCAGTTTTCCTCTTCTTCCTATTAGAGTTGTTCCCAAGAATTTAGAAAAATGATATAAGGTAGTTGGGGAATGTATTTCATCAATTTTGAAAAAGAGAAGAAATAGGCTAGTTCTCCCTCTTTGCATATTATATAAACTCACAAAGCAAGAGGTGGTCATGGGCCCTCTCTTTTTCTGACAAAAAAATAAATGAGTAGATTCAGGAAACAATATATAAGTTGCTAAATTGCTTTGCATGATGAAAAGTAATCGCATTTTTTGTCAACAGAAGGATCAATTCTACAAATAAAAGTTGTTCTTCATTCAGGACAATATATCAGGAAATGGATATCACAGTAATGGAGTTGACAAAAACATAGAATGAAGGCATAGTACAACCCACAAAAAAAAAAAGAAAAAAAAAAGACACAGACTTGCAACATTATCTGTTATCAGTAAAAACATAGTTCAAATATCAAGCAAAATACAGAAAACCCATGATTACTAGAAAAAATCAACATGAAAATCCCCAAAATCAGAGATGGCAAACCTCAATGAAGTCGGTGGGAGCGAAGTCGGAGATTTTGAAGCACTTCCCTCTCCCCCGATATAGGTTGCCGGTCGATGGGCGATCGTCACTTCTCTTCTCACTGGGAAAAAACAAGATTAATCATTCAAAAAAAAGGGAGAAGAAAAACAAGCATTCTCCAAAGAAGAGAAAGCGTAAGGATCTCACATCCTCAGAGAAATCAGATCCCTATGGAATGCTCGGGAGGGGGCTGCTCGGGAATGTGCAGGGAGGCGCAGGGAAGCTCTGAAGGAGTTCGGTGAGGCGCTGGAGGGGGGATGATAGGGGAGGCTCCGGTGGTGGCGCGGGGAGGCTCCGGAGGCTGAGCAGATATCGAAAGGAGAGGGGGCGAGCAGACCGTGCAGCGGGAGAGAGGGCTTGGTTTTATATAGGACTTAATTGGAATTCTGAAAATAAATGGGGGCAGTCTAGATATTTCAGTTATGTTTTTTGTTTTAAAAAAAATAAAAAAACTCACTCCCCCAAAAGACCCCATGGACCCATTTTATTGTTGGTTGGTTAATATTTAGAATCACTTGGTCTTTTCTGGAAAAAAGCATTTATATAGATAAAAAGAAAAAAGAAATTGAGCTGAATATTATACTTATGTATAATACGAACAAATTGACTCCATGGCCCAATGGATAAGGCGCTGGTCTACGGAACCAGAGATTCTGGGTTCGATCCCCAGTGGAGTCGTTAATCTCATTAAATTTTTATTATCATAAATATATTTTGTTTTATCATTTTTTCATTTAAGTCCTTTAAAAAAATATATTTTTTGTTTCGCGCCCTCTCCGACCACTATTCGCTCCGCCATGGCCTCCTCCTCCCTCCTCTCCTCCAAACCCCTACCCTTCTCCTCCTCTCCAAACCCTAGCTCCGTTGCCCTCCTCCCCAATCCATGGCTTTCCTTTCGACTCTCTCGATCCCTTCTGGCCCGCTGCTCCCTCGTCTCTCGCCCGTCGTACGCCCCACACCGCATCGACGACCCCTCCTACGTTCGCATTTTCGACACCACTCTCCGCGACGGAGAGCAGTCCCCCGGCGCCACCATGACCTCCAAGGAGAAGCTCGCCGTCGCCCGCCAGCTCGCTCGCCTCGGCGTCGACATCATCGAGGCCGGGTTCCCTGCTTCCTCCCCTGACGACCTCGACGCCGTACGCTCCATCGCGATCGAAGTCGGGAACTGCCCCGATGAGGACGGTTACGTGCCGGTTATCTGCGGCCTCTCCAGGTGCAACAAATCCGACATTGATGCCGCTTGGGAGGCGGTGCGGCACGCGATGAGGCCGCGTGTGCATACGTTCATCGCTACCAGTGAGATTCACATGAAGTATAAATTGAGGAAGTCGAGGGAGGAGGTGGTGAGGATAGCGAGCGAGATGGTAGCTTATGCCAGGAGTCTTGGGTGCGAGGATGTTGAATTCAGTCCCGAGGATGCGGGGAGGTACTTTGTTTTCGTGTTGTGATCTTTGATATTTGTAGAATTTTAATAGTTTTCTGTTGATTTGTAAAAGGATATATTCATGGTTTGATAGATACCCTTAATTGCAGAAGCTTGATAAACAGAATGTCAATGAATTGTTTATGAATTATCTCAAGATTCTTGATATTTCTTTTTCCTTATTTTCATTTGATGACTTTGAGTAACAGGATTAGGGAATTTTCAGGATCATGATGAGTATAATGTAGACTTGAAAAACTTCCAATGAAGTTTTGTTATTTACTCGTGTTTTGATGAAGTTGATGATCATGTTCTGCTTTTGCATTCTATGAAATTCAAGGTTTATAGCCATGTTTAATGTTGAAAGATTGGTCACTTTAGTTATGAAGTTTTAGAGGCAGGGTTCCTTAGATGATCTTTGTGGTACATTATCCTCAGGTCGGACAGGGAGTTTCTTTATCATATTCTGGAGGAAGTTATTAAAGCTGGGGCCACCACTCTCAACATTCCTGACACTGTTGGTTACACCCTTCCTTCTGAATTTGGAAGGTTAATTGCTGATATAAAGGCTAATACTCGTGGAATAGAGAATGTGGTCATTTCAACACACTGTCAGAATGATCTTGGACTTGCAACTGCCAATACATTAGCTGTATGCCTCTTTAATTACCATTTTGTGTTTGAGTATTTCCTTAGGACTCTAGTTGCATGTATGCTAATTTTTTGGACAATCTAAATTCAGGGCGCTTATGCAGGGGCACGGCAAGTTGAGGTGACAGTCAATGGTATTGGTGAAAGAGCTGGAAATGCTTCTTTGGAGGAGGTATAAATCAATGTTTCACATCAAATTTGGTCATGAATCCTAGTCTATCTGAATTCTATGCGTATTGGGGTTAAAAAAAAAAGGTTGATGTATTTTCTTCTTAAGTTTACTAATATATCTGTTATGCATGTAGTTTCAGTTCATTTAGAAAGAAATTATTTCTCCTTAAAAGGTAGCTGAAGATAGCTTCTGCTTTAACTTACTACCACTTCATCCTTATTAATTTTTAGTTTTTGTATTGGCGCTTGAAGGTTGTCATGGCTATAAAATGTCGTAAGGAACTTATGGGAGGCCTTCACACTGGGATCAACACTAAACATATTGTTACGGCTAGTAAGATGGTAGCCTTCCTAGTTTTGTTTTTTTTATATTTAAAGTGAATATGCTATGCTAGTTAATTATTCATATTTTGTATAATTGTGATCCAGGTTGCGGAATACAGTGGCTTACATGTCCAACCTCATAAGGCCATTGTTGGACTCAATGCTTTTGCTCATGAAAGTGGTATACACCAGGTAAGCATACATTATTGTATTTCATGTGTGTGCATGCATGCAAGTGAACAATTGTGCCTACACATGACTCATGAGGCAATGCTCTTTCACTCATGAAAGTTGTGTGGTATACACCAGGCAAGCCTGCTTTATGGTACTTAGTGTATATATGTGTATGTCTATGTGTGTGTTAGCATCTGCATGACCATGCATGAGTTGTGCAACATATTCATCTATCTTATAGTGTTCCTTTATATTGCGTGTCAGTATTTTGTGCTTATGTTCTGTATGCTTCTTTATGCATGTAATAGTTGTTTACTGTTCTACAGGATGGCATGCTTAAACATAAAAGCACATATGAGATTATATCTCCTGAGGATATTGGTTTGACTCGATCTAATGAATCTGGGATTGTGCTAGGAAAGCTTAGGTATGAACATCTAAAGAAAAAAAGAAAAGTTTCATGTTATTTGTTGGCTATATATACTCTTCAATACTAATTTATCTAATGCCTTTTAGGCTAATTGGCTGGATTAGCTAACACCAATTGCTCATCAAAGGTTACTGGTCTAAACTGATAAACTAGAAAAGCTTGAATCTGGAGGTTCTTTTCTTTTTTCTTTTGTTGATCTTCTCTGAGTTTAATCAAGTTAAAAGACAATGTGCAGCAAGTACTGTACTGGGCAACTGTTAGTTAGCCCTATTTCACAATATTTAATACAAGATATTGGTATCTGGTTCTTATCATGGGAAATTACATGTCATTATTCTGATAGAAGGAAAATCATTTTATTTATTTGTTTTCTTAAATTCTTTAACCTCATTGCTGCTGCTATCCTATTTGCTATTAGTATTCCTTTCAGCCATTAACCATCTAACATGCCCTGCTACTCAATCCATCTGTCATGTTCATCCAAACTAGCTTGGGTTATATAGATGGACATGGTGTAAAATAAATATGTTTTTGGCTTTGGATTATGGAAATCTCCTCTTTTCAGCTGTAATTTGAAGTGACACTCCCTATATTTTTTTTTTTGTTTTTTTTGCAGTGGGCGCCATGCTCTAAGATCTAGACTTTTGGAGGTACTTATCAGTGAATTTTGGTGTCTTTGGTTCTAATTGGTGTTCACATTTATTCAAGTTTTATGAACTTCATACATTTGGTGAGTACATTTTCAGCTTGGGTATGACATAATTGGGAAAGAACTTGATGATGTCTTCAAACGTTTCAAAGAAGTTGCAGAGAAGAAAAAGGTGTGTGTGCATTTGTTTAGTTTTGGTTGGGTTGAACAGTAAGATATCATTAATTATGGAGTATATGGAGTGAAGAATAATTTGAATCTTGGTCTTATTCTTAAAGTGGACTTTATGTTCACAATCATTATATATTTCAAACATGTCTATAAAAAGAACATTCCTGCAGCTCACGGCTGATTTCTGAAATATATTTTTCAAGCAATTTATGGATCATTTTTGCTCTTGAAAATGAACTTGTTTATTTTATTATAAAATAAGTCCATTAGCTAATTGGAGAGGAGCTAAATTGTTGCCAATATACTTTTACATGCAAACTTCAGGTTTCTTTCATTATATACTAGAAAGTGTTCTTTCCTGCTAAATTATTCAAACTTTGCATTAGTTTTTGTTTTTACGAATCTTGTATGCAGCCTTTTTTATTCTGTTCATTTTTAGTAGCTATCCTAAACAGAGTTCTGTTCTAATGCCAGCATGTATCTGATGATGACATTGAAGCACTTATTTCTGTTGAGATATTCCAGCCTCACGTCATATGGCTACTTGGTGATCTACAGGTAAAGTTTCAGTTCATTTTTTTCTCCCAAAAAATGACTTACAATACCCTATATTGTAACCTTAAATTGTCAATGCAAAGGTTACGTGTGGCACGCTTGGCCTGTCTACAGCAACTGTTAAACTTATTGCTTCAGATGGGGAGGAGAAGATTGCTTGCTCGATTGGAACAGGTCCTGTTGATGCAGCATATAAAGCTGTTGATAGCATAATCCAGGTAATCTAGTCTTTTGCTTTGGTCTGTTTTTATGATGTTTTTATTTAGTTAACAGTTTGTTTTATCATTTCATTTGGAATGTGACCTTCTACTCGCAATGCTTCTGAATATAGTTTGATTGAGCATAATGTTAGTTATCTGAACCTTGTTGGCTGACCATTGTCTGAGTATAATCCTTACATCAGTTGAGTTCCTTGGTCTCCCTCTGTGGGAGGCTCTTCACTGCTTATTTGTGAAACTCCTGTTACTGCTGCTTGCATTCTTGCACTGACTCCAGTAAACAAGGAACACATTTGCGTGGTACATTTTACTTAATTTTGGGAAAATTTTGCAGGTGTCAGTAACTCTGCTGGAGTACTCGATGAACTCAGTCACAGAAAGCATTGATGCCATTGCCTCCACAAGAGTCGTCATCTGTGGAGATACCAGCCTCACATCCACACATGCCTTGACGAGAGAAACTGTACACCGCACTTTCAGGTTTTTCTTTTCCTTCCCTTACGAAAATTGTTAATGTTTTAAGTTAACTTTGCAAACCTTGTAAATGAATGTTCATCTTTCTGTTTATGCTGATATCTTCTTAAATTCTGTTTACAGTGGAACTGGAGCAGGAATGGATATTGTCGTCTCCAGTGTTCGGGCATATCTTAGTGCACTAAACAAAATGTTAGCTTTCAGAGTCGCTTTTGCATCCAAGGCTGCTCCCAAAATATCACAAATTCAGTAAGCCTATCTTTTTTCCTTCAGAAAAAAAGGGGATATAACTCTATTGAGTTCATACCACACTTCCAAGCAAGGTTACATTGAACCAGTGCTCATTTAGTGGAGAACTCTTACTGTTTGCTCTACTGTAACTAGATCTGTGTGCATTTTTCATGTATAATTGGAAAGTTGATATGGATAGACACTATGTAGATACATTCATGTTGAACCAACACTAATTTAGTGGAGAACTCTTACTGTTTGCTCTATTGTAACTAGATCTGTGTGCATTTTTCATGTATTATTGGAAAGTTGATATGTATAGACATTATGTAGATTCATTCAGGTTGCAAAATTTGCTCTCAGTTTATTTACCAAAAAAAAAAATTCTGTCTCATGTATACCATCTCTCTAATTATGTTGATGGCAAAGCTGTGTTCAGAGTTAAAACCTACAGCCAAGATATATATTGAACAATGAGCTCAAGACAGGTAAGCTGTTGTTTTTAATTAGTCTGCTTGCTCTCACATGCATTCAAAGTCTCAATACTTTACTTGTCATGCAATAGTTTAGAACAACTATGCATCTGTTAAAGAATTATTTATGAAGATTTTATCTCTAAGTGGTTTCATGAATACACGTGCTTGTATACTACTGTGCCGAAGTCCTCTATTATTTTGTTAGACTGACACAAATGTCGTCTAATTAGCATGATCAAATGTACAAGCATATTTTAGAGCATCATATCTTGCTCATCTCTCTATGTTATCCAAATGGTAGTGCTGTGTAGTCTCATGCCTACACTGAGTCATCTTTCTTGTCATCATGTTCTTTAATCTTTGCTATCACTGTTTAGTTGTCTGACTCTTCACTAATAATCTTTGTTGTCAATTAAGATGCTGCTATTTATCACCACCTGGACACTCTGAAACATTATTATATGAGATACCCGAGAAAGATGATCTTGTTTTAGGTGAACCAACCACACTGGATGATAATTCATTGCAAGAACTTTAGTTGTTATTATAGTTGGTAAATCAATTACAATTAGGATGGGAAATACCAACCACTCTTCCCACTCTTCCCCTCTTTTTCTTTTCTTGGATCAAAAGCTTTTTAATTTTAGATATTACCTTGTTGTGATTGTCATCAATATTCATATATATATATTAGAAGATGAACATTTCATTTCAAGGCTTATTATTATCCCCTTTTTTTCATACAAAATTTAAATTTGACCATAATTTTGCTCCATGCCTTTCACATCCCCACCCAGATAAAAACTGATGGCCTTCTTACACGTGCTAATTACATGCAGGAGTTTCCAGACAACATGAATGAAGGCAAGACATTAAAGCCCTCAAGCTGTAAAGAGAGACAAAAAAAGTAAAGGTATTACTATTATTATCCAGGATAGGAATGAATAGAAAACCATGTGCTGTGAGAGAAAAACAGGAAACTTTATGTCAGAAACCTCCAGGCGTTATGTTCAACACACTGTGCCAGTTTCATTGAACCTGCATGACCCTTGCCTTCTCTATATATACACATTCCATTGGCCCTCTCTTCTTCACTTGCTTCAGAGAGAGAGAAACAGAGGAAGAGAGAGATACAGAGATGGCTACTCTCACAGTTTCAGAGTTGGTCCCTTCTCCTGTTGAAGATGCTGAGCAGCTCAGGAAAGCTTTCCAAGGTTGTCTCTCTTCTTTGATGTTCTTGAGTTTTTTCTTTTTAATATTAATGGTATAAAAATACCATCGTTAACAAGCTTGGCTTTCTGATGTTTAATATGAGAGAGAGAGAGGGAGGGAGAAAAGTATTTTGCTTTTTAAGATTTCTTACTTTCTGAATCAAATCATGTAACATGTGTTTGGTTTTGATCTAAGAAAGTAAGCTTCTTTGTGAACCAACATTATTTCATGAACGAACATATATGACTCTGTTTTCTTATGCTTAATATGGGAGAAAGAGCATTTCTCTTTTTTAGATTCGCATTGTTGGTACTTTAGATTGAATCAGTCTAACATGTGTTTGGTTTGGAGCTAAGAAGAATAAGCCTTCTTTTGTGAATCTAATGACACAGATGAAGAGACATGTGATGAATGGTTTCTTTGTGCTGTTTCTTTTCCTTGAGTGGTCTGCTTATGTCCTTCAACTGATTAGCCAAAATAGATTTGAGTTTTGCAATGGTATAAGAACTAAAGATTTCTGTTTGCTTTGCAAGGATGGGGGACTGATGAGAAGACAGTGATTTCGATCCTGGCACACAGGAACTCAACTCAAAGGAAACAGATTCAACAAGCCTATGAAGAACTCTACCAGGAGAGTCTCACCAAAAGGCTTGAATCTGAACTCACTGGTGATCTTGAGGTACTTGCTTGCATCTCTGCCACAATCTCATCTTATATTAGACACATACACTCACTGGTTTTTAACGCAGAAAGCTGTGTACCGGTGGATGTTCAATCCAATCGAAAGAGAAGCGGTTCTCGCGAATATAGCACTGAAGAAGACCATTGATAACCAGGTTATCATCGAAATAGCCTGCGTAAATTCACCTGCTGATCTTCTTGTGGTGAAGCAAGCCTACCAAGCTCTGTACAAACACTCTCTGGAGGAAGATGTGGCTGCACATACTACCAGAGATATGCGCAGGGCAAGTCACCGAACAAGATTTTGGATACAATGCTGTTTGTTTTCTGCGTATAATTACGCTAATAAATGGTTTTGCAGCTTCTTACCGGATTGGTGGGCACATATCGGTACAACGGTGAGGAGATTGATACCCGATTAGCTCAGTCAGAGGCTGCGATTCTCCATGAAGCTATCAAGAGCAAGGAACATAACCATGAAGAGTTCATCAGAATACTGACTACTCGGAGCAAGGCACAACTCAATGCGACATTCAATCGTTACAAGGATGAACATGGCACATCCATTTCCAAGGTAATTAGGCCTAAAAAACACACCAATGCCTATGAATTAAAGGTTGATTAATTCTGAAACTATGAATTCAGGCGCTGCTGGCGAGTGAATCTGCAAATGAATTCGTCTCAGCTTTGCGTGTCACTGTCAAATGCATCGCCTCCCCTCTGAAGTACTACGAGAAGGTAGGACCGATTTACGCATGATAGGAAGAACAAGAACAAATTATTGATCACTTGGATTTGTTCCTCTGCAGGTTTTGCGCAATGCCCTTACCAAGTCGACCGATGATGATACACTGTCCCGCGTGATTGTCACTCGTGCTGAAAAGGACTTGAAGGAGATCAAGGACCTGTATCTCAACAGAACCAATGTGCCTCTTGATCAAGCAATCTCCAAGTCAGTCTCAGGTCACTACGAGAGCTTCCTCCTTGCTCTTCTAGGCAACTGAGCTCTTCTTGACAAACAATAAACTATGCTATCGCGTTTAATCATGGTGTGCTAGTTTTTCCGTCTGTGTGTGATCTTTCGATCTTTTATTTGCTATGTATTATCGAGAACATGGTATCAGAGCAAACTTATTGCGAACAACTAGTTTATTCATATTACATATTACATATTACATATCTAAAGATAAAGATAAAAGTAGTCTTAAAGCTGATAGATAGAAACAAAGGGCATGACAACAGAGCCAATCCACAAGCTCCCATTCCTCTCATGAACTTCACTAATAAACTTTAACCTCTCTTCCAAAACCTCTAAAACCTCACCCTCTTCTCCAATCCTCATAGCCAAAGCTCCTCCCCCTCTCCACTTCTCCAAAAACTCACTCAATCTATGAAGATCAAATGGAAGCCATGAAAGCAGAGTCTTCACCCAAGCATTAGACAGTGCCCATTGCACCACCCTTCTCCTCCTTGAATGCATTGCCACCCAATAACCCCCTCTTGGACATCTCTTTATGTTATCAGGAAACCCTGGTAATCTCACAAGCACTTCCACTCTCTTCTCTTTCAGTTTATACTTGAGAATTCTACTAGTTGTTGTCTCCACAATCAGTATGAAGCCACCATCTTTGCTCAATGCCACTCCATTAGGAAATGCCAAGCCATGGATCAGTACTTCCACATCTCCGCTCCTCGGATCATATTTCATCACCCTTCCTGTTCGATCCCCGGTTATTATCGCCTCCATAAACTGCCTGCATCACAAATTTGAATATATAAGTCTAGGCCACCCATCCTATCCGCTTAAGGAAGAAATTCATACGAGTTATCAACTTTCTTTGTGAAGGTCGGTAAAGAAATTCATACCTTCGCTGATAGTTCATGCTACTGTCAGTGAAGTAGATGACACCGGTATCTTGATCGATATCCAAACTATTTGTGAAGCGCAACGGTCCACCATCTGCTCTTGTCACAACCGGCTTCAATACTCTTTCGTCGCGCTCTGCCTTCAGCAGCCCCTTGTAAGCATCGGCGACGAAAAGATCCCCGGTCTTTTCGTTGAATTGCAAGCCTAATGGCCTCCCACATACATGTTCCTTCTCAGTGTCTTGTGATCCTGCACACTCTTCATACCTTCACAAACAAACATATATGCATCTATATACATTAATTACCACAAATTAACAAAACAGATTTTGACAGAATTTACTGCCATTAATGAAGATCACAAAGTCTTCTTCAAGAAAAAGATGGCAAGAAATTGCACATAAATCAGTTGTTCTCATAGTGCTTAGTGGCATGCAATCAATTCAATCAGTCACAAACACTAATAATTCTACTAAACTAATAATTCCTCATAGTGCTTAGTGGCATGCAACCAATTCAATCAGTCACAAACACTAATAATTCTACCAAACTAATCATGCACCTAACTCATAATTCTCATAGTGCTTAGAAAAAGATGGCACTCAACATATGTCTTTCTAAGTTCATACATCACAAAAACAAAGGAATTAAGAAAAAAAACTTTATCACAAACAAGGGTAGCCGGTGATACAAAGCTCCGGCATGTGCGCGGTCAAGAGAAGAGTCAGACCACTTATTGGGTCTATTGTACGTAGCCTTACCTTATTTTGGAAGAGGCCATGACCTCCGAATCACATGGCAACAATTTTACTGTTGGGTCAAGGCTTTAGACATCAAGAACATAAACATCATAGAATTGAAACTTAACATGATATGAAATCTAGTCTAGACACAAACATGCACAGAGACAAAGATAGAGTTTGCATACATATAGAGTGAAGGAGCAGCAAAGTCAGTCCATTGGTTGAGTTGAGAGGACCACTTGAAGATCCGGCCATCGGAGACGCCGGTATAAGGTCCTTCGCCATTGCCATCGAAGGCGAAGCTCTCTGGGCCACTTGCACCGGCGATTGGCAACACTTGAAGCTTCCCTTCATGATGAGGAGTTTCTAAGTAGAAGAAGAAGAAGGAGATGCATGCTGCCACACAGGCAATACTTATAACTGTTGTTTTCATTATTGAAAATCAAGAAGAAGAAGAAGAAGAAGAAGAAGAAGAAGAAGGAGAGGACACTGAAACACAAACACAGACACTTGTATATATGTATTTGTGTGAATTTAAATATTGTGGAGATAACCACAAGATTCAATCAAAAATCAGAGTGATGAGAGCCATCTGATCTTTGTGTATTTACACCAGGAGATAAATTCATGGGCCCAATGTCAGGTTGATAATATAATATAGCTTGTTGTGACAGGTCTCTGGAGGAAAAAAGTACTATTATTTATGTTTTTACTATTTTGAGTTCTTTTTTACTTTCAAAATATAGTAGTTATCTATATATCTATAAAAATAGTTTTTTATTTGATTTTATATTGAAATAATCCACTGATTTGATAGAAAAGAGTATTTTAAATTTTAGATATATATATGTGATTATAATATATTGGATAACATATAGATAATTAGAGTATTTCAAAAGATGTTTATAGAAGAAGAAATATATATATATATATATATATATATATATATATATATTGATTTTACTTGGTTGCATTTATTGATGTATGAGTTATTACTAATTTAATAATAAATATTTGACCACAACATTGAATTGATCTATTTATGGTTGGTCCTGGTTGAAATAAGTGGTGACAGGAGGTTTTTTTTTAGAAGAGATTTTTTATATTTATCTATTTCGAATTTATTTATATATTTAAATCATATGTATTTTACTAATTTATTTAATGATTTATTATAGTAATAATCTCATATTTAACATAGATATCATATCTTTTAATTTAATATTATTCTGTGATTAAATTAAAAATAAATACAAACTCATTTTTTAGTTATTATCCTAAATGTTTTAGTTCTATTAGAAATAAATATTTTAGTTATTAGAGTAATATTTTAGTTCAATAGAAATTTTATATTTTGGTATATCCAAAAGAAAAAGACATTGTAAAACTCATTAAGGCACCCCTCCATGATCTCTAAATCAATTTGATTTAAACATCATGGACTTAAATATTTATCTCTAAATTAATCATATATTTAATAGAATTTAAATATCTATCCCTAAATCAAACTATCTATAATCATAATTAGAGTAGGACTCAAACTGGTGAACCTAATGTGAATTCGGAGAACTTTCAACGACAGTTATAAGTTATAACGTCTGCTATTTTTCAATGTCTATTTAACGATCAATATAATTTAAAAGTGATTTTTTATTATGTAAAAAAATTTATTATGCTAGCCAAACACTCATCATGTAGGAATAAAATCTGTAAGAATTTCTGTAATAAACATCTTCACTTCTTACATAAAAAAAAAATTATATATAATTTTTTATTTTGTAACCAAACATGCTCTCACTCTATTCAATTGTAACGTAGGAATCAATAATCAATCGGATAATCAATTGGTAATCTCCTACTTATCATGTTATTTATATATGAACATATATGAACATATATGATATATATATATATATATATATATATATATATATATATATATATATATATAACTTGTAATTAAATCATTTTGGTGTTTAATTTCAAGATATGCAAAGTTGAGAATCTTCTGAGCATTCAATTGTTATTTTTAAAATATATATATAGAGAAGTTGATAGCTTACCTACCGACTCTGCCAAACAATACTTTATTTGTTTAGGTGAGTTGGTGAGACAACATGATCTTTTTCTCAAAAATTGCAATTTAAGTTGGACAAAGAACTTGGTTTGCGTGATGTTAATTGGATAACAACACATCAACTCATGTATGGAAAAAATTTAATTTCATAGATGAAATATAATTATATAAAAAGATTAGCCGGTGTCATAAAACTCCCGTTATGCGTAGAGATCTAAGGAAGGGTCGAACTAGTTAACTTTATTGTTGCGTCAAAGCTCCCCTTCGTGAAATATAATTATATACAATAAAAAATGTATTATTTAAAAGTAATAGTAAATAATAAATATAGGATAAAAAAACAAAGTTAATGCGACCTTTGGTTTTTAAATAAATAAATAATAATAAACATTAATTCTATCCACTTAAATATAAAATATTTTATATAAACATTAATTTAAAATCATTAAATATATGAAATTTTCTTAATCTTTTTATTTCATCTTAAACTAATTCATCACTTTAAACATTAACTTAATTTTTTATATTTTTAAAATTTTAAGTTGGTAGAATCATTTATAAAAAATAAAAAATTACAAATTTAAGAAGGATCTTTTTACAATTTTTTCAAAAAATTGTCCATTTTTCCCTTACAAAACTTTAAAGTGAAAAGAAATGATTTTATAAAGAAATCAGCTTCTCTGCCCTTTGATATCTTTGAAAGGGAAATAAACTTTTGATAATTCGAGTGACCAAAAATATTAAAATAAATTAAAATGAAATATTAACTTTTTTTTATTTGGACAAAGACAACAAGCGCGCCCATGAGGGAAGTCATGGGCGTGCCTAGGTGTAGAATTTAGTTGCTACACACAATTGAGCCCTCACTTGTGCGTATGGGGGCTCGATCCCAGATCATCTCGGATAACACACCCCATGCATCTTACACAAGAGACTGGGTACCAATAGGCCGATAGGCCAAGAGGCCGTTAGTAAAATATTCACATTTTCTCATAAACAAAAGGGCAGCCCGATTCTACAAAACTCCCGTAATGTGCTGGTTTGGGGAGAATCGGACCACTTGGGTTTATTGTAAACAACCTTCTCATAAACAAATTTATAAAATCCGAGATGTAAATTAAATTCTAACTTTCCCAACTTCTTTCCAAAAAAACAAAACAAAACAAAACCAAAAACAAACAAACAAACAAACAAACAAGAAATCAACAAGGAATGAATGTTTCATCTCAACAACATCATTTAGGAGACAATGAACAGAATATAAAACAACTCTGTCATTTATATTTCCATTCCTTCTCTATCAGTATGCACTTGAGTTTTCCCTGCACATTTGGGAAGTAATTAATAAAAATATATTGCAAAAAAGAGTGGCCTTTCATATACACTCAACCTGTGTATGATCATTTACAACTCTGGATCTGCTTTTGTGTTTTCCTTCCTCTTTACACTTTTCATCCATGCTCAATTTGGTCAAGGCAACCATTTGCTTGATAGATTATGTACATTCAACATTTCTCGATCACTAAAAGGGCTGTGTTGGACGTCAGAACAGTCATCTCACGATGCCCAATTCACCGACACGCGGCGAAGTTCCAAGTTCTTCTGATTATTGGATTGTATTCTGTTCTTTTTTCTAATCCAGAACCAAAATGTAGGTAGTTTGAACCTTGGGCTGTTCTTCAGGAATCTTCAATGAAAGCTCGGTGCATGAAATCTTTGAAACGCTTTGCGTAGAGCTTTGGATCGACAGCAGATATCGAGGTCGAGTCATATTGTATGGACTTGTATGCATGCTCGAGCTTCTTGCTGATGTCGTAGTCTTGGAGTATGTCAATGATACCGAAGAACAATATTACATGATAGAACTCGCCTGTTGGCTCCCCAATCAACTGGCTTTCACAGTCATTTCGTCGTGCTATGTGCACAACCTTGGCTGGCATGTTTGTACCTAGTCTAATCGTCACCCGCCTGGTAGTGTGAAAAGTAAAAAAATGGTAAGTTGAATTGGAGAGTTGTTTGCATAATTGCCTTCAAAAGGACCATTAAATCATCAAAAGACAATGCCATCTAATAATACTCACCCTACAATTTAAGCTAATTTTTCCTCCGGAATGAACTAGTGAACTGATTCATAATAATAATTGTGAGGAATAACTGAAAAGTTGTGTTATGTGCTAGAATTTGGCAGGGAATTCCAGACGTATTACAAGATTAAAATTTAAACCAGTTGGAACTCAAGTAGAGAATGACCTATGTTCAGCTGAACGATTGCAACCACCAACAGCTAAAACTAGCAAGGTTTTTATGTAATTATTGTTTTCTTGCCAGACAAATTTTGGATGAAATTTAATAAGAATTATATTATCTTGTTGGAACACTAAATTGAACTTCTAAGGTCTTGAACCATACCGATTTGGATGAGAAAGACAATGATCCTTGTCTGGTCTTGGAAGGCGAGGAGATGAGTCGCTTGATTTACCATGATCGCTGCTACCTTCAACCAAAAGGCAATAAAATTAGCACCAAAACAACTAGGAATAATAAATCAAAGGTAAGATCGTAGAATCTAACTTGTTGATGTTTGAGAATAACTGTCATTTGAGAGCACATCATTGGACAATGTTTCTCTAAAATGAATGCCCACCAATAGACTGTAGTCCATGATCTTCTCCTGTTCTAGAAACTCACAGTCTTTATCAACTTGTCTGCAAAAAGCACATGTTTGTCGGTAGGACTCTGAGCTGGCTTTTTCAGGTAGATATAAAGGTGAAGAAAATAAGACCTTACCTACCTTTGGAATTCTTGGAACCAAAATTTTTGCAGTCTGAATATGAAACTAAGATCTAGGTCTTTCAAAGTAGTGTTCTCATCAATTTCCACATCAGGCTTATCAGTTGTCCGGCCATGGGAAGAACCTTTGAGGTCATACCGGCGGTGAATAGCATACTCAGTGCAGCACAAGTTTCCCATTATGACAAAGCGCACCTGATTGTGACAGTAGAAAAAAGTAGAAAATCTCAGCATCAGCAACTTTGTATTGCCATTTACAATCAACAGATAATGAAATAACCACAGATTCAAAAACATGTGAACCTTCTTCTGATTAGATCCAGTTACTTTCACACAATGCAGACCATAGAATTTGGTTACTAGAGTATTTTCATAGGAACGAACATGATTGTAATAGGCCGGAAGCATCTTCAGAAGCACCTGTACAATGATAATAAACACATAAACCATAGTCTTAACCAGGGAAAAAAATACAAAAACAAGTGAGGAACTCACTTTAACTTCAGCCTTCTTCACTGTCTTTATCATATACCTGTCATCATTAGTCAGGTAAAAGAAGCTTCCACTTTTGCCTGGTGATGAGAGTTCCCTTAGGGCATCATTACCACAAATCGAAAGCATATAATCAGCTGTATCAACCTTGAATAAGCTTCGGAGCATCCTGACCATTAATTAATGCGACTGATGAGGTCAATTGTGTGGGCAAAGGATAGATACTAAATTAAATAGCTTATCCACAATAATTTAAATGCCTTAATGACTACCTGAACACCTTAGGGCAGTAGTCTTTCCACCTGAAATCACATGATTGGTGTGGAGGAGTATGTTTTGATCCTTCTGGCGGAAATCTTGTCCACACTTTTTCTTTCGGGTCAAATGCTGATGCTTTCAAATCAAATGAAGCAGCTGGAGCTTGTTTTCCTACAGCATGCCTGAACCATCATAACAAAAATTGTAATTGAATGTGAGGATGGACGGTCATCAGGAAAAATTAATCCTGACAAAAGGTTTGCTATATATGAATTATAATATATTCAATGAAGCACACATTCCATTTACTTATTAGCTTTACCCAACAACTCAACCGTCTAAAACTAGAAGAACAAGAGCATGATCATACATAAATAATATATTTCAAGAACCATTTCAAAAGTCTTCTTTTTCACAAACACGACATTTCAAGAAGTTATTCCGCAAATAAATAACTACACCATGCTTCCTCTGTGATTCCTAAAGCCAAAACACATTATTTTCATTAGCATTTCTAATGCAGGATGGAAACAAGTATCATCTCAGGCATCTTTATTGAAAAGTGACAACATCTGAAACAGTTCAATCCCTCACAAAGCATAATGCAAACTCATGCTTGAACACCATGGTCATTGTTTATCATCAAGCAAGCACAATTTCACACCAGAAAGTAATAATAAGACAATGAAAACAAGGAGAAGCTACACTTCTATACCTGATGCCAAGCTGTAGATTGAGCATGAGCTCATAGTTCTTGTGCCCCTTTGAGATGGTCACCCCTTGTTTCTTCATCTCCCTTCCAGCCCACAATGTAGGCGCTGAACCCCTACCGGACGACCTTCCCACCATCTCCCCAGACACATTGCCACTCCTCTCTGTACTCTGGCTAGCAACATCTTCATCCGTCTCCCATTTACAGCCATTATCAAGGCCAACCATGGTTTTCGTCCTTCCATTGGGCCTCCGCACCACCGTCCCAGCTCCATCCGCAGAGGCCCTCCTCCTCTGCTTCCCATCTCCAGGCAAATTTATCATCTTCTGCGAAGGTGGAACCGGCATCATCTCATCCTGGCACACCTTGCATTGCCTAAGCATTACATCAAACACCTCGAGAGTGTCCTTCGCTGCCGGCGACGCCGCCATTGTCCCCGGATAATACACTCCCTTCTGCTGCAACTCCCCACTGCCCTCATCCCTGCTCCAAACCCCAACATACAAGCTCCCATCCGCCCACCGGAAGCTCCCACTCCCTCTCGGCTCCCCATCCTCCCACGCCCCATCATACCGTTCGCCACCCAGCCACACCAGCACCCCCCGGCCGTGCATCAACCCACCGCGCCATTGCCCTACATACTCATTCCCATTGCTCCATGAATACCTCCCGTTCCCTTCCTGAACGCCGGCCCGCCACTCGCCGTCGTAGTGATCTCCATTGGCGTACGACTTTCTTCCCCGCCCGTGCCTGAGATTCATCGACCACCCACCTCGGTACGTATCCCCCGACGATCCAGTGTACGTCCCAACGCCATCCATGAACCCCGACTTGAACTCCCCCTCATACGTCGCCCCACACGGCCACGAGAACCTCCCCCGTCCGCTCGTCCGGCCACCGCGCCACTCCCCCTCGTACATACACCCATCCGTCCATAGATACTTCCCCGCGCCGTGCGGCATCCCACCGGACCAATCCCCGGAGTAGAAGTCCCCGTCGGGAAGCAACCTCTCGACCCGACACGCATCCCCGTCAGCCACCCCCGAGGGTTCCGCCGACTCTCCGTCGTCCTCCGGCGCGACCGATGTCGCCGAGAAGATGCAGCCACGGCGGCGTCCTCCCTGGAGATGCATCTTCCGGACGGTGGACTCCCACGCCTTGACCCGCTGCTGGAGCTCCTTGTGCATCGTCTCTAATGGCTTTCTCTCTCTACTCTTGTTTTCTCTCTCTTGTGCTCCATTGTCCAATGGAAACCTTGGAAAATGCCCATTTTGGTTTTTTTCCTTTTTCTTAATTAATTATTATTTTAAATAAATTGTTGGGTTGTGTTAATTAAATGATTTTAGTTAATTAATTAATTAATTAATTATTCTTGGTTGTGACGCTGTTCCTCGTTTGGCGCCTTTGATGGCGTGAACACCAAACATTTGGAGGGACGACACCACGTTGGAGAACTCGAGGGAAACCCTCTCGCTCTTCTTAGCTGGAAATTTTTTTTCTTTTAATTTTTTGGTTATTTTTAGAGCCGTTTTATTTTTATGTCTTTTTTTGTAAGAATAAAATTTCAAAAAGAAAACCCTAAAAAATTTGTAACTCCTTAAAAAAAACCTTAATATATTTCATATCTCATAAAAAACCTTCTTTTTTTTCCCAAACTTGATGTCAGTTTGGAGGCCGGAAAAACGGTGTTGAAATTTTATGAAATTACTTAAATGTTCATCGATAGAGTCTATCGTTTTTCTCTCTAATTTTGTGAGGATCCATACTATCGGTTGCTCTTCTTAGCATAAGTTGGAAATATATCGGGGACTATACAGTAGTTTTCTTTTTTAAAAAAAATATATAATAGTTATATTTTTGAAAAACATATTTATAGTTTTTTATATATATTTTTATTTTGACTTTGTGTTGTGGTGTTCTTTGTGGTTGGACGGTGTGTTGAAGATTGAACCAATTGAATTGGTGGCAAAGAATATCAAAGTACTGTACTAGAGTCTTTTTTTCTGTAATTTATTTATTTATTTATTAAAATATGTTTGATTATGGAAGGTGTAATATCCAAATTAGTCTCTCTGTTATACCGAATCAACCTTTTTGATCTCTCTATTATAATTTGAACTCTGGGTCCCTTTACTTTCATAATTGAGAAATGTCAATCCATAAAGATATATTTAAAGGTTTGTTTAGTCCCTAAAGTTAACGATGGAAGGGACAGACATTTCTCAATTCTGAAAATAGAATGACCCCTAATAGAGGGACTAATTTAGGTATTAGACCATTATGGAATAAATGGAAGCATTTTAATAATTTTGAACAACAAATTCTCAAACGTCACGTTTCTGTATCTTGATCTGAGATTC
Organism: Dioscorea zingiberensis; assembly: GCA_026586065.1. NCBI lineage: Eukaryota > Viridiplantae > Streptophyta > Magnoliopsida > Dioscoreales > Dioscoreaceae > Dioscorea > Dioscorea zingiberensis. Next base: position 59,028,040 of record CM048821.1, read on the forward strand.
AATTTTTATCCCCAATCAATGAATATAAGATAGGGTTAGAGCTTGTGCTTTTCATTTTCATTGTTGACTAATTGAAGGTGTTATCCTATGAAATTTATAATTTCATATCTCCGAATGTTAGTTGCGTGCATGTTGTTGATGTATACTGAACATTAAAAGCACCATTTTTTTATTGAAACTTTTCAACCAAACTATGTCAAACATCATAGAAATTTCAAGTGATTTCAACATATGATTGTTTTTTCGACAAATGTGGACAAGCCACTTGCATGATTTCAACAGATGATTGAGAGGGCAAAATCATGCATAATAATCTCAGTTTCGCACTAGATAGAGCAGTAACAACAAAATGCACGAAACCACTTCAAATTCGGAGTTTCTTCCCGTGTTGTGGTTCATCGTCATATCCGCCATCATCATCATTGCCCTCTCCTCGCTCTGATTTCTTCCTCGCGAGGATTTTGTTGATCTTGTGCAGTTCGTTGTTTATCTTCTGGTCTTTGTTCTGCTTCCTTGTCTTCCGACCATCCTGCATCTTGACACCAAACTGGAAGGCGGCCTTTGGCATTGCCTCCTTTTGTTCGTTGTACGTTGCCCACTCCTCTTCAGTCTCAAAATCCCAACGGTGCAGGCGACCTTTGGCCTGTTTCAACATTTATATAAGTTGCCATCGGTGAAAGACTTGATTCATAGGAAAATGGAAACAAGTTGGTATCTGTGAAAGACTTCTACTGTGAATCTTGGAAACTCTCAAAATCTAATTTATGAACTTGGAAAATCCAGAGACTGAATTATCTGTGAAAAATGTGGAACTCTTACCCGGCCACCCATGTCCATTTTTGACAAGTCACCTTCATCATCACTGTCCACAATCTCACGATTGTACTCCTGATAACCAGGATAGCATTCAGAGTAGCTCTCGGATATAAAATTTGGATCTTTTTCTCGAGCATCCTTTTCCCTTAGTTGTTGAAGTCTCTGGTCATCACGCTTGAAAACAGACCCTAAGCCGCGATCCTTGTCTTCTTGCGTCATAAACCGAGGATCCTGTGGCAAGTTTACTCCAGCTAGTGCATCATATTCCTGAATATTTTGCTGTAGGTACTGTTCTGGATAAGCCATTTGCTCAGCATACTGATAATTCTGCCAGTCTCCTTGATAGCCAGCAGCCACCACTTGATCGGGGGCAGCATCATATCCATTCTGCAATATTAACAAGTGGTTAGATTTTGTCCAAATTATGAAGGACCAAACAATGGACTAGAGAGAGGAAAGCACACAAGAACAATATTTCACTCAAAAAGGTTAACAGTACCATAACTCCCAGCATATTCTCTTCCCAAGTCTCATATTTTAGAAATACAGTTGAATGTAGTCTGGACTCTAGCTTAAAGAATTTCTATTGTGAAAGAAACTCACTGTTTGTTGCCAATCCTGAGCAGCTTCAGGTGGGACAGGACCATAAACAGGTGCGTTGAAATAAGATTGTCTCTCTCTGTTTCTTGGGGACTCTTCCATGTCTTCTGAAACTGGGCTCTGGCTCATGTCTTTATTCGGAATGGCATATTCAACACCATCCCCAACAAAAATGTCATCCTCTTCAACCCTGGGAATAGGAAGGGATTGTTTTTCCCTCACATCACCATTGTTTCTCCTAGGAGGTGGTGGCGGCAAAATCTCCCTTTCTGGTTTACTCACTGAAAAGCCACCATCATGTTGTTGCACAGGTTTCTCAAATTCATCATAATCATTACCTGCCGTAGAAATTTTACCTGCAAATGGAAGGTAAATAATGAAGAAGACGTGATTCATAACACTTTCACACCACTGGTTTTTGTATATGATAAACACACTCTCAGCATCAAGAAAATGCTTCTGGAAGAAAAATCACACTTAAAATTGCAATATCAATATGAAAATGGACAGCTCAACCACAGGTTTCAATGAATTTGGTTACTCTTTGAGCATCACTTATAAATTGTTATGGCGGCTACGATTGTCCTTGCTCCACAATGTCTTAAAAAGCTCCACAAAGAATACAAAACCCATTACAATATGAGGGAACATGCCCGTAGCAATTTCTTTCCTGACCCACAAACCCACCACAAGGTTTCAACAGTACTTTATTCTCACATTCAAGTAGGCCCGAGTAAGAAGGATATTTTTTCTAAATTTCTGTTGGAAAAAATATTGCTTCTAGGTTTCTATTGTAGTCAGGGATACCGCACCAGCTCTGCTTGAGAGGACCACTTTCAAATGTTTGAGATTGGAAAATTTTAGAATTTTCAACAAAAGATGCAGAAAGTTATTAACTGAAGATCAAAAGCATGTAAAACAAAACCAAAACAAAGAAGCTTTGTCCTAGTTAATTAGTGTGCCCTGTAGCATTTCTTCTAATTACAACTAAGCTTTTCATTTATTATAACTAATGCCTAACTACCTATTTTGTAGTTTGCAGCTACTTTTATCTTTATGCAGCCATTTAACTTTTTGATTTCTGTTTTTCTTTGACAATCAGTTTGTTGTCAATTAGTCCCATCTATGGATCCAACCATCTACCTACCTTGTTCTTAATTTGTAAAACAGAAACAAACCTTTTGCATCTTTATCCTTTTTCTTTTTCTTCAGAACCTTTCCAGATGATCCAAGGCGAAGATAGGACATGATTTTAGAAATTCGCTCAAGCACAGAACCATCCACGCTGACAGTAACCATTTCCTACATCACCAAATAAATTCATGAACTGAGCATGATTTAACCATAATGGCATAACCTAAGGACAGTTTCTCCCAAAATAGGATATGAACCTCTGGAACAGGACAATCAGCTTTACTTCTATGCAGTGTAGTAGGGATGTCATGAGAAAATCCAGCATCCTGTGAAAGAATAATTATGTCAACAAGACTTTTGCATGATTTTTATGGTGCCAAGCATAAAAAGCAAAATTCAGTTATAGCTTTTCAATCAAATAAGTAGATCAATGTACAGAAAATAAAACTCTCAAGCTAAAGGTTTTACTATTATGATAAAATTCTTTATTATAGCTAAAACCCTGCATGTAATAACTTGCAGATATTAGTTCACAGTTGCCATCAAAGTTTATGGTTTTCTAGAACTTACTCAAATATTTATCTAATCACAAGATGAGTCAAGAGTATGACAATCTCTGATAGCTTCTAGAACAAAATGAAAAGAGTATAGAAGGATTCTTCTCACAAAGTTTGAAATCTAGTAGAACAAAAATAACAAAGGGAAAAACGCGAGGCAAGAAATTAAAACTAGTGCAACTCAACTTACCATGTTATAAATGAACGCCATTCGACCTGGAAGAAACATCTCATTAGCTTTGATAGTGCTCTGTGGTTTGACAATCCATTGATATACGAACTACAATCAAAGGACATAATTAGAAGTCAAGAATTCAAAAGTATAAAAAAAAATTAAATTAATATACCTTTGCAGTTGCAGTACGAAAGGTCACTGTCTGATCTTCCTTCGACGGTCTAAGAAACAAAATATTCACATCATTAAGTGATGTATAACAGCTATACATTAAAATTAATATATTGTGAAAATTGGCATTCAGCATCTCAGAGAGATAAATGTCACACATGATAAGAAGGATTCTACTAGTTCAATGAAAAGATATGAACAGTATGACAGCTTCATGGATGTTTTACTAGAATTTGAAATATGAAAAGATAAGCAAAAGACAATTCTAAAAAACTACCTTGAATTTACAAGAATGACAATAAAGGCGGATTATGGTCTATTGTCTTGCACAAAAAACGAAATATATACTTGTCAGTACAAGATCATTAGCTGGTGCCAGTTCTCCCAAGATCAATATCTAATGCACATGTGTCTGTCTTAGATATAAAAAATTAGAACATGATTCCAATCTACTAAACAAAGTGTGTGTGTGTAGAGAGAGACTGAGGGAGAGAGAGATCTACAAAACAACGCAAGTGATCAATTATTAAGGAAATTACAAGTAAATAGCATGCTAGAAGCATTTATATTTTACCTAGACTTTCCATCAGTTTCATCTTCAACATCTGGTTTCTTGTCCATCTCACTCCTCACCTTGTGAAGCAAAGCATAATCCAAACCTTTGACCAAATGAGTATGCTCAACATCCCCTGAGAAATAGAAACAGTTTCGGAGAGGATATTATATACACTTTAGTCTTTACTTTTTAAAAAAGAACGGCATACCATTATTCAAATGCTATTCACTAAAAAGTTTGAAAATTAATGCTTAAACCCTGCAAGCTTCATGTAGATGTCATGAATGTTTTCTAGAGGCTGATTTGCTAATCAAATCGGTAATCAAGAAATTTGATGACTTGTTAAACAAACCTTAAAAGACTTGCTTGCACATCATACTCCAGAACAAACCAGGATGTTTACATAGAAGGATTTAAAGTACATAAGATCAGAGTTTATTATCTAATTAATGGAGAACAGAGAATATATCTCCATCCCACTTAAAGACACTTTTGAAGGGGAACCTTGGCGCAATGGTAAAGTTGTCGCCATATGACCTGGAGGTCCCAGGTTCGAGTCATGAAAACAGCCTCTTTCAGAAAGAAAAAAAAAATGATAAAATTGCGTACAATAAACCCAAGTGGTCCGACCCTTCCCCAGATCTCGCGCATAGCGGGAACTTTTTAGCACGGGCACTTTTTTTTCTACTTGAGACACTTTTATGAAAAATAATGAATATGACCTTAACTTGGCTATGTAACGAAGGGCTCAAAACCTTACAGGTGAAACAAAGCCAAATTAGTATATAGTTAATGCAAATCAGATAAGTTTTGAAATTAATGTGTAAAAATTCATTTTCTTGTCAACAGATGCTCCAAATAACAATCATGCTTCACATAGAGGGTGTGCATCTTTTAGATTATAAAATAAAATAAAATAAGACAAGAAGTGGACCAACCTCCAAGATATTTGCTATTTTCGATGGATATTTTTTGCGCATCAGCTAGCCTGCAAAACAAAAATGTATATTTACAACAATGGAGCAAGGAAACTCAAAGAAATTGGGAATCAGTTAGCCAAAAAAAAAAAAAAACGCAGATGTCAAACTGACCTTAGGTTAACAGCCCCTGGAGGGGCAACTGCATGAAATGAACCCAGCTCTGTTGGCTCATAATCAGGGTTTTGATCTTCTCTTCGCTCTTTAGCACGGTCTCGATATTTCGGACCTTCTGGTTCTTCATGCTTCTCCTCCCTGTATAAAAAAGACACTTACTGTAAGCTATCATAGGCATCAGAAATAAAAGAAAAAGAAAGTGTGCTAAATGTCCATAATAAAAACTTGGGAAATATCCTCATGCAACATGCTAGACAAGTTGCAAGGAAAAGTAATCAACATCAATCCACACAATTTTAGTGAAGCCTTGTATTCACTTTTGCCAGAGCATTAACAGGCATAAATCACTATAAAGCACCATAAAAATCTCTACTTGAAGTAATTGTTGATCGTGAAGTACACAAAGATCAATAAGAATAAAAAGAGAGAAAATTGATATTCCAAAACAAATCAGTAGCATATTTCAACAATTTACTCCAAGCGAAGCTAACAATCATAGTATTAACAAAAACTTGCGATTATCTTCACAAATTAAACAGAAAAGTTAAAAATTGAAAAACAAAAGATTGACGGAAAGAGAACCAAGGGCAGCAACATACTTGCGGCGCATCATCTTCTCCTTGTAACTCTTTTTCCCCGAAGACATTGCTATCAAAACAAATCCAAACACCAAATTAGAAAATACTACGATAAATCTAAGGAAAAAAAAAACAAAAACAAAGAAAAGTGATCCAATCTTGAATCTATACCTTCTTTTCTAGGGTTCCTCAACCACCAGAATTCAGGGATTAGTGGGAACGATAGCTGAAACCTCTTCTCCTCGCTGTTGATTGAGAAATCGGTGGAAATGAATCGAAGGAAGAGGATAAGGAGTTTGGGGGAAGCTCGCGGCTCGCGCTAATCTCGAATGGTTTCCGGTGAAGCGCGAAAGAGAGCGATGCTCGTGTGTTGTTCCCTCTGATCCGAAGCTTATTGGGTTGGGTTCGATCATTTCAGCCCACTGATCCAATTAACACATAATTAGATTAAAAAAACTTGTTAAAAAAATATTAAAAATAAGTAATTAAACAAAATTATTTATAATTTGTATATATTAATATCATCCACTGAAGAACTAGTTAATTGGATTTTCATAGGATTTTTCGAAGCCAAAGGCACTTATTTTATATGTTGTTTTGACTCACGGAAAAAAAAAAAAATCATTGATGCATTAAAGGGTTTATAGTTGAACCGAAAATTACATGGAAAGAGATAAAATGGTTACATCATGTCTTCGTATTGAAACTAGGGTCCATGTAATAGTTATAGTTTGGTCTTAGCATGCCTACTCCTCGTCCTCATCAAAGTCCATTCCCAGATGCCTCTGTTCGTGCTCTTCTTTAGTAAAGGTGAGGCTTCGCTTCACAAATTCTGATTCTTTGTAATTTTGATTCTTGGTAGTATGTGCTGCATCAAACCAAAATAATAAAAGAAAGTTAGTATATTGTATTAATTTCTTGAAAATACATTGTTTATCATGGAAACATCTATTATTTCTTTCCATCCATACGCTTTAGGTGATGGCCAATGAAACCAAGTCTCAAACCCTTACGAAACTCCTACCCCACCTGTCTAAAAAAAGTTGTCTCCCTCCATAAATCTTGTATCATGATGGGGGAGATCGTGTTCCCAAAAAGGCAACCAAATTTATGCCACAACGGAGGAGGAGTAAGTGTTCGGTCTTTTCCTCTTCACTACCAGAGAAATAACATTTCATTCTTTCCCCCATGCATTTTATCTTTGTCAGGTTTGTGAGTATCTTGTCATCCCACGTCAACCAAGCGAATAGCTTGACTTTCAAAAGACATGCTTGTTTCCAGAAAGATGCAGGTAGAGGACTTCTTGTTTTGCTATCAATTTGGAAACGATAAAGTTATTTGATTGTGAATTCTTAGTTCGGAGTTAGTGTCATAGTTTGCGGTCCTAGCTTTCATTGTTTTCTCTCTGTTAGATGCTCTCATAGCATTTGTATCATCCCGACGCCCCAAGAGTATAGTGTTATATTCAAACAAAAAAAAAATGTTTAACTTACAAAATCAATTGTAAAAAGAAATGCTCAAAGAAAACTTAGTTAGTCCAAACAGAGTTCATATCTTAGCTACTTCTCTAATTAATCATTGTAGTATTTTCTAATTGATGGACGGAGTCCTTGCTCTTTATATATATATATATATATATATATATATATATATATATATATATAGATCTCTAAATCAAGTTGCATATGCCTTCCTTACAATAAATAGATTATCACATTTAAAAAAATATCCAAAAAAACAAAAAAACCATTTCAATCTTGAAGTACAAGAGAGAGAAAAACCAGATAATTAAATAAAACAATGAAGATATTGGAGATATTATTGCAAATATAGCATTTTTATGTATGGAAGTTGCAAAACAACAGGTGAACATACTAGTCATTTTTTTTGCTAACAAAATATAGGAAAAAATAATATTCAAATATTTTAAATTGTTTTATTACATTTTTAACACAGTTCATCGTCTAAACATATTCTTTTAATTTTAAATCAATTTCTTAATTCAAAAATTAATTTTTTGCATCTCTCTCTCGCTCGCGCGCACACACGCACGCACGGTGTACGCAAGCACGCACGCACGCACGTACGCACGCGGGCGCGCGCGCACACCTTCAATGAAGAAGCATAGCACTCTGTTCTCCAATGGCGTTCTCACTCGCCTGCAAGCCTACACCATCTCCTCCTCTTCAAACCATCCTCAAAGAACGGCAAAACCTCACCCCTCACCATCTCAAGCAAATCCATGGCCATCTCTTCCGGCGATGTCTCCACCACGACACCATCCTCATCACCAAGCTCATCTCCTCCGTCTCCTCCTCCCTCTTATCGGCAAGCTACGCCGCTCGGATCTTTGACTCCCTCCCAGAACCCGACATCGTCCTATGCAACGCCATCCTCAGGCTCTACATCCAAGCCTCATTCCATGAACACGCGATCTCGTTTTATGCCGGCAAGGTGCTCGCTCGAAGGCTTTCTCCCAATGAGCGCACTTTCCCTTATGTTTCGAAAGCTTGCGTTGGGGTTTCGGATGTGGAGCTCGCGAGGCAAGTGCATGCGAGTGTGGCGAAGAGCGCTGGGGTCTGCAAGGACGTTGTCGTGCTGAACTCGCTCATGGATATGTACTTCAAATGCGGGAGGAGTGACGATGGGATTGGGGTTTTTGGAACGATGGAGGGGAGGGATTCGACCTCTTGGAATACAATGATGGCGGGGTTGGTGAGCTCCGGGGAGTTGGAGATGGCAAGGAAGCTGTTCGATGAAATGCCGCAACGAGACGTTGTTTCTTGGAATACGTTGGTTAGCGCGCACGCGAAGGCTGGAGAGATGGAGACTGCCCGTGACCTGTTCGATCGAATGCCTGAGAGGAGTTTGGTCTCGTGGAACGCGTTGGTTTCTGGGTATTCGCAGAATGGCAGGCATGACCAAGCGTTGTTAGTGTTCTCTCGAATGCTTGAGGCCGGGATAAAACCAGATTGCACTACAATTTTGCCAGTCTTGTCAGCTTGTGCTAGCGCTCAATCACCTGATGGTCTGTTAGTCAAAAAGATCATATCTTTGGCGAAATCAATGGCTTCAGCTCAAGTTTCAACAGCTCTACTGAGTCTCTATGTCAAGGTTGGCAGGATTGATGATGCACGGAGAGTGTTTGATGAAATTCCTGAGAAGGATCTAGTTTCATGGAATGCAATGATTGCTGGGTATTCTCAGAACCAAAGACCAGCCCGAGCGATTGAATTGTTTCGGTTGATGCGAAAACCAGAATCCAGGGTCAATCCTGACACCATGACAATGGTGAGCTTGATCGACCCATGCTCTCAGATGGGTGTTCTTTCTCTAGGAGAATGGCTCCACAGTTTTATCCAGAAGAACAAAATAAAATCCGACATCTTCTTGAAGACATCCCTCATTGACATGTATGCTAAATGCGGAGATTTGAACCGTTCCCGCCTCTTGTTTTCAGAAATGCAAACCAAGCATTTGACATCATGGAATGCAATGATCAATGCATTAGCTATTAATGGAAATGGAAACGAGGCACTGGACCTTTTCTCTTCAATGGAAAAGAATGGAATTGTGCCCAATGACGTTACCTACATTGGCTTGCTGAATGCATGCAGTCATGGTGGACTGGTGGACAAGGGGTTAGAGCTATTTGAATCAATGCACAAGCGGTATGGTATTGTACCCCGAATCGAACATTATGGATGTGTTGTCAATCTTCTTGGTCGTGCAGGGCGAATAGAAGAAGCCTACAAGTTCATTAAGACAATGCCGATAAAACCAGACTCCATCATCTGGGCAGCCTTGCTGGCTGCATGCAGGTATCACAACAGAGGTGAGCTTGCAGAAGAGGCGGCAGGACAACTTCTACCATTAGACCCTAGACATGATGGTAACTATGTATTACTCTCAAATGTATATGCATCACAAGGGAAATGGGATGATGTTGAGAAGGTGAGGGCTCAAATGAGGGAACATAATGTGAGAAAGGTGCCAGGTTGCAGCACTGTGGAGATTGATGGAGTGCTCCATGGGTTCACTGCTGGAGATAGGTTGCATCCAAGGTCCGATGAGATCTATGCGGCCATTGATGCATTGATGGAGAAGCTCAAGCTGAAGGGATACAAGCCAGACACTGGTGCATTGCTGAGAAATTTGGATGAAGAGGCCAAGGAGGAGGCTTTGTTTAGCCACAGTGAGAAGCTTGCATTGTGTTTTGCTCTTATTAGCTCTGATAAGGAGAAGTTGTCGCCTATTAGGATTGTGAAGAACTTGAGAATTTGCAGTGATTGTCATAGAGTGATGGAGCTTGTGTCTCAACTGGAGAAGAGGGAGATCATTGTCAGGGATAGATGCAGGTTTCACCATTTTCATGGTGGATCTTGTTCTTGTGGAGGGTATTGGTGAATTGAATTGAATTTACACATTGTTTTCACTGATCATAGAACATACTTTATGTAGTCTATTTTTATGTACATTTCATCATACAAGAATACGATTTTCCAGATTTCTATGGTAATATGCATGATTTTTGATCTTTGAACTAGACTAGAGAAAATATCAAAATTATTCTTATTTTTATTGTTATGAAACCTAGCCATTAATATTTAAGTTGGCCTGTTCATGACCTGAAATATTTGAAGCAAGAGACCCTCCCTATTTGCAAATAAATCAAGATACTGGTTATGAAAGACAATTGTATTATCTGCTATATTAAATTTCAGAATATATGTGCAAAAAAGTATGTCCTAGTTGCCTGTTAGACTGGATTATAATATGCGGCAGGTGTATTCTTCAGTATTTTATCAGAATCCTTCTTTTGGTTTATATCATAAAACAAGTTACATGCAGCAGTATCCTGGGAACATTTTAAGCACTTTAAATTGGAGTTTTTCCTTAAAAGAATTCCATTACAATTCAGGTGTTTCTATCCTGAATTGACAATGCTTTTGTTGAGGCATGGAATTAGTTCAATTATTTTTTCATTGAGCCTCTTGAATGCATCTGGTTTCGAACAATTTCTCTTTGAATTGTCTTTGCTCTAGTTTATCTTGATTGAAGTGCGTATTCTTTTGGTTTCGAACAATTTCTCTTTGAATAAATATATGGAACCAGCTGACAGCAACTTGCTAGCTTGGGGTCTGCTGAATTAATGTTATTCCTCCATGACTGCTGATGTGGTCAAATGATCTTCCTATTTTAGATTTACATATATATCGATCTCTATGTTTGTCTGTTGTATTGTTTAATTGGTCAATATATAATTAAGACCTAGTCATGCATGGGTTGTTATTGGACAGCTAGCTAGTTTAATAAGAAATATCAATCGAATTAGTTCCACATATACATCACAAGAGATATAAACTATATACATCACAGGAGGAGGAACATGATGTGATCGATGTTTGTTTTAGAGATACATGAGCATGATGTATGTTCGATATTGTACTCCATGTTTCAGCATGGATATGTCTTTTGACAAGCTCTTCACCATGTGGGCTTGATCCTTACTCCTCACCTGGTACAAATCATCAGCGATATGAATTATCACCATTGTTAACAGTGTTTACTTCCCAACTCCAACTCTCATCAATGCAATGTAAGCAACGAGTCTATAAAAGATGAACATGAGGAACATAACTCCTAAAGCCAAGCCTTGATGGTCTAATCCTGCAAGCTTGACTACAGGGAAATCAGCAACCCTGCAAGTCCTCTTGGGGCCACACTCATATACATCATCTTCCTTGTACTGTGAGGCAAGGAGGAGCTTGAAGGTATAGAAGATAGAGGAGAGGTATTTGATCCATGTAATGAAAGAAGGAACATGCTGCACGTAAAATCCTCCGGCAAGCGTGAAGGCGAGCGTGATCACCGATGCGAGCACGGCCGCCTTCTGGATGTCCATGATTACAGCTCCGAGAGCAAGGCCGAGCCCTTGAGTGACCAAGACACACACAAGAATGAAGCCAAGATTCATGAAGAAGTTAGCTGCCACTGGTTTGAGACCTCCCATCCAATAAACAATGACAGTAGAAACACATGGCAGGATCAACTCCATTGGCAAGTCCACAACTATTCTCGCCATGAAGTATGATGAAAGTCTATACATTCCTGATGATCTCTCCTTTCTCAGCATCATCCTCTCCATTGGAAATGTGGACATTGCTGTGAAGAGTGGGAATGCTCCCCAGAATCCAGTCATAAAGAACAGCAATCCAATCTGCATTAATTGAACATCAAACATTAAAGAGATCATTTGAAACCAATCAATTAAAATGAGTCAATTCCAGTTACTTATGGATGAAACAATAAAGTTTAAATTGGATTTGGATTGAGAATATTGATAAATAGAAACCTAACACTTGTTGGATTTTATCATGCAATACACTTAATATGCATAAATTGGATCTTAGTTTTATGAATTGTAAGTGTATTGCATGATAAAATCCAACATCAAGAGTAATGAAATTGTTTGATAATTAAGAACCTGATCTTCGAGAGACTTGGATTTAAACCAGAGAGCTCCACAAAGGAGTGACATTGCCAAGACTTGGCAAACAGTGAGAGTAGAGAAAGCTTCATGTCTTCTCTCTTTTAAGTCTCTTCTTATCAACACAGTGAACTGATCCCACCATGTAGTGTTCCACTTGTTTGATTTCATGAATCCCTTCTTCTTCTCCACCCTCTTCTCCTCCTCATCATTCCCTCTCATCTCCTCCTTTATCTTCTCTCTCAGATGAAGATTATAAGCAGACACCAACTCTTCCTTCACTGCCTCACTACTTTGTACTTCATCACACTGTATTCCTGTTGAAATTAAAGATAAACACAAACTCATAATTTGTTCGAAAGAATGAATAAAGATATATATAGTACTGTATGTAAGATCATGAAGGAAGTCATCAGAATGTATTCATGATGAATTTAAAAATAAACACAAGCTCATAATTTGTTCGAAAGAATGAATAAATTAAGATACATATAATAAGATCGAGATGGTAAGATCAAATCGGCAAAATCAAGAAGGAAGACATCAACACTTCATAAAAAAAAGAAGGAAGTCATCAAAATGTATTCATGATGAAGTTTAAGATAAACACAAGCTCATGACTTATTCAAAAGAATGAATAAAGACATATATAGTGCCATTGGCTGTTGGGGTTGGACCAACCCAACATCGGTCCCTCCTCATGTGTGGGTCACATGGGTAAGTAAGTGACTTGACTTACTTATCCCTACATATATAAGCAAGATGAATAAATTGGTTCAAGGGCTCAAGCTAGAGAAAAAAAGGGGAAAAAAGAGAAGGAAAGGGTGAAACTTTGGTGATCTTTCAATCCTCTTGTTCCAGAGAAGGTGTGACCTAGATCTAGCTTCCATTGGTGTTCCTTTGGTAACCTCTTCCTCATTCTCTTTAGTATTCCATCAAGTGTGATGATGCTTTGTATGAACTAAGAGTGTGTTACTCTTAATGATGTATGTGATCCTTTAGTGCATTAGAGAAGTTTGTAATCCCATTGTTATTGTTATAGTGGAAGATTGTAGGACATCTTGTCCGGCTTTTCCCTTCGCTTTGAGGGGTTTTCCACATTTTTGTATGCCCTCCATATGTTAATTTGATGAATTGCCTCTATGAGTGGTATCACTTATTTTAGGTGAACTTTGTTTGCACAAAGGAAGCAATTAGGATACACGGTGTCTCAACAAGATTGGAAAGATCAAGAATTGGAAAAATCAAATTGACAAAATCAAGACTGAAGTCATCAGAATGTATTCATGATGAAGTTAAAGATAAACACAAACTCATAATCTGTTCCATGTAAGAGTAACAAAAAAGAATAGTACCGTTGGCAAGATCAAGAAGGAAGTCAGCTGGATTCATGGCGACAGAAGGAGAGTGGCCGAGGCTCGAGAAGTAGTCCATGACCTCCGATTGCTTGCCGAAATAAATCGGGTTACCGTCCGACAAGAGCAAGAGCTTGTGGAACATATAGAACAAGTGACTCGACGGCTGGTGAATCGACATCAACACTGTCTTTCCCTTGTTGGCAAGTTCTCTGATGACCGACACGATCCTCTGCGCCGTTGTTGCGTCGAGACCGGATGTTGGTTCGTCGAGGAAGAGAAGACGAGGATCAATGAGGATCTCTTGGCCAATGCTGACTCTCTTCTTCTCACCGCCGGAAACGCCGCGGATTTCCTGATTGCCGATGATGTTGTTCCGACAAGCAGAGAGGCCGAGCTGGGAGATGACGGCGTCGACAAGGTCGGTTTTTTGTTGGGCGGTAAGGGAACGGGGGAGGCGGAGAAGGGCGGTGAAGAGGAGGGTCTCGAAGACGGTGAGGTGGGGGTAGAGGATGTCGTCTTGGGAGACGAAGCCGGTGAGCCGGTTGATGGAGCTGGAGAAGCCGGTGCCGTTGTAGGTGATGGAGCCGGTGAGGACAGAGGAGGAAGAGGAGGAGTTGAACCTGCCGGAGAGAGCCTTCAGTAGAGTGGTCTTGCCGCTGCCAGAGGGCCCCATCATGGCCAACATCTCACCGGGGCGAACCTCGCCAGAGACACCTTTTATAATGGTTCCCCGGCCACCATCCTCCTTATTCTTTTCATGGTCTTTAGTTTTGATCTTGTAAACTACGTTCTCAAACTGCATGCAATGCAATGGCGCCATCCATGCACAATTAGACATGCATGATCTAAATATTAAAAAAAAAAAAAGATTATAATAGTGATATATATAAACCTTGAGAATTATTGGGCGCTTGGATCTGGTGACAGTGGAACCTTGGTCAACTTCTTGAGATGATGATGATGCAAAGTTGGTACTAGACTTCATCTCCATCTTCTTCAATCTCTGTCTCTTTCTCTGGTTTTTAAAGTTATGGATTGCAGTTGCACTTGATCTCCTCCATGATCTGGTTCCTTAGCTGACATGTCTGACCTCTTCTCTTTCTATATATGTCAATTAGTTGGTTAGGATTTCTGATGTTGTAACTAATTTTAACTATGATAAACAAGGGAAAATTAAAAACAGACAGACAGCTATTAAGGTTCTTTTTTCCAAGTTTTTCCCTCTTCTCCTTAACATGAGTAATAACAGATTAACAGTGAGAGGATCATCTATAAATATATGGTGAATGAAAATTGGGATATATGGTGTATATTTATCCATGTATATCTAATGAGATAGTTATTAACATTATAAGGGATACAAATACATATTGGTTTTACTATGTTCTTAATTACCATGTTGTAGTCTATATATATGTTCATCTATATCATGTTCAATGAAATAATTACAATCTTTTGAAAATCAAATCTAGAATTGTGAGTGCTTCAAGGGGAGGCATGAATAAAAAAAGAACCCGTTTATTTTTACATAATGTTCAGAGGACCATATCTTAAGGCTTAAGCTCAGAAAAGTTAAATTCTTCCAAGAAATTTATAAAGATTATGTTCAAAATTTAATATTTTCAAACGTTTGAATAAGTGACTTTATTTGGAAAGCAGGCTTGTGTTTAAATAAGTTCAATTTAATGCTATTTTAATTTAAATTGGATTAAGAGAAATGATGATCACATGTTGGATGTCATCCATTTGCTCCAAGTCTTCTTAAGATCACCTTTTTCCAGGCTTGTGATTCATAGTTCTATAAATTAAGGCTAATTCTTGATGAACTTAACAAACAATATCATTTGATTTCTATAGTGCATTTCCCTTATTTGCTTACATAATCTATCTTCTCTAAATCCAAACACACCCCCTTTATAGGAAGGTGGTTGGATTTTTTTTTCCCTGATTTTTTATTGAATTGGTGAAGAAATCATTTCTCATAACTTGTATTTTTTTTTTTGATTTACTAAAATAATTTGGATATGGATTTATAAATTAATCATAATTAGTTTTATAAACAATTTTACATTTTCTTCCACTTTCTTGGAACTTGCACTTTGATTAGTGATACTTCCACTTTTACCCATCTAACAATTGAATTCTAAGCGAGTTATCAAACAGAGAAAAGGATTATCAATAAATATAACTATTTTTAAGTTTATAAAAAATAATCTCTCTATCTTTCTCTTTCTCTTTCTCTTTCTTCTCCGAAATATATATATATATATATATATATATATATATATATATATATATATATAATCTTATAATGTAAGGTAGTAGGAAACATTTGTTCATTTCATATACTCCCAGGTTAGTACTGCAGGCGTGTTTGAAAGATTTACCATATGGATGGAAAAAAATATCGAAAAATAAGTTTAATATGTCGATTTTAAATTACGATTTGGGAAGATGTGGGGCCTTCATCTTAGCCGGGAAAATTTATAGAAATCTTACCGATTCAGAATTTCATCCTTTGAGATGAAGACCTACACCTTTCCAAATTGTATGAAAATTGATATACTAGCTTATTTTTCGATGTTCTTTCCATCCATATGGTTGGAAATCCTTAAAACACTGTGCAAGTGAGCTAAAATGGGGCGACCGCACTTGCACAGTATTATGACCTACCAAACCATATCAACCCCATATATATATATATATATATATATATATGGACAGATCTAGGATTTTTGTTCAGTGGGGGCATACTAATATTAAATATAAAATATAAAAAATATATATATAATGAAACACAAGCACATCAAAAGCTTTTTCATATGAAAGTAACATATTATAAATTTATAATTTCTTTATGTCTTTTCATAGTTTGAAAAAGATGCAGGATATTTTTTTATTATCAATACTACTTATCTACCCACCTACTGCCTTGCACCAATTCGCAACCAAATAAACAAAAAGAAAAAATACTTATAAAAAACCGTGAAAAAAGACTAATAATGGGAGATAGGAACAAGGAATAAGGACTCGACACTAACCTGATTGCCAACGAAGAAGGACCAAAGATGGTCCGATCTAACAGTTGAGAACAAAGGTGAGAATGAGTAAAAGAAAGAGAGTTAGAAAGGGACATAGTCGTAGAGATGGAGTTGGGAAATAGGAAATGAGAATCAAACTTTCTAAAATAATTTTTACCATAATATATATAAGTCCTTAGAAAATTCTTTAATTGCTTTTGTATACATTTTATTTTTTAGGTTTAGTGGGGGCAAATTGAAAATGTCAAAAAAAATATTTAATACTAATAAATCTCTCAAATTTCAGTGGGGGTAGTTGCCCCCACTCTAAATCCGTCCATATATATATATATATATATATATATATATATATATATATATAGTGTTAATGAACAAAAGACCCTTCAAACTTTCACATATCCACAAAAAATCCCCCCAAGTTTGCAATATCCCAATCAGTCCCTCCTTTTTGAGATTTTGACTTTTTAAGCCTTCCATCCACTAACACCATCTATTTTCTTTTTACATGACCAAAATACCCTTGTGAATCTCATGATCAAGCCCTTCCCAATGCATGAAAGCAACAAAGAAAAAATATGGAATGCCCTCGATTCAAAAAGCAAGCTACGAATGGGTGGTTCGAATCCAGGAGACGACGCGGACACGTCATCTTCTCCTTGACGACCTCTCACGAGAAGCGGTTCGTCATTCTAAGCGGCTGACGCGAGCAGTCGATCGGTGGTTTTCCAAAGCCTTTTGGCCGTCGACCGCTCTTGCCGGAGTACTCCCGCCGGTTGTTGCTGCTTCCCGGAGATCAACAGGCGTATTAAATTTAGGCAAACTTAAAGCTGCTACACTAAGGTACGAAGTATGCTTGGAAACCCTGGGTGTCCATGATTCTTACCTTCTTTTCGCTTGTTTTTACTAGTTTGTATGCATTTGGGATGGAAGATTAAACATAATGGTAAGCGATTTTGTGTTGTTGTTCGCGTGGCTGGAACTTCGCAGCAAGAAATTTGGGGTTTAGGGTTTTTTCTTTTTTCTTTTTTTTCTGATTTAGGGTTTAGGGTTTGGGGTTTTAGCGGTCGATTTGTTGTACATTCCTTACGAATGATGTCTACAAGTGTTGCCAATGTTTCCATGTAAAATACATTGTTTCCGTTTATTCTCCAAAGTTTCCATTTAAGCGTTCTACAACCTTTTCGTAATAAATCTCTCTTGATGCGATTTCTGGGAAATATATGCGTCTAATCTAGTAAGCGGTAGGTGCTACTTGGTGCGGCCCACCAAACACTTGCTGCGAATTGAAACCCCTATACGACCGAGGCACTGGGAACTCATCGAGGAGGACACCCTTTGCCCCATTATTGGACATCGAACACTGTTATGCGGGGAGAGAGGGACTGATGGATGCCTGTTAAAGAGGTTTTGAGAGAGAACCAACAGATTTAGTATTGGAGAGAGAGCATGTTGGCATTCGGACCCGTGGATATTGCTATCATCTTTGGCCTTGATGCCGTGGGGAAGCGGTGGTCTTCAAGAAGCGAGAAAAAGCAATGACTTTTGGAGTGAAATACATGGGTAAAATATCATGTGCACAAAGATGCCATAAAAAGAATCTTCTCCGACTTGTTGAAGAAAAAGGAGACGCAGAAAACTTTGTCAAGCTGGCGGTGGTGTACCTCCTTGGAGCGATGCTCTTCCCAAGCACCCTATGCGGTTCCTAAGCTGGATTGCAGACTCTGCGCAGACAAGCTAGATGAACTAAACCGCTACAGCGTGGTATGAAGCCACTCCTGAAGTGGCTTATGGATGGCGATCCGAAGATATCCGCCGCAGCGTTAAGTCCGTGGAATCCGATGAGGCTGCATGGCCGGATATTTAAGAGGGTGCGCTGTTGCCCTCAACATATGGTTCTATGAGGTCACTGGGACCGGGAAGAAGGTGCACTATGGGAGGACACCGAGGATCCTCATCTACGGGGAAAACAGCTTCAGAAAGCAAGCCTCCCTTGGTCCCCTACTAAAATCACTCGATGGAAAGGAGGTACTCCAGCTTTTTTCTTTAAATTTGAAAGTTCTCATGTATGATTATATATTATCGTGTAATATAGTTTATTTTCACTTAACTTACTGAGTTTATGTTTAATATATCATTTTTTCGTTTAATATAACTAATTCCTATTTAATATATAGCGTTACCGTTTAAAATATAGTGTTGTCGTTTAACATAATGCACATTGTGGTTCTTTTACAGTTTTCCGAGCTTGTCCCTGTCACATCGGAGGAGGAAGACAACGTAGGAACCGTGAGGTGGGACGATCAAGGGCCCAGACCGAAAAAGAATGAAAAAGTTTCTACTGCGCCCCCATCCCGTGGCAAGGGTGCTAAGGGAGCGACGGACAGGGAACGAAAAAGGGTCCTCGAACGCTCCAAGTCCAGTAGCCCCCCACGTACTACCCGCCGTTGTCCTCCTACGGAAACTCCGACAAGGAGGCCAAGGGATGATAATGACCGCAACACGCATTGAGAATGCACTTAAGGTTCTCACAAGAGATGTTGCCGGCATCAAGTCCCGACTTGACAAAATGGAGGGAGGAGCGAAGGGGCTCCGAAGCCAGAGGTATCAGAGACAACGCAGGCGTATCCGACACGGCGGACGCGATGCGATATCGGCCGGCAAGCGGCGGCAGCGGCAGCGCAGATCCGAGACAAAGACGCCATCTCTATCATCCCCGATTCGCGGTAAAGCGGTTAAAGAAGGTCACATCCGGGCCCGGCATTAGGCCTCGAAAGCCGGTAACCCGGTCTCAAACTGCGATGGTCCCTCTTCATGAGGATAAGATGCCGAAGAGGAAATCGGGAAAAGTAAAAAAAGCTGCAAATGTTAAGCAAAGTCCATCTGTGTCTGCCAATGCTGAAGATGACGACGATGACTACATGGTCACACTTGGCAGCGTAATTGAATCAATCGACGCGGATGAAGAACTTGGCGCCTAGTGACCCAAACCTCGCGCTCCACCGCGTGACACGATGACCGACCACCGCCCTCGCCGGCTGAACCGCCAACATCCAACCCACATCGCCACTCATCAACCACCGACCACCGCCAAGATCTTGAACCACCCACCGTCATGCAGATAGTAAAGGCACCACCGCCGACCAACGACCGTCGATGACCGTCGCTGAATTACAAACATCTGAACCACCCACGCCACCAATGAACCCGGCCCACCGCCGCCATCAAGAACCGTGCCGACCAGAGCCGGAGAGAAAAGACGCGATCATGGTGGAGGATTTAATGGCAAAGGAGAACACAATGCAAGTTAAGACAAACTTCATACCAAAAATTAAAAATCCTCCTGGTTTTAAATGCGGTTGGTGATCTGAGAAAACAACAATTGGGATGTATCTTAACCGCAGGATCGATAAGTAAGTTCTCCATTTAATATTGAGTTTTAGCTTAGAATGGTAATTTGTGCGTTTAAAATATCAATTTCCATTTAGTATGCTCATTTGTCATTTAATAAATGGTTTTTCATTTAATGTCACGTTAAATATTGATTCTTCACCATCCGGGACAATTATTTGGAGGAGCGAGTGGACGTACACCACTCGGGACCATGCTATATATAAATGGAGCGGTAAGGCGATGGCTATTGGCGATGTCATGGGCGTATATGTCTTGATCATCCTTGAATCTATGGCCAAATCTCCCTACCCTTACAAGAAACGGGCCACAATAACGAGGCCGTTAGGCGCTTTTAATGTCGAAGCGGTAGCTTAGGAGATGTTGCCCTTACGGCGATGAAGGATGCAGTCATGCATACCCGAAGTGGAGTTGGTTATTTTGCCCATAATTCTAAATAAGCATTACCATCTCGTTACTCGACAAGAAAAAGAAACGAGATGTTCACTACACATCCGGTGAGAAGCGCTATATACGAAGCAAACGCCTTGAAATGGTAACATGATTAACTTTATTTTTATTTTTGAATTTTTCTAAATGGTCCTTAATCTTATATTAGCGCGTAGTCTTTGACGATTTGCATCCAAATCGAAGTTGGGAGATTACGAACGCAAAGCGTACTCCACTTATAATCGACAATGTCCGCCCGCAATGTAAGCACAGAAGTGTTGGACCGCCCAATCTATGTAATGCGGTTCATAGAACAAATCCTCAATGGCGAAGCTCCACCTCCCCACAGCGATGTACCAGATATTACGTTTGCGTTTTAGCCTTACGCGATATTAATGGAGCGGCTTGGCGGGCGGTAAAGAGGTAAGCTGAAGCGGGTATTAAAATTTGAAAGACAAAGCGTGTTAAATTTAGATTTTCGTTAAACAAACATTAGCTCTTCCAGTGGTTATGATGGTAAATGCCAGAAATGAAAGTATTGAATCCTAGATACAATCTGTATATATTAACGTAAATGTCACATATTAAATGGTAACATAATATAATAAATGGAAAACTTACATGTTAAATGGGAACATGAGATAGTAAACATAAAAGTGATATATTAAATGGAAACTCATTAGCTTAAACGGGAGCGCGACAATGCGTAGTCGTTTAATGACAATCCACAAATGGGCATGGAGAAGAAAATATTATAACATTAATTAACGTTCAACTAAAACCAAACAAACATAAAAGTGCAGACAACAACAACAAAAGGAAAGAGATGAAAATTTAAACAACACAGGTAAAAAAAAACATAATGAAAGGGGTCGATGACATGCAGCAGCAGCAACATTCTCTTCAATCAGTATCTTCTCCCGATTTAACCGGGAGGGAGATACTTGAAGGCTTAAGGTGAAATCCATCCGAGTCAAGTCTAGATGAGGATGACGGCGAGAAATATCTTGGAAGATTTTGAAACCTTCCTCGGCGACTTTTAGATCCCTCTACACAAACGAGACGTTGAAAGTCGTCAGATTCTTTGAACTCAGATATCGCGACGCCAAGCGATCTCAAGGCCATGCGCTACGCTTCTCTTACCGAAAGTCGGTAGATTTCAACAGCACGACGAATGTCCATGCGAAAGAGTGGCGATCGTTTGTATGAGGATACGGCGTCATCCCGGATCCTTTTCAGAGCGGAACGTTCGGCAGGTGGCTCCTCCTCCTTCGACGTCGTCTTTGACATCTCCTGGACTTCTGATGAGCTTGAGTCAGCCGGTGGAGGTCCTTTGACGATTTCTCTTAGAGATTTTCTAAGCCTGTGAGGATCCATTCTTGCAAAGGGAAAGAGTGATGTGGTCTTGCCCATGTGGAGGGCTATTTGAAGAGCGAAGGAGGCCGCACGATAATCGACGCGACGGAGAGGATTGATTCGACGCGAAAGGATTGAGGCGACGCGAGAGGATTGAGGCAATTTATTTATTGGGTAAAGTATCTCGGATAGTTTCGTTATCATTGCGTCCGCCCACATTCAACGAATTGGTGTAGGCGCCAGAGCCTCGAAAACGGAAAAGACACTGAAGAGTATTAAGTTGATTCGACCGAAGGGCCAAATCGTCGAAATATGCCCTAGGGCATTGGGAGAATGAGATGGCCACCTCTCTCTCCCCAACAAATTAAAATATTAAACGGAAAGTTGTAGTATTATACAGAAAGTCCTAATATTAAACGGAAACCAGTATAACTAAACGAAAACGTATAATTCAAGCAAAAACAAGAAACGCACGAAATACAATAAATGTTAGAGTAATTACATATTAGTCAGCAATAGGTGCATTACAAGATCTCCGGTTGTGTCCAGCCTCATGGCATCGACTCTGGTATTAACTTCACGCCGCGTCAGTTCACTGTGATTCTATTCTCTTAGTCTTGGGCGACCCGTGATCTCTTTGTGCATGGCGGTGCGTAGTTCAGCGGTTTGAATCGGTCGGCTTATGCATCATGCAGGGGACGGGAAAGATAGCTTGGCATACGCCAACCGTAAGCTTCAACCGTGAAATAGTTGTCAACATCTGGAGTAATACGCGGTAATGTCGATTAAGCATTATTACGGCAGCATTACGCGTGTTTGCATGGGAGGCCATACACCGCCACCTTCGCATGAACATGTCCTTGAGAGCAGACTAACGGCGTGGTTGTTCTCGTCGATGACCTCAAAATGATCTCCGTCTGAACGGCCAACAAGTAGGTTGCGGCTTTCTTCAACGATTTCCTCCAACTTATTGTGTACTTCAGGGCATAAGTGGGTTTCCCATTTTCGAGAATTCTCACGGCGATTGCAGAGCATGACCATGAGCTTGAACCTTTGTTTGGCAAAAGAAAGCATTTAGGAAGCAAGAAGAAAAGATATTAATTACAAACTTGGTATGTTAAACGGAAATGCTTGAAAATACATAGGAAAGAATAATATTAAACGAAAACATGGAATATTAAATGAAAAAAAATTATTTTAACTGGAAAAATGTTATAATAAACGGTAAGTTAATATATTGCACGAAAACTAAATAAATTAAACGATAAAGTGAGTACACTAAACTAATCTTTCTTACCTTATCGAATCGACCATGTTACCGTTATGGGGAGATGGCGTGCCTCCTTAATCCGTGCATTGAATGACTCGCCACGTTAGAATACATCTCTCCCCATCTTTCGCCGTTGAACATATAGTTTGACCCAATGAGAAACATCGGATTTGAAGCGACCAACGATGTCGCGCCACCGATACGGCAAGTAGGTCGCTCACCGCCTCATCGTATTCCTTTCACGGTACATGCGTGGCGATCCTCACAAATATGGACCAACACCGCTTCTTCGGAGACTTCCCAAGCCTAACATTTCCCTTAGAAGTTCATTTTGCGGTGTGGTAAGCAATATGCATGCGAGGCGAAGGGAAAACATTTCACGGCTTGGCGTTGATAAGGCCCTTGACACATGCGAAGCGAATGTAATACTCTTGCCATAATCGTCATCTCGGGAAATGGCATCGCCGAGTTTTGATAGAACTACGTCCAGGTTAGCGTCGGTTTCATTTATCAACGGCAATGAGCGCAGCATGAAAGAACCCCTCGTTTCCATCTTTGCCCGTCGCTCCCAACAACGTGCCCCCGTATTTTCCAAGCAAATGAGTTCCATCAATGAAAAGTAATGGCCTGCAACCTCTCTTGAAACCGTCAACACATGCACGGAATGAGAAAAATGCACGTCTAAACCGCCACCGCCCCTCCTCCACAATAGCAATGCTACCTGTGGTTTGTCTCCATCACCTTGTTTGCTTACCATACTAACAAGTCATAGCAGCCACCTCACTACCATGAAGAATACCCTTGGCCACCTCTTTCCCCAACCAAGCCCTTTATAAGGCAAATTGACACCATGATCTCATAGCGTATATATCGCGGCTGAATGTCAATAGCTGCATGCAGAGGCGGTCCTTCAGACTTCTGCACCACACCGACCCAGCGACCCATTTCTTTGATGCTTTGGATGCGGCGTCAGACCGATACCGCCTCCACATGTATGTGTGGGATGCATCGCTTTGATTGTAAATGTTGTATGATTACCTTACAGCCGATGCGTGGACACCGCGCGGTGCAATCAGTACTGCGGCGCATTGGGCCGGTCACTCTCTTCTTATCATTCTTTATGAAGTTGAAGTCAAAATTCCGATTGATAGCGAAACTGCGAAGTGCGTCCTTAAAGTGGTCACTGTCCCTAAACCGGTCACCTACTACCAACGACACAATTACAGTACTATCCGGTTGAGTAGAAATGGCTAATGCCCCAGTATGCCCTTGTTGGAATGGATTTGTGTCTCGGCTAAACGATATGCTATCCGAGTTTGAATCCCTCCTGTTGGTGCATATGTCACAAATGAAATTGGGATATATTATTCGGAAAGTGAAAATGTTAAACGAAAAAACACGATACTAAATGGAAAACCGTAATTTTAAGCAGAAAGTGACAATGTTAAACGAAAACGGACTATATTAAACGTAAACTCATAAGTTTAAGCGAAAACACGAAATACACTGACTACAAGAAGGATTACGTCGACGCACTGACGGGTAGGATGGTTCAACAAAAAAAAAAAAACATAGTATTTACGGTGGTAATGAGGAGCTTGAGGGCCCATCCACCGCATCTTCAACGGTATAGACAATAAGATTAAAGGCGGCTGCTGAATTGAACATGTGGTATATATGGCACATACGCTGAAAGTCCACCTCCGTTTCAATTGGGCAAACAGTTCGGTGTGCATCCGGTGTGACAAACCGAACCTTTACGTGGGAAACTTCAAGACCCCATCGCTCACATATCTCATTTAGTATTGACGCCCATGAACTCAACACCTGTGAAATCGCAAAACTCTTCCTCGCCCTTATATCTGGCGACTGCACAAAAGGTCTCCATTGCGACCTGCAGCGAGAGTACCTTACACACTGGCATGGGTTTTAAACTGATAGGGAAAACACTTTTCGGAAAAATGAGAAAAGGTACTCACGGCTTAAAGTGAACGCGTTTCTTGACTAAGCCTTGGCGATGACTTCATACCGAGGAAGAGAAGGTCACTGAACTCGCTGGTTCAGGGAGGAATGGAAACAAAATGAAACAAAAGATAACAAAGAAGAACTAACAAGAACAAAGGAAGAAGAAGCTCTGAAAAAACTGGGCACGAAGTACAAAAAGTAAGTGAGAAAAGATGGTAAAAAGTGGTGATTTGATGGCTAAAAGTGATGTTTGAACTCTTCTCTTTTGATTTGGCGGGAAACAGATTTTGCTTTCGGTTAGGGGCAAAATGGGTATTAAAGAATTTGGATTAACTAACGGAGTTATGCCGGGGACTAAAAATAACTAAACCAAAAAGGAGGGTATGCAGGGAAGCTGTTTTGTCGAGGGATATGCAGGAAGTTCTGCAAACTTAGGGGACTAAAAAATAATTTTCCCATATATATATATATATATATATATATATATATATATATATATATATCAGTGAGAGCAAATTATCTTTTCAGTTTTTTTTTGTTGGCAATTATCTTTTCAGCCTTTTGCATTGGCAAAACTTTCAAAAGAATTATCAATATGTATAACTATTTTTTAGTTTATAAAAATAAAAATTATTATTATTTATTATTATTTAATAAAAAAATAGATGGAAAGTTTATATTAAATTAAATTTCAAAAAATAAATCAATTAATTAAATTAAAATTTTAAAAACTAACAAATTATTTGCTTTAAACAAAAATTAAGAAATAATTCATAATTAAAAAATGAACAGTAAAGAAGCACTAAAGTGGGTAGGGTGAGTTTTTTATAAGCTAAATGTCCTACATGGTCCACCCACTTTAATAATGAAAAACCTCGTTGCTGCATAGATGTCTCCTCTACACCACCAAATATTTTCCTTGGATCTTTGATGTACCAATATATCTCAAGCCTATATTTATAAATATGCAAATGAGATGTGAGAATTTGGTTATCAATGATTTGATGGTGGGAAGCAACTTGGGCCAAGAAGAAACTGAGGCATTGTAACACCCCAATCCTGATGAGGACAGGTGTCACACCAGCCAGCCCAGGTGCGTATCCTGAGCCCAAGGCTGTCAAATCTGAAACCAAACCTGCGGAATAAACCTGGAGACGGTAATAAAATCATAATAAATCTGGAAACTCTTCCAGAAAGACGAGTCAAATCTAATACAGATCTCCACAGATTATACGTCTGGGCCTAGTCTCCAAAAGTAAAATAAATATATCTACAGAGTACACAACAGAAGAAATAACTATGGGACGCCAGAGCCAACTAAGTTATCACACCTCACCGGGTCTAGCTTCTACCCGAACTTCTATCTGTTACCTGCACAAGGTGAGTAAGAAAGAGAGACTGAGCTACAGAGCTCAGTGATATGTGACCCCTACTGTCAGGTCAACTAAGACCTGTACATCATAATATATAATCATGTATATGAAGAATAACTCTACTCATATATACATGGCAAAAGCCAGTAAAGCATGTGGTCTATGCATTATCTTCCAATCTGGAAATCATATAATGCAAGATCGATGGAAACCCGATAAAAACAGTAAATATGATCATGTATGGCTTTCTCATCTTATGTACTAGATATGGGGCAGCGTCATATCGAAAAGAATGCACCTCCATGCACTGCTCACGTCGTCAGATATACAAGCCAAATGGCTTGTGGCCGAAGAGAGGATGGGCGGGGACCGCGTCATATCCTCTATCCCTCAAGATCTGAAAGCACTCAGAGTTGGAAAGGGGTTTTAAAGGTAAAATTCATTTGAAAAGAAAGGTTTTCAACAAAGTAAAAGAAATTCCTTTGAAAGCAAGAAAACCCTTTCCTTACTCTAAGATCGGGCCTGGATCGACTTCAACTAGAGCCGCACAGCAGGGAGCAGTGGTCATCATAAGTATGCATATCTATCGATGCTCACATCATATATCTATACATTTATCTTCTTACATTCTTATGCAGAATTCTTCTATTCTACCAATGCCGTAAACTTCATAATCATTCTCAAATCCGAATAAAAACCATACTCGGAAAGTAATATATCAAAACTCGATAAAACTCGATCAGAATACGAGAATGTCCAGTAGGTCCACTCACCTGTAGTCCTACGCAAGCCAAGCCTAACCTGGACCAACCGAAGTTCCCGACTTGCCCTTTCCTTTCCCTAGTACAATAATCATATCCAGAAATAAATACTAGTTTATAATATATCATCTCTATTTATCAATATCTTCTACTCAATCATGGGCTCAAGCCCATTAAGAAGAAGGCCCAGCACTCAAGCATAGCACAACACGACAAAGCATGAAAGTTATAACCAGGGAGTCCCAAAATGCGTTGACCGTCAGACTCCAATAGAATGTCACAGGAACCTAGATACCCTAATCAAAGCACTATTAATTTAGTAGCATAAAATTCATGGCCCATTTTCCACAAGACTCAAGGCCCATAATTAAACCTTACACTTAAGGCCCATGATCACTAAATAATTAGCTAGGTATTGTAGCATGGAAACTCTAACTTAAGCATCCCCGAAGGTTACCCTAATTACCACCGTACTTCATGTGCTGAAATTAACTTCCAACTAAGTGTACGGCACATAGTAATACTGGCTCAACCATACTTCCTCATTGCTACAGTCACTAACTACCAAAGCCACTTGGTTTACTTCTCAGATGTTGTGGTCCTACATAGCCCATGAGAGGGATTACACCTGACCACATTTCACTTAAAACTCCAACTCTACAACTGAACTAATTATTCAAGTGCCCACACTGCACTAAGCCATGTTAATGAG
This sequence comes from Dioscorea zingiberensis, assembly GCA_026586065.1. Classification (NCBI taxonomy): domain Eukaryota; kingdom Viridiplantae; phylum Streptophyta; class Magnoliopsida; order Dioscoreales; family Dioscoreaceae; genus Dioscorea; species Dioscorea zingiberensis. Next base: position 59,055,884 of record CM048821.1, read on the forward strand.
CACTGGCTGGGCATGAAAGAGAATCACAACCACCACTCATTTCTCCCCACTCCATATCATCGAAAAGTAATGCAAATCATCTCTTCTTACTTCACAATTCTAAACCAACCAAGTTGTTCTTCTAGACATCTTCACAAAGTCATTACAGATCCATTCCCTCTTAAAGTCCTCCTAGAATCTTCAAATGCAAACACCACATACACAGATTAGTTAATGGACACAAGCTCCATGCTCATTGAGTCATTTGACAGCTCTTCATTAATCTTGTTTAGCATTTCAGCAACCTTTTGATAGGCAAAATTGAAAGCCTTTAACAACTCTTCTCCCTCTCAATTTTCGACTCCCAATTGGATACATGCCATTACAGCACTACTGTCAAACAGAACTAACCAAACTAAGCAAAACAAAGCTTCAAAGCTCCTCATTGACAAATCAACAAACACCTGTTAGGCATGTAAACACTTTCAAACCAAATCCTCCTCTTGATACCTTAATTCTGAATTGTGTACAAGCACACAACCACGATAACAACACCAAGAATTTCAGTTCCAACAACCGCAACAACAGCATGGACGGAAACTACAATCACAACAACATAATTAATCGAGCAAGCATCAATTCTAGTACAGCAACTGATACTACATCTAAATCACCAGGAACAACAGCACCAAAACAGAGCAAACAACATCATAACAGCAAGCATCAACCAAGTAATGATGTAGGCTTCTTCTCCCACCAACCTGCCACGAAGAGAAGTCCTCTTGAGCTTCTTTGTGGTGCGGAATATGCGAGGATCTCACTTTCGGATTTGGCGGCGGCTGGAGCAAGGTCGGCTTCGAGTCAGCGAAGAAGCGGTAGCGGTGAAGTGTTGATATTAGATCGCCGTTCTTTGCTCGCCGGAGGAAGAAGAGGCGGCGGCGGCCGGCTTCCTTGGTGAGACGAGAGACTTCGGATTCAGCGTCGGAAGCGAAGAGAGCAGCCGCGTAATTGGCCCAGCTTTGAAGCGCGCGGACGGCGTCTGGCCAGCCTTGAGAGGCTCGGCGAGCAGCATGGGTTAGCCTCCACGAAGAGGCTGCGAGGATGCCTCCACTGAAGAGCAGCGTGGAAGAGCCTCATTCTCCCTGCACATGCACAGCGCCACCTCCACCTTCAGCGCCACCTCCAGCTTGATGACCGGCCTTCTCCTCCCTTCCCTGTCTAATGACCAGCCAGCCCCCAATTTGAAATTCATTTCCTTAATTAATTTGTCACTTGCTTTTCTAGTAATAATACTCTCTCTACAATTTTATCTTAGAACTTAGGGCACCTTAATATTTATCTTGTCACATCCTTTTCTAAATAAACACCTAGGGTAATGATAATTATTTTGTCACTTGTTCTCTATGAACATTAATAATTCCAAACTTAGGCACTTTAAAAGATTAATCGTCACAACTTGATTATTAACTTAATCCACTTAGATAACATATCTCACATGGTATTTAAAATCTAATTCCCTTTCTTAAATTCTTAAACACCAATATTTATTTAGTATTGTACCATATTCGCCAAGAAAAAACCTGGGCGTTATAGGCATACCTTGGCTATCAGCTCGATTGGAGCAGATTGAGCCTGATGGCCATGAATGTGCATACAGGGGATCAGTGGGCCTGGATGTCAAAAAAACCTTATACAAAAATTGTTAAAGGGGTATATGATCATCTCAATGTGGGAGATTGGACTGAGTTTGCTGATTGGAGGGGATGGTAGAAACTGTGGCAACTCTGTACCCCTCCAAAAATTAAAACTTTCCTTTGGAGGATGTTCCATGGTAAAATCCCTACTTATGAGCTGCTATATAAATTAAACATTGGCCCACAAAGCCTCTGTCCTTCTTGTAAGCTGGAAAATGAAACTCTGTTGCATGTTATGGTGGAATGCAATATCTCCAAAATCTGCTGGAGGTTGGTGGCTGAATTCACAGGTGTTAGTCCAACAGCTTTGGAAGCACTATTGGAGGTTGAGTGGTTGATGGATGCCTGGGGCATTACTGGAATCAATTTGATGTTTACCAGGGCTCTTATTGCCACCTATGCATGGAGTTTGTGGAATGCTAGATGTGAATTGATTTTCAACAACAAGAAAGTTCAACCAGTACACATATTTAGACAAGCTCTCCAAACAACACAGGAGTACTTTGCAAAGAATCAGAGTTTATTAAGGGAGTATCTTCACAACTCAGTGCATGATTGTACAATAACTTTACTATGTGATGCTTTATATCATCACAGCGGTAACTATTGTAGTGCGGGGTTTGTACTAATGCAGGAAGATCTAGAATAATGGTTCGGCTACAAGGCTATCAAAATTTGAATCGGTTTGATGGTGAAACATGGCATTGAAGGAGGCTACGAATGCTGACGGCCGAGTAACATCAATCCTGAGCATGTGGGAACTGATTGCCTACAAATTGTGGAGCTCCTGAATAATAGTACTGATGTAGCAGATTGGAGATTAAGGAATGCAGTTGGAAGCCTGAAAGGACATGTTAGAACAGAATCCATAGACTGAGGTGCTACATTGGCCCAGAAGCTTGAACATAATAGCTGATTTATTGGCCAATCAAGCCAGGAGGGAAGCCAGCTTGAACCCTGGATTATCTCTATATCATCAAGGGACGGATCGACCGAGGTGGCTGGAGGAAGCAATTCGAGTGACAGGAATGCAGTTTTAAATATGTTTCACCTTTGAAATGAATTGTTAACACTTTTTTGTTTTTCTTATCAGCTAGTTTTTTGCTAGCTCCCCTTGTCAAAAAAAAAAAAATTATTCATACAATCTACATGAAAAGACAAGTGTTGGGGCATGCACTGCCTATTCATATTCTCTCTATATATTTAATCAGTACTGATCATCAACCCAAACTCCATCTCTGTTGTGTTTATTATATTATCACATAAACATATAGGATACCAACTAGCTTCTCCTGACACGTAAACAATATACAAACACAACCCATGCAAACTAACCAAATCCAGCAGCAGCTGTCAATACCTTAAACACCAAATGCTCCTTATTACACCCCGTCGTATCTATATGACACACTGCCACCGCCTCTATCACCACCTCCCCATCCTCCCCCTTCTATCCTCACCCTATAAATACCATCTCGTCTTCTCCACCGCATGACAGTAGAACACCGTGTAAGTATAAGACTCAGCATATATGGCACACCACCATCCTCTTCCCTTTCATCCTCTCTACTCCATTCAAACTCCTAATGTTGTACTATTGCTTCCCGCTCTCCTTATCATTTTATTAGAAATGCTCTGATACCATTTTGTTAGAAATGTTCTGATACCATTTTATTAGGTAGTATTTATCGATTAAAAGAAGTAGAGGACCGGTGTAAGATTTTCTTTCAGCACGAAGATCTTGTGTGATCTTCTTGTTTGAGAGAAATAGGCAATGATCTCTTAAAATGTTGTGGGTTTACAGATGAAGAAAGGAAGTCTTTTGAAGACAAATTTTGGTCTAGGATTTTGTAGACACCTTCGGAAAATAGAACCCATCCAAACTAACCAAACCCCACAACAGTTGAGATGTGCTCAATAACTCTACTCTACTTCCTCAATCGGCCCCCAAACCACATGATCTTCCAGAAAGAAATAACAAACCAGAATACTCCAAGGCTTCACCTTCAACACCTTAAACAAATGCTCCTTATTCCACCCTGTCGTATCTATATGACATACCGCGCCTCCATCACCACCTCCCCATCCTCTCCCCTTCTATCCTCACCCTATATATACCCTCTCATCTTCTCCACCGCATGACAATAGAACACCGCGTAAACATCAGCCTCAGCATATATGGAACGCCACCATCCTCTTCTCCTTCATCCTCTCCACTCCATTAAAACTCCTAATGTTGTACTCCTACTTCTCACTCTCCTTATCATTTTATTAGAAATGCTTTGATACCATTTTATTAGTTAGTATTTATTGATTAAAACAAGTAGAGGACCGGTGTAAGATCTTCTTTTTGAGACAAGATCTTGTGTGATCTTCTTGTTTGAGAGAAATAGGCAATGATCTCTTAAAGTGATCTGGGTTTACAGATGAAAAAAATGAAGTCTTTTGAAGACAGTTTTTTGTCTAGAGGTTTTGTAGACACCTTCGGAAAACAGAACCCATGCCAACTAACCAAACCCCACAGCAGCTGAGATGCGCTCAATAATCCCTGCCATCTCTCTCTACATTACTTCCTCGATCGGCCCCCAAACTACATGATATTTGAGGAAAGAAATGACAAACCAGAATACTCCCCGGCTTCACCTTCAACACCTTAAACGCCAAATGCTCCTTATTCCTCCTCTTCCCTTCTCTTCACCTCCTCTCTTTGTGTCTATATTTTAAACTCCTTGCCATGCAACACAGAGAGTGTTTGAGCTTCGCTACACTCCAATGACGAAGCTTCTCTATTCTCCGCTCCTTTACCACTCGCTACCATCCAAACCCTCGAGAATCTGACCTCCTCCACATCTATCTCCGCTCATATCTCCGAAAAAAAAAAGATTCGTGCTGGCTCAGGTCATCAATAAAACACTAATCAAAACCCACCATAAGTCCCCGTATGATCTCCTACACTCCCTCTCCAACTCTTCCCTTTCCCTTGCACACATCGCCGCCGACGTCCTCGTCACCACCTGCTCCAAACTCTGTCTTCCCGATGACGCCCTCCGCCTCATTGCCACCCTCCACAGTTTCCTTTTTTTCCATAAAGGAGTGCAATGCCTTCTATGCTCTGATACCAATCCTTTTTAACTTCATATCATGTTGAAACTTGAAAAAAGACTTCTCAGGCTTAATAATCCCTGTCATCTCTCTACTATACTTCCTCGATCGCCCCCCAAACCATATGATCTTTTGGAAAGAAATAACAAACCGAACACTCTCAGCTTCACCTTCAACACCTTAAACACCAAATGCTCCTTATTCCACCCCTACCAGTATCTATATGACACACCGCCACAGCCTCCATCACCACCTCCCCCTTCTATCCTCACCCTATAAATACCATCTCTAGAACACCGTGTAAGTATAAGCCTTAGCATATATGGCACACCACCATCCTCTTCCCCTTCATCCTCTTCACTCTATTCAAACTCCTAATGTTGTACCTTTTGCTTCCCGCTCTCCTTATCATTTTATTAGAAATGTTCTGATACCATTTTGTTAGAAATGCTCTAATACCATTTTATTAGGTAGTATTTATCGATTAAAAGAAGTAGAGGACCGGTGTAAGATTTTCTCTTTGAGCAAGAAGATCTTGTGTGATCTTCTTGTTTGAGAGAAATAGGCAATGATCTCTTAAAATGTTGTGGGTTTACAGATGATCTCTTAAAATGCATGCAAGACTTTTCTCTGCACAAATCCTTCAACATTTCATTAGATTTTATTTATTTATTTATAATAATATTTTATACTAAAATTATTCTCTTTGGGCACTCTAATAATTAACAACAAAACGTATATAATAGGGATGTAAATAGTACAAAGCCAGTGTGCATTTAGTTTCCCTCTTTATAAGACCGGATCATGATCGAATTTACCCGGTATGGAATCAACCGGTATGTAAACAACTTCTACTTGTCGCCTATGAAGACATCCCCGGTCTTGATCAAGCATACCAGTCAGAAGAATTGTATCTGTTAACGGTTTACTTTCCTAGAAAGGATACAGCTGTCAAGTAACCGTCGACCAGCTGGCGTTCAACTAATTTCTAACTGAATCCTAACTGACATCTAGCTGGTAATTAGCTGGACGCTGAGCTGGTAATCACGTGCTTAAATTCGGAAGCTTCTTTGATACGGAATCCGAGCCTATAAAAGGGGAGGATTTTCAGTTTTGAGGAAAGGCAAGAAATCACCGGCGATGCCCTGCCAATTTGGAGTCTTGGAGCTGAGAGTTTTCTTTCTATTTTCATCGTCCTGTTCATAGATCCAAATGGATCTATCGGTAAGCATGTTTCTGAACTTTTACATGATAGTAATGCTCTTTTCCCCGTGGTTTTTTCCCCAATTTGCTGGGGTTTTCCATGTAAATCTTTGGTTCTTCTTTTCTGCTTTGAGATATGCTTCGATTTTCTTCACTAGTGGTCAGAATCTTTTACAAATTCAATTGTTAGCCTTAGAATCAAATTTAAGCGTTAATAGTTTGGCGCCGTCTGTGGGGATATTTATTACGAAAAGTCCTCAATCAATGACCATTGTTCCGAGAAAATCTAAGAGGTTTCAAAGCCAGATGGAGAAGAAGGAAGCTCTAGAAAAAGCACAAGTCGAGGAGATCTCATCTCAAGAGGTCGAGGTCTCCCGAAACAGTAAAGAAGTGGGAAATGACGCCGATCACATCAAACAGATGGAACAACAAATTGAATCGTTGAAGCAAGCTTTGAAGCCGGCCGTCTCCGCTCCCCATGGTACTCAACCCTTGAAGGAAAACAAGGATAAGAAGGTGATCCATACTCCGAGACCTCAATTATGGAGTGGACACGACGAATCTTCAACTGGGAGTTCATCATACCAACCACGACATAGTCATATTCGAAGAGATGTACCAAGGCATCACAAGAAAAGGGGGATTTCTTTGTAGCCAGAACCTTCCCAAAGTCATGAATCAGGGAAGCGACGAGCAAGGTCACCAGAATTGGAGTATGGAGCACAGAGGCAACATTATTCACCAGATTGGTATCGATCGCATTCAGATCAATCGCCGAACGCATACCGTCCCAAGCATGAATTACCATACCGTCGCCACATGTCGTCGCGACCTTATGTTTCAGACTGGGACAGGGTGCAACACCTAGTACATCACACATCATCACCATTCATAAAGGAGATCTGAGAGGCTCCATTTCCAGAACACTTTAAACCCCCGAATATTCGCCTGTATGATGGGTTATCAGACCCACAAGAGCATTTGGAGAATTATTGTGATGAAATGATGATTAATAGGACGACAGAGGTTGTCATGTGCCGTGCGTTTCCCCGAACCCTTACGGGGATAAGCGCTACTGTTCGAGGAATTCCTTCCCGATCTACAATTTCAATGATTATCGCATCTCTTCCTTCGCGGTTTCGTAAATAGTAGGAGGATGAAGAAGAACCCTATGTTCCTGCCCGGGTTCAACCAAAAGCCAGACGAAACCCTTCGTGGCTACATAAACCGTTTCAATAAAGAGATCGCTGGAATGCATGATTTTCAAACCATTGCAGCGAAATACATCACTTCAGAGGAGGTAAAGGAAAAATGGCGAGAAAGTGATTTGCTAGAGATGGAAGAAAACAAGCAGAGGGTTCAACATCAAGCACCACACCGGGGTTCAAGGAGAGATGATAGATCTCGGAGAGAAAGTGACCGAAACTCCAGTCGACCAGATCGGTATGAGGAGAGAAGATTCCCCCCTCCACGGAGGGATGATCCTGAAAAGGTTGAGAAATATCGGAACTATGCTATTCTGAACACATCCAGGGAGGAGATTCTAACACAGTTGCAAGATCAGAAAATATTAAAGCCTCCTCAACCAATGAAAGACAACCCAAAAAGAAAGAAAAGTATGAAGTTCTACAAGTTTCACCAGGATAAGGGACATCTTACTGAAGATTGCATTCAATTAAAGAACGCCATCGAGGAGATGGTACGAGAAGGGAAACTAACTCAATATATTCAAAAGGACCCAGTTACTGAACCAGTTCCTTCACCACCTCCACAATTGATCCCTCCTCCAAGTAAAGCTCATTTATCACCATATAGCGGAGGTCTAGGGTGCGGAGGAGAAACTACAAGCTCATTCATTGATGCATTAAAGGGTTTATAGTTGAATCGAAAATAACATGGAAAGAGGTAAAATGGATTTACATCATGTCTTACGTATTGAAACTAGGGTCCATGTAATAGTTATAGTTTGGTCTTAGCATGCCTACTCCCTGCGTCCTCATCAAAGTCCATTCCCGGATGCCTTTGTTAGGTGCTCTTCTTTAGTAAAGGTGAGGCTTCGCTTCACAATGGTTTGCAATTCTTGTAGCTTTTGATTCTTGGTAGTATGTCTTTGCATCAAACCAAAATAATAAAAAAAGTTAGTATGTTGGATTAATTTAAATTTGAAAATACATTGTTTATCATTGAAACATCTCTTATTTATTTCCATCCATACTCTTTAGGTGATGGCCAATGAAACCAAGTTTCAACCCTTACGAAACTCCTTCCCCACCTGTCTAAAAAAAGTTGTCTCCCTCCATAAATCTTGTATTATGATGGGGGAGATCATGTTCCCAAAAAGGCAACCAGATTTATGCCACAAATGAGGAGGGGTAAGTGTTCGGTCTTTTCCTCTTCACTACCAGAGAAATAACATTTCATTCTTTCCCCATGCATTTTATCTTTGTCAGGTTTGTGAGTATCTTGTCATCCCACGTCAACCAAGCGAATAGCTTGACTTTCAAAAGGCATGCTTGTTTCCAGAAAGATGCAGGTAGAGGACTTCTTGTTTTGCTATCAATTTGAAAACGATAAAGTGATTTGATTGTGAATTCTTAGTTCGGAGTTAGTGTCATAGTTTGCGGTCCTTCTCTCTGTTAGATGCTCTCATAGCATTTGTATCATCCCAACACCCCAAGAGTATAGTGTTATATTCAAACAAAAAAAAATGTTTAACTTACAAAATCAATTGTGAAAAGAAATGCTCAAATAAAACTTAGATAGTCCAAACAGAGTTCATTTCTTAGCTACTTCTCTAATTAATCATTGTAGTATTTTCTAATTGATGGAAGGAGTCCTCGCTCTTATATATATATATATATATATATATATATATATATATATATATTTATAGATCTCTAAATCAAGTTGCATATGCCTTCCTTACAATAAATAGATTATCACATTTTTAAAAAAAAGCCAAAAAATCAAAAAACCATTTCAATCTCGAAGTACAAGAGAGAGAAAAACCAGATAATTAAATAATACAATGAAGGTATTGAGATATTAGTGCAAATGTAGCATTTTTATGTATGGAAGTTGCAATTTAACAGGTGAACATACTAGTCTTTTTTTTCTAACAAAATATAGGAAAAAATAATATTCAAAATATTTTAAATAATTTTATTACATTTTTAACACAATACATCATCTAAACATATTCTTTTAATTTTAAATCAATTTCTTAATTCAAAATTTAATTTTTTGCATCTCTCACTCGCGCGCCCACACGCACGCACGCACGCACGCACGCACGCACGCACGCGGGCGCGCGCACACCTTCAATGAAGAAGCATAGCACTCTGTTCTCCAATGGCGTTCCCACTCGCTTGCAAGCCTACACCATCTCCTCCTCTTCAAACCATCCTCAAAGAACGGCAAAACCTCACCCCTCACCAGCTCAAGCAAATCCATGGCCATCTCTTCCGGCGATGTCTCCACCGCGACACCATCCTCATCACCAAGCTCATCTCCTCCGTGTCCTCCTCCCTCATCTCAGCAAGCTACGCCGCTCGGATCTTTGACTCCCTCCCAGAACCCGACATCGTCCTATGCAATGCCATCCTCAGGCTCTACATCCAAGCCTCATTCCATGAACACGCGATCTCGTTTTATGCCGGCAAGGTGCTCGCTCGAAGGCTTTCTCCCAATGAGCGCACTTTCCCTTATGTTTCGAAAGCTTGCGTCGGGGTTTCGGATGTGGAGCTCGCGAGGCAAGTGCATGCGAGTGTGGCGAAGAGCGCTGGGGTCTGCAAGGACGTTGTCGTGCTGAACTCGCTCATGGATATGTACTTCAAATGCGGGAGGAGTGACGATGGGATTGGGGTTTTTGGAACGATGGAGGAGAGGGATTCGACCTCTTGGAATACAATGATGGCGGGGTTGGTGAACTCCGGAGAGTTGGAGATGGCGAGGAAGCTGTTCGGTGAAATGCCGCAACGAGACGTTGTTTCTTGGAATACATTGGTTAGCGCGCATGCGAAGGCTGGAGAGATGGAGACTGCCCGTGACCTGTTTGATCGAATGCCTGAGAGGAGTTTGGTCTCGTGGAACGCGTTGGTTTCTGGTTATTCACAGAATGGGAGGTATGACCAAGCGTTGTTGGTGTTCTCTCGAATGCTTGAGGCCGGGATAAAATCAGATTGCACTACAATTTTGTCAGTCTTGTCAGCTTGTGCTAGCGCTCAATTACCTGATGGTCTTTTGGTTGAAAAGATCATATCTTTGGCAAAATCAATGGCTTCAGCTCGAGTTTCAACAGCTCTACTGAGTCTCTATGTCAAGGTTGGCAGGATTGATGATGCACGGAGAGTGTTTGATGAAATTCCTGAGAAAGATCTAGTTTCATGGAATGCAATGATTGCTGGGTATTCCCAGAACCAGAGACCAGCCCAAGCGATTGAATTGTTTCGGTTGATGCAAAAACCAGACACCAGGGTCAATCCTGATGCCATGACAATGGTGAGCTTGATCGACGCATGCTCTCAGACGGGTGTTCTTTCTCTAGGAGAATGGCTCCACAGTTTCATCCAGAAGAACAAAATAAAATCTGACATCTTCTTGAAGACAGCCCTCATTGACATGTATGCTAAATGCGGAGATTTGAACCGTTCCCGCCTCTTGTTTTCAGAAATGCAAACCAAGCATTTGACATCATGGAATGCAATGATCAATGCATTAGCTATTAACGGAAATGGAAACGAGGCGCTGGACCTCTTCTTTTCAATGGAAAGGAATGGAATTGTACCCAATGACGTTACCTACATTGGCTTGCTGAATGCATGCAGTCATGGTGGACTGGTTTACAAGGGTTTAGAGCTATTTGAATCAATGCACACGCGGTATGGTATTGTACCCCGAATCGAGCATTATGGATGTGTTGTCGATCTTCTTGGTCGTGCAGGGCGAATAGAAGAAGCCTACAAGTTCATTAAGACAATGCCGATAAAACCAGACTCCATCATCTGGGCAGCATTGCTGGCTGCATGCAGGTATTACAACAGAGGTGAGCTTGCAGAAGAGGTGGCAGGACAACTTCTACCATTAGACCCTAGACATGATGGTAACTATGTATTATTCTCAAATGTATATGCATCACAAGGGAAATGGGATGATGTTGAGAAGGTGAGGGCTCAAATGAGGGAACATAATGTGAGAAAGGTGCCAGGTTGCAGCACTGTGGAGATTGATGGAGTGCTCCATGAGTTCACTGCTGGAGATAGGTTGCATCCAAGGTCTGATGAGATCTATGCGGCCATTGATGCACTGATGGATAAGCTCAAGCTGAAGGGATACAAGCCAGACACTGGTGCATTGCTGCGAAATTTGGATGAAGAGGCCAAGGAGGAGGCTTTGTATAGCCACAGTGAGAAGCTTGCATTGTGTTTTGCTCTTATTAGCTCTGAGAAGGGGAAGTTGTTGCCTATTAGGATTGTGAAGAACTTGAGAATTTGCAGTGATTGTCATAGAGTGATGGAGCTTGTGTCTCAACTGGAGAAGAGGGAGATCATTGTCAGGGATAGATGCAGGTTTCACCATTTTCATGGTGGATCTTGTTCTTGTGGAGGGTATTGGTGAATTGAATTGAATTTACACATTGTTTTCACTGATCATAGAACATACTTTATGTAGTCTATTTTTATGTACATTTCATCATACAAGAATACGATTTTCCAGATTTCTATGGTAATATGCATGATTTTTGATCTTTGAACTAGATTAGAGAAAATATCAAAATTATTCTTATTTTTATTGTTATGAAACCTAGCCATTAATATTTAAGTTGGCCTGTTCATGACCTGAAATATTTGAAGCAAGAGACCCTCCGTATTTGCAAATAAATCAAGAAACTGGTTATGAAAGACAATTGTATTATCTGCTATATTAAATATTCAGAATATATGTGCAAAAAAGTATGTCCTAGTTGCCTGTTAGACTGGATTATAATATGCGGCAGGTATATTGTATTCTTCAGTATTTTATCAGAATCCTTCTTTTGGTTTATATCATAAAACAAGTTACATGCAGCAGTATACTGGGAACATTTTAAGCACTTTAAATTGGAGTTTTTCCTTAAAAGAATTCCATTACAATTCAGGTGTTTCTATCCTGAATTGACAATGCTTTTGTTGAGGTGTGGAATTAGTTGAATTATTTTTTCATTGAGCCTCTTGAATGCATCTGGTTTCGAACAATTTCTCTTTGAATTGTCTTTGCTCTAGTTTATCTTGATTGAAGTGCGTATTCTTTTGGTTTCGAACAATTTCTCTTTGAATAAATATATGGAACCAGCTGACAGCAACTTGCTAGCTTGGGGTCTGTTGAATTAATGTTATTCCTCCATGACTGCTGATGTGGTCGAATGATCTTCCTATTTTAGATTTACATATATATCGATCTCTATGTTTGTCTGTTGTATTGTTTAATTGGTCAATATATAATTAAGACCTAGTCATGCATGGGTTGTTATTGGACAGCTAGCTAGTTTAATAAGAAATATCAATCGAATTAGTTCCACATATACATCACAAGAGATATAAACTATATACATCACAGGAGGAGGAACATGATGTGATCGATGTTTGTTTTAGAGATACATGAGCATGATGTATGTTCGATATTGTACTCCATGTTTCAGCATGGATATGTCTTTTGACAAGCTCTTCACCATGTGAGCTTGATCCTTACTCCTCACCTGGTACACATCATCAGCGATATGAATTATCACCAATGTTAACAGTGTTTACTTCCCAACTCCAACTCTCATCAATGCAATGTAAGCAACAAGTCTATAAAAGATGAACATGAGGAACATAACTCCTAAAGCCAAGCCTTGATGGTCTAATCCTGCAAGCTTGACTACAGGGAAATCAGCAACCCTGCAAGTCCTCTTGGGGCCACACTCATATACATCATCTTCCTTGTACTGTGAGGCAAGGAGGAGCTTGAAGGTATAGAAGATAGAGGAGAGGTATTTGATCCATGTAATGAAAGAAGGAACATGCTGCACATAAAATCCTCCGGCAAGCGTGAAGGCGAGCGTGATCACCGATGCGAGCACGGCCGCCTTCTGGATGTCCATGATTACAGCTCCGAGTGCAAGGCCGAGCCCTTGAGTGACCAAGACACACACAAGAATGAAGCCAAGATTCATGAAGAAGTTAGCTGCCACTGGTTTGAGACCTCCCATCCAGTAAACAATGACAGTAGAAACACATGGCAGGATCAACTCCATTGGCAAGTCCACAACTATTCTCGCCATGAAGTATGATGAAAGTCTATACATTCCTGATGATCTCTCCTTTCTCAGCATCATCCTCTCCATTGGAAATGTGGACATTGCTGTGAAGAGTGGGAATGCTCCCCAGAATCCAGTCATAAAGAACAGCAATCCAATCTGCATTAATTGAACATCAAACATTAAAGAGATCATTTGAAACCAATCAATTAAAATGAATCAATTCCAGTTACTTATGGATGAAGCAATAAAGTTTAAATTAGATTTGGATTGAGAATATTGATAAATAGAAACCTAACACTTGTTGGATTTTATCATGCAATACACTTAATATGCATAAATTGGATCTTAGTTTTATGAATTGTAAGTGTATTGCATGATAAAATCCAACATCAAGAGTAATGAAATTGTTTGATAATTAAGAACCTGATCTTCGAGAGACTTGGATTTAAACCAGAGAGCTCCACAAAGGAGTGACATTGCCAAGACTTGGCAAACAGTGAGAGTAGAGAAAGCTTCATGTCTTCTCTCTTTTAAGTCTCTTCTTATCAACACAGTGAACTGATCCCACCATGTAGTGTTCCACTTGTTTGATTTCATGAATCCCTTCTTCTTCTCCACCCTCTTCTCCTCCTCATCATTCCCTCTCATCTCCTCCTTTATCTTCTCTCTCAGATGAAGATTATAAGCAGACACCAACTCTTCCTTCACTGCCTCACTACTTTGTACTTCATCACACTGTATTCCTGTTGAAATTAAAGATAAACACAAACTCATAATTTGTTCGAAAGAATGAATAAAGATATATATAGTACTGTATGTAAGATCATGAAGGAAGTCATCAGAATGTATTCATGATGAATTTAAAAATAAACACAAGCTCATAATTTGTTCAAAAGAATGAATAAATTAAGATACATATAATAAGATCGAGATGGTAAGATCAAATCGGCAAAATCAAGAAGGAAGACATCAACACTTCATCAAAAAAAAGAAGGAAGTCATCAAAATGTATTCATGATGAAGTTTAAGATAAACACAAGCTCATGACTTATTCAAAAGAATGAATAAAGACATATATATAGTGCCATTGGCTGTTGGGGTTGGACCAACCCAACATCGGTCCCTCCTCATGTGTGGGTCACATGGGTAAGTAAGTGACTTGACTTACTTAACCCTACATATATAAGCAAGATGAATAAATTGGTTCAAGGGCTCAAGCTAGAGAAAAAAAGGGGAAAAGAAGAGAAGGAAAGGGTGAAGCTTTGGTGATCTTTCAATCCTCTTGTTCCAGAGAAGGTGTGACCTAGATCTAGCTTCCATTGGTGTTCCTTTGGTAACCTCTTCCTCATTCTCTTTAGTATTCCATCAAGTGTGATGATGCTTTGTATGAACTAAGAGTGTGTTACTCTTAATGATGTATGTGATCCTTTAGTGCATTAGAGAAGTTTGTAATTCCATTGTTATTGTTATAGTGGAAGATTGTAGGACATCTTGTCCGGCTTTTCCCTTCGCTTTGAGGGGTTTTCCACATTTTTGTATGCCCTCCATATGTTAATTTGATGAATTGTCTCTATGAGCGGTATCACTTATTTTAGGTGAACTTTGTTTGCACAAAGGAAGCAATTGGGATACACGGTGTCTCAACAAGATTGGAAAGATCAAGAATTGGAAAAATCAAATTGACAAAATCAAGACTGAAGTCATCAGACTGTATTCATGATGAAGTTAAAGATAAACACAAACTCATAATCTGTTCCATGTAAGAGTAAGAAAAAAGAATAGTACCGTTGGCAAGATCAAGAAGGAAGTCAGCTGGATTCATGGCGACAGAAGGAGAGTGGCCGAGGCTCGAGAAGTAGTCCATGACCTCCGATTGCTTGCCGAAATAAATCGGGTTACCGTCCCGACAAGAGCAAGAGCTTGTGGAACATATAGAACAAGTGACTCGACGGCTGGTGAATCGACATCAACACTGTCTTTCCCTTGTTGGCAAGTTCTCCGATGACCGACACGATCCTCTGCGCCGTTGTTGCGTCAAGACCGGATGTTGGTTCGTCGAGGAAGAGAAGACGAGGATCAATGAGGATCTCTTGGCCAATGCTGACTCTCTTCTTCTCACCGCCGGAAACGCCGCGGATTTCCTGATTGCCGATGATGTTGTTCCGGCAAGCAGAGAGGCCGAGCTGGGAGATGACGGTGTCGACAAGGTCGATTTTTTGTTGGGCGGTAAGGGAACGGGGGAGGCGGAGAAGAGCTGTGAAGAGGAGGGTCTCGAATACGGTGAGGTGGGGGTAAAGGATGTCGTCTTGGGAGACGAAGCCGGTGAGCCGGTTGATGGAGCTGGAGAAACCGGTGCCATTGTAGGTGATGGAGCCGGTGAGGACAGAGGAGGAAGAGGAGGAGTTGAACCTGCCGGAGAGAGCCTTCAGTAGAGTGGTCTTGCCGCTGCCAGAGGGCCCCATCATGGCCAACATCTCACCGGGGCGAACCTCGCCGGAGACACCTTTTATAATGGTTCCCCGGCCACCATCCTCCTTATTCTTTTCATGGTCTTTAGTTTTGATCTTGTAAACTACGTTCTCAAACTGCATGCAATGCAATGGCGCCATCCATGCACAATTAGACATGCATGATCTAAATATTAAAAAAAAAAAAGATTATAATAGTGATATATATAAACCTTGAGAATTATTGGGCGCTTGGATCTGGTGACAGTGGAACCTTGGTCAACTTCTTGAGATGATGATGATGCAAAGTTGGTACTAGACTTCATCTCCATCTTCTTCAATCTCTGTCT
The DNA here is from genome assembly GCA_026586065.1 of Dioscorea zingiberensis. NCBI lineage: Eukaryota > Viridiplantae > Streptophyta > Magnoliopsida > Dioscoreales > Dioscoreaceae > Dioscorea > Dioscorea zingiberensis. The sequence goes on from CM048821.1 coordinate 59,071,938, forward strand.
CTTTCTCTGGTTTTTAAAGTTATGGATTGCAGTTGCACTTGATCTCCTCCATGATATGACATGTCTGACCTCTTCTCTTTCTATATATGTCAATTAGTTGGTTAGGATTTCTGATGTTGTAACTAATTTTAACTATGATAAACAAGGGAAAAAAACAGACAGACAGCTATTAAGGTTCTTTTTTCCAAGTTTTTCCCTCTTCTCCTTAACATGAGTAATAACAGATTAACAGTGAGAGATCATCTATAAATATATGGTGAATGAAAATTGGGATATATGGTGTATATTTATCCATGTATATCTAATGAGATAGTTATTAAGATTATAAGGGATACAAATACATATTGGTTTTACTATGTTCTTAATTACCATGTTGTAGTCTATATATATGTTCATCTATATCATGTTCAATGAAATAATTACAATCTTTTGAAAATCAAATCTAGAATTGTGAGTGCTTCAAGGGGAGGCATGAATAAAAAAAGAACCCGTTTATTTTTACATAATGTTCAGAGGACCATATCTTAAGGCTTAAGCTCAGAAAAGTTAAATTCTTGGAAGAAATTTATAAAGATTATGTTCAAAATTTAATATTTTCAAACGTTGAATAAGTGACTTTATTTGGAAAGCAGGCTTGTGTTTAAATAAGTTCAATTTAATGCTATTTTAATTTAAATTGGATTAAGAGAAATGATGATCACATGTTGGATGTCATCCATTTGCTCCAAGTCTTCTTAAGATCACCTTTTTCCAGGCTTGTGATTCATAGTTCTATAAATTAAGGCTAATTCTTGATGAACTTAACAAACAACTGGAAAAAGGACTAAGCACGGGTTGGAATCTTCTTGTGTTGGCAGTGACCTGGAGTCTCTAGATAGAGAGAAATAGGAGATGTTTCAATGATAAACAACGTGTTTGTCAGAAACTAATTCGCCACTCCGACTTCCTCTTCCTCTCCTGGTTCGACAACGCACATGCCACTAGAAGAGGTCAAATGCAAACAATGCAACACTTTATCAGACACAGCCTAACATTAACTAGGTTGGAAGCGACCTCACATACTTTGGGAGAGGATTTCGAAGATGCAGAAAGACACGAGAATCTCTCGCCCAGGGGACAACATGACCAGGCCGCAGCAGCCGACCCTTGCACCTACTCGATCCATCAAGGGATCTGAATTAACAATGTAGCAACCTAGAATGTAACAACCTATTTTAAATAAATGAATGTGGTTTATCCACTTTTCCAAAAAAAAAAAAAAAACAAACAATATCATTTGATTTCTATAGTGCATTTCCCTTATTTGCTTACATAATCTATCTTCTCTAAATCCAAACACACCCCCTTTATCGGAAGGTGGTTGGATTTTTTTTCCCCTGATTTTTGATTGAATTGGTGAAGAAATCATTTCTCATAACTTGTATTTTTTTTTGATTTACTAAAATAATTTGGATATGGATTTATAAATTAATCATAATTAGTTTTATAAACAATTTTACATTTTCTTCCACTTTCTTGGAACTTGCACTTTGATTAGTGATACTTCCACTTTTACCCATCTAACAATTGAATTCTAAGCGAGTTATCAAACAGAGAAAAGGATTATCAATAAATATAACTATTTTTAAGTTTATAAAAAATAATCTCTCTATCTTTCTCTTTCTCTTTCTTCTCCGGAATATTATATATATATATATATATATATATATATATATATATATATATATAATCTGATAATGTAAGGTCGGCCGGAAACATTGTTCATTTGCATCGCCTCCCAGTTGGCCACCTGGAGCATGTTTGAAAGATTTCCAACCATATGGATGGAAAAAAACATCGAAAAATAAGCTAATATGTCAATTTTCATGCAATTTGGGAAGATGTGGGGCCTTCATCTTAGCCGGGAAAATTTATAGAAATCTTACCGATTCAGAATTTCATCCTTTGAGATGAAGACCTACACCTTTCCAAATTGTATGAAAATTGATATACTAGCTTATTTTTCGATGTTCTTTCCATCCATATGGTTGGAAATCCTTAAAACATCGCAAGTAATTGAGCTAAAATGCAAGACTTGCACAAAGATATTATGACCCACCAAAACATATCAAACCCATATATATATATATATATATATATATATATATATATATATATATATGGACAGATCTAGGATTTTTGTTCAATGGGGGCATACTAATATTAAATATAAAATATAAAAAATATATATATAATGAAACACAAGCACATCAAAAGCTTTTTCATATGAAAGTAACATATTATAAATTTATAATTTCTTTATGTCTTTTCATAGTTTGAAAAAGATGCAGGATATTTTTTTATTATCAATACTACTTATCTACCCACCTACTGCCTTGCACCAATTCGCAACCAAATAAACAAAAAGAAAAAATACTTATAAAAAACAGTGAAAAAAGACTAATAATGGGAGATAGGAACAAGGAATAAAGACTCGACACTAACCTGATTGCCAACGAAGAAGGACCAAAGATGGTCCGATCTAACAGTTGAGAACAAAGGTGAGAATGAGTAAAAGAAAGAGAGTTAGAAAGGGACATAGTTGTAGAGATGGAGTTGGGAAATAGGAAATGAGAATCAAACTTTCTAAAATAATTTTTACCATAATATATATAAGTCCTTAGAAAATTCTTTAATTGCTTTTGTATACATTTTATTTTTTAGGTTTAGTGGGGGCAAATTGAAAATGTCAAAAAAAAATATTTAATACTAATAAATCTCTCAAATTTCAGTGGGGGTAGTTGCCCCCACTCTAAATCCGTCCATATATATATATATATATCAGTGAGAGCAAATTATCTTTTCAGTTTTTTTTCGTTGGCAATTATCTTTTCAGCCTTTTGCATTGGCAAAACTTTCAAAAGAATTATCAATATGTATAACTATTTTTTAGTTTATAAAAATAAAAATTATTATTATTTATTATTATTTAATAAAAAAATAGATGGAAAGTTTATATTAAATTAAATTTCAAAAAATAAATCAATTAATTAAATTAAAATTTTAAAAACTAACAAATTATTTGCTTTAAACAAAAATTAAGAAATAATTCATAATTAAAAAATGAACAGTGAAGAAGCACTAAAGTGGGTAGGGTGAGTTTTTTATAAGCTAAATGTCCTACATGGTCCACCCACTTTAATAATGAAAAACCTCGTTGCTGCATAGATGTCTCCTCCACACCACCAAATATTTTCCTTGGATCTTTGATGTACCAATATATCTCAAGCCTACATTTATAAATATGCAAATGAGATGTGAGAATTTGGTTATCAATGATTTGATGGTGGGAAGCAACTTGGGCCAAGAAGAAACTGAGGCATACCTTGGCTATCAGCTCGATTGGAGCAGATTGAGCCTGATGGCCATGAATGTGCATACAGGGGATCAGTGGGCCTGGATGTCAAAAAAACCTTATACAAAAATTGTTAAAGGGGTATATGATCATCTCAATGTGGGAGATTGGACTGAGTTTGCTGATTGGAGGGGATGGTAGAAACTGTGGCAACTCTGTACCCCTCCAAAAATTAAAACTTTCCTTTGGAGGATGTTCCATGGTAAAATCCCTACTTATGAGCTGCTATATAAATTAAACATTGGCCCACAAAGCCTCTGTCCTTCTTGTAAGCTGGAAAATGAAACTCTGTTGCATGTTATGGTGGAATGCAATATCTCCAAAATCTGCTGGAGGTTGGTGGCTGAATTCACAGGTGTTAGTCCAACAGCTTTGGAAGCACTATTGGAGGGTGAGTGGTTGATGGATGCCTGGGGCATTACTGGAATCAATTTGATGTTTACCAGGGCTCTTATTGCCACCTGTGCATGGAGTTTGTGGAACGCTAGATGTGAATTGATTTTCAACAACAAGAAAGTTCAACCAGTACACATATTTAGACAAGCTCTCCAAACAACACAGGAGTACTTTGCAAAGAATCAGAGTTTATTAAGGGAGTATCTTCACAACTCAGTGCATGATTGTACAATAACTTTACTATGTGATGCTTTATATCATCCTGACAGTAGCTATTGTGGTGCAGGGTTTGTACTAATTCTGGGAAGATCTAGAATAATGGTTGCTGGCTACAAGGCTATCAAGGCTGAATCCAGTTTGATGGCTGAAGCTGTGGCATTGAAGGAGGCTCTGGAGTACTGCAGCCAGAGTAACATCAATCCTGAGCATGTGGGAACTGATTGCCTACAAATTGTGGAGCTCCTGAATAATAGTACTGATGTAGCAGATTGGAGATTAAGGAATGCAGTTGGAAGCCTGAAAGGACATGTTAGAACAGAATCCATAGACTGAGGTGCTACATTGGCCCAGAAGCTTGAACATAATAGCTGATTTATTGGCCAATCAAGTCAGGAGGGAAGCCAGCTTGAACCCTGGATTATCTCTATATCATCAAGGGACGGATCGACCGAGGTGGCTGGAGGAAGCAATCCGAGTGACAGGAATGCAGTTTTAAATATGTTTCACCATTGAAATGAACTGTTAACACTTTTTTGTTTTTCTTATCAGCTAGTTTTTTGCTAGCTCCCCTTGTCAAAAAAAAAAATATTCATACAATCTACATGAAAAGACAAGTGTTGGGGCATGCACTGCCTATTCATATTCTCTCTATATATTTAATCAGTACTGATCATCAACCCAAACTCCATCTCTGTTGTGTTTATTATATTATCACATAAACATATAGGATACCAACTAGCTTCTCCTGACACGTAAACAATATACAAACACAACCCATGCAAACTAACCAAATCCCGCAGCAGCTGTCAATACCTTAAACACCAAATGCTCCTTATTACACCCCGCCGTATCTATATGACACACTGCCACCGCCTCTATCACCACCTCCCCATCCTCCCCCTTCTATCCTCACCCTATAAATACCATCTCGTCTTCTCCACCGCATGACAGTAGAACACCGTGTAAGTATAAGACTCAGCATATATGGTACGCCACCATCCTCTTCCCCTTCATCCTCTCCACTCCATTCAAACTCCTAATGTTGTACTATTGCTTCCCCCTCTCCTTATCATTTTATTAGAAATGCTCTGATACCATTTTGTTAGAAATGTTCTGATACCATTTTATTAGGTAGTATTTATCGATTAAAAGAAGTAGAGGACCGGTGTAAGATTTTCTCTTTGAGCACGAAGATCTTGTGTGATCTTCTTGTTTGAGAGAAATAGGCAATGATCTCTTAAAATGTTGTGGGTTTACAGATGAAGAAAGGAAGTCTTTTGAAGACAAATTTTGGTCTAGGATTTTGTAGACACCTTCGGAAAATAGAACCCATCCAAACTAACCAAACCCCACAACAGTTGAGATGTGCTCAATAATCTCTACTCTACTTCCTCAATCGGCCCCCAAACCACATGATCTTCCAGAAAGAAATAACAAACCAGAATACTCCAAGGCTTCACCTTCAACACCTTAAACAAATGCTCCTTATTCCACCCTGTCGTATCTATATGACATACCGCGCCTCCATCACCACCTCCCCATCCTCTCCCCTTCTATCCTCACCCTATATATACCCTCTCATCTTCTCCACCGCATGACAATAGAACACCGCGTAAACATCAGCCTCAGCATATATGGAACGCCACCATCCTCTTCTCCTTCATCCTCTCCACTCCATTCAAACTCCTAATGTTGTACTCCTACTTCCCACTCTCCTTATCATTTTATTAGAAATGCTTTGATACCATTTTATTAGTTAGTATTTATTGATTAAAAGAAGTAGAGGACCGGTGTAAGATCTTCTTTTTGAGACAAGATCTTGTGTGATCTTCTTGTTTGAGAGAAATAGGGAATGATCTCTTAAAGTGATCTGGGTTTACAGATGAAAAAAATGAAGTCTTTTGAAGACAGTTTTTTGTCTAGAGGTTTTGTAGACACCTTCGGAAAACAGAACCCATGCCAACTAACCAAACCCCACAGCAGCTGAGATGCGCTCAATAATCCCTGCCATCTCTCTCTACATTACTTCCTCGATCGGCCCCCAAACCACATGATATTTCAGAAAGAAATGACAAACCAGAATACTCCCCGGCTTCACCTTCAACACCTTAAACGCCAAATGCTCCTTATTCCTCCTCTTCCCTTCTCTTCACCTCCTCTCTTTGTGTCTATATTTTAAACTCCTTGCCATGCAACACAGAGAGTGTTTGAGCTTCGCTACACTCCAATGACGAAGCTTCTCTATTCTCCGCTCCTTTACCACTCGCTACCATCCAAACCCTCGAGAATCTGACCTCCTCCACATCTATCTCCGCTCATATCTCCGAAAAAAAAAAGATTCGTGCTGGCTCTCGTCATCAACAAAACACTAATCAAAACCCACCATAAGTCCCCGTATGATCTCCTACACTCCCTCTCCAACTCTTCCCTTTCCCTTGCACACATCGCCGCCGACGTCCTCGTCACCACCTGCTCCAAACTCTGTCTTCCCGATGACGCCCTCCGCCTCATTGCCACCCTCCACAGTTTCCTTTTTTTCCATAAAGGAGTGCAATGCCTTCTATGCTCTGATACCAATCCTTTTTAACTTCATATCATGTTGAAACTTGAAAAAAGACTTCTCAGGCTTAATAATCCCTGTCATCTCTCTACTATACTTCCTCGATCGCCCCCCAAACCATATGATCTTTTGGAAAGAAATAACAAACCGGAACACTCTCAGGCTTCACCTTCAACACCTTAAACACCAAATGCTCCTTATTCCACCCCGCCGTATCTATATGACACACCGCCACAGCCTCCATCACCACCTCCCCCTTCTATCCTCACCCTATAAATACCATCTCTAGAACACCGTGTAAGTATAAGCCTTAGCATATATGGCACACCACCATCCTCTTCCCCTTCATCCTCTTCACTCTATTCAAACTCCTAATGTTGTACCTTTTGCTTCCCGCTCTCCTTATCATTTTATTAGAAATGTTCTGATACCATTTTGTTAGAAATGCTCTAATACCATTTTATTAGGCAGTATTTATCGATTAAAAGAAGTAGAGGACCGGTGTAAGTTTTTTCTTTGAGCAAGAAGATCTTGTGTGATCTTCTTGTTTGAGAGAAATAGGCAATGATCTCTTAAAATGTTGTGGGTTTATAGATGATCTCTTAAAATGCATGCAAGACTTTTCTCTGCACAAATCCTTCAACATTTCATTAGATTTTATTTATTTATTTATAATAATATTTTATACTAAAATTATTCTCTTTGGGCACTCTAATAATTAACAACAAAACGTATATAATAGGGATGTAAATAGTACAAAGCCAGTGTGCATTTAGTTTCCCTCTTTATAAGACCGGATCATGATCGAATTTACCCGGTATGGAATCAACCGGTATGTAAACAACTTCTACTTGTCGCCTATGAAGACATCCCCGGTCTTGATCAAGCATACCAGTCAGAAGAATTGTATCTGTTAACGGTTTACTTTCCTAGAAAGGATACAGCTGTCAAGTAACCGTCGACCAGCTGGCGTTCAACTAATTTCTAACTGAATCCTAACTGACATCTAGCTGGTAATTAGTCGGGCCGAAATTTGGTAATCACGTGCTTAAATTCGGAAGCTTCTTTGATACAGAATTCGAGCCTATAAAAGGGGAGGATTTTCAGTTTTGAGGAAAGGCAAGAAATCACCGGCGATGCCCTGCCAATTTGGAGTCTTGGAGCTGAGAGTTTTCTTTCTATTTTCATCGTCCTGTTCATAGATCCAAATGGATCTATCGGTAAGCATGTTTCTGAACTTTTACATGATAGTGAAATGCTCTTTTCCCCGTGGTTTTTTCCCCAATTTGCTGGGGTTTTCCATGTAAATCTTTGGTTCTTCTTTTCTGCTTTGAGATATGCTTCGATTTTCTTCACTAGTGGTCAGAATCTTTTACAAATTCAATTGTTAGCCTTAGAATCAAATTTAAGCGTTAATAGTTTGGCGCCGTCTGTGGGGATATTTATTACGAAAAGTCCTCAATCAATGACCATTGTTCCGAGAAAATCTAAGAGGTTTCAAAGCCAGATGGAGAAGAAGGAAGCTCTAGAAAAAGCACAAGTCGAGGAGATCTCATCTCAAGAGGTCGAGGTCTCCCGAAACAGTAAAGAAGTGGGAAATGACGCCGATCACATCAAGCAGATGGAACAAGAAATTGAATCGTTGAAGCAAGCTTTGAAGCAGGCGTTGCAACGCGCCCCGGCCGTCTCCGCTCCCCATGGTACTCAACCCTTGAAGGAAAACAAGGATAAGAAGGGGATCCATACTCCGAGACCTCAATTATGGAGTGGACACGACGAATCTTCAACTGGGAGTTCATCATACCAACCACGACATAGTCATATTCGAAGAGATGTACCAAGGCATCACAAGAAAAGGGGGATTTCTTTGTCGCCAGAACCTTCCCAAAGTCATGAATCAGGGAAGCGACGAGCAAGGTCACCAGAATTGGAGTATGGAGCACAGAGGCAGCATTATTCACCAGATCGGTATCGATCACATTCAGATCAATCGCCGAACGCATACCGTCCCAAGCATGAATTACTATACCATCGCCACATGTCGTCGCGACCTTATGTTTCAGACTGGGACAAGGTGCAGCACCTAGTACATCACACATCATCACCATTCATAAAGGAGATATGAGAGGCTCCATTTCCAGAACACTTTAAACCCCCGAATATTCGCCTGTATGATGGGTTATCAGACCCACAAGAGCATTTGGAGAATTATTGTGATGAAATGATGATTAATAGGACGACAGAGGTCGTCATGTGCCGTGCGTTTCCCCGAACCCTTACGGGGATAGCGCACGGCTGGTTCCGAGGAATTCCTTCCGGAACAGTCTACAATTTCCAGCAGTTATCGCATCTCTTCCTTCGCGGTTTCGTAAATAGTAGGAGGATGAAGAAGAACCCTATGTTCCTGCCCGGGTTCAACCAAAAGCCAGACGAAACCCTTCGTGGCTACATAAACCGTTTCAATAAAGAGATCGCTGGAATGCATGATTTTCAAACCATTGCAGCGAAATACATCACTTCAGAGGAGGTAAAGGAAAAATGGCGAGAAAGTGATTTGCTAGAGATGGAAGAAAACAAGCAGAGGGTTCAACATCAAGCACCACACCGGGGTTCAAGGAGAGATGATAGATCTCGGAGAGAAAGTGACCGAAACTCCAGTCGACCAGATCGGTATGAGGAGAGAAGATTCCCCCCTCCACGGAGGGATGATCCTGAAAAGGTTGAGAAATATCGGAACTATGCTATTCTGAACACATCCAGGGAGGAGATTCTAACACAGTTGCAAGATCAGAAAATATTAAAGCCTCCTCAACCAATGAAAGACAACCCAAAAAGAAAGAAAAGTATGAAGTTCTACAAGTTTCACCAGGATAAGGGACATCTTACTGAAGATTGCATTCAATTAAAGAACGCCATCGAGGAGATGGTACGAGAAGGGAAACTAACTCAATATATTCAAAAGGACCCAGTTACTGAACCAGTTCCTTCACCACCTCCACAATTGATCCCTCCTCCAAGTAAAGCTCATTTATCAGTCATAGCAGGAGGTCTAGGGTGCGGAGGAGAAACTACAAGCTCATTCATTGATGCATTAAAGGGTTTATAGTTGAATCGAAAATAACATGGAAAGAGGTAAAATGGTTACATCATGTCTTCGTATTGAAACTAGGGTCCATGTAATAGTTATAGTTTGGTCTTAGCATGCCTACTCCTCGTCCTCATCAAAGTCCATTCCCAGATGCCTTTGTTCGTGCTCTTCTTTAGTAAAGGTGAGGCTTCGCTTCACAATGGTTTGCAATTCTTGTAGCTTTTGATTCTTGGTAGTATGTGCTGCATCAAACCAAAATAATAAAAAAAAGTTAGTATGTTGGATTAATTTCGTGAAAATACATTGTTTATCATTGAAACATCTCTTATTTATTTCCATCCATACGCTTTAGGTGATGGCCAATGAAACCAAGTTTCAACCCTTACGAAACTCCTTCCCCACCTGTCTAAAAAAAGTTGTCTCCCTCCATAAATCTTGTATTATGATGGGGGAGATCATGTTCCCAAAAAGGCAACCAGATTTATGCCACAAATGAGGAGGGGTAAGTGTTCGGTCTTTTCCTCTTCACTACCAGAGAAATAACATTTCATTCTTTCCCCATGCATTTTATCTTTGTCAGGTTTGTGAGTATCTTGTCATCCCACGTCAACCAAGCGAATAGCTTGACTTTCAAAAGGCATGCTTGTTTCCAGAAAGATGCAGGTAGAGGACTTCTTGTTTTGCTATCAATTTGAAAACGATAAAGTGATTTGATTGTGAATTCTTAGTTCGGAGTTAGTGTCATAGTTTGCGGTCCTTCTCTCTGTTAGATGCTCTCATAGCATTTGTATCATCCCAACACCCCAAGAGTATAGTGTTATATTCAAACAAAAAAAAATGTTTAACTTACAAAATCAATTGTGAAAAGAAATGCTCAAATAAAACTTAGATAGTCCAAACAGAGTTCATTTCTTAGCTACTTCTCTAATTAATCATTGTAGTATTTTCTAATTGATGGAAGGAGTCCTCGCTCTTTTATATATATATATATATATATATATGTATGTATATTTATAGATCTCTAAATCAAGTTGCATATGCCTTCCTTACAATAAATAGATTATCACATTTAAAAAAAAAGCCAAAAAATCAAAAAACCATTTCAATCTTGAAGTACAAGAGAGAGAAAAATCAGATAATTAAATAAAACAAGGAAGGTATTGGAGATATTAGTGCAAATATAGCATTTTTATGTATGGAAGTTGCAAATTAACAGGTGAACATACTAATCCTTTTTTGCTAACAAAATATAGGAAAAAAATAATATTTAAAATATTTTAAATAATTTTATTACATTTTTAACACAGTACATCGTCTAAACATATTCTTTTAATTTTAAATCAATTTCTTAATTCAAAAATTAATTTTTTGCATCTCTCGCTCGCTCGCGCGCACACACGCACGCACGGTGTACGCAAGCACGCACGCACGCACGTACGCACGCGGGCGCGCGCGCACACCTTCAATGAAGAAGCATAGCACTCTGTTCTCCAATGGCGTTCTCACTCGCCTGCAAGCCTACACCATCTCCTCCTCTTCAAACCATCCTCAAAGAACGGCAAAACCTCACCCCTCACCAGCTCAAGCAAATCCATGGCCATCTCTTCCGGCGATGTCTCCACCGCGACACCATCCTCATCACCAAGCTCATCTCCTCCGTGTCCTCCTCCCTCATCTCAGCAAGCTACGCCGCTCGGATCTTTGACTCCCTCCCAGAACCCGACATCGTCCTATGCAACGCCATCCTCAGGCTCTACATCCAAGCCTCATTCCATGAACACGCGATCTCGTTTTATGCCGGCAAGGTGCTCGCTCGAAGGCTTTCTCCCAATGAGCGCACTTTCCCTTATGTTTCGAAAGCTTGCGTCGGGGTTTCGGATGTGGAGCTCGCGAGGCAAGTGCATGCGAGTGTGGCGAAGAGCGCTGGGGTCTGCAAGGACGTTGTCGTGCTGAACTCGCTCATGGATATGTACTTCAAATGCGGGAGGAGTGACGATGGGATTGGGGTTTTTGGAACGATGGAGGGGAGGGATTCGACCTCTTGGAATACAATGATGGCGGGGTTGGTGAACTCCGGGGAGTTGGAGATGGCGAGGAAGCTGTTCGATGAAATGCCGCAACGAGACGTTGTTTCTTGGAATACGTTGGTTAGCGCGCACGCGAAGGCTGGAGAGATGGAGACTGCCCGTGACCTGTTCGATCGAATGCCTGAGAGGAGTTTGGTCTCGTGGAACGCGTTGGTTTCTGGGTATTCGCAGAATGGCAGGCATGACCAAGCGTTGTTAGTGTTCTCTCGAATGCTTGAGGCCGGGATAAAACCAGATTGCACTACAATTTTGCCAGTCTTGTCAGCTTGTGCTAGCGCTCAATCACCTGATGGTCTGTTAGTCAAAAAGATCATATCTTTGGCGAAATCAATGGCTTCAGCTCAAGTTTCAACAGCTCTACTGAGTCTCTATGTCAAGGTTGGCAGGATTGATGATGCACGGAGAGTGTTTGATGAAATTCCTGAGAAGGATCTAGTTTCATGGAATGCAATGATTGCTGGGTATTCTCAGAACCAAAGACCAGCCCGAGCGATTGAATTGTTTCGGTTGATGCGAAAACCAGAATCCAGGGTCAATCCTGACGCCATGACAATGGTGAGCTTGATCGACGCATGCTCTCAGATGGGTGTTCTTTCTCTAGGAGAATGGCTCCACAGTTTTATCCAGAAGAACAAAATAAAATCCGACATCTTCTTGAAGACATCCCTCATTGACATGTATGCTAAATGCGGAGATTTGAACCGTTCCCGCCTCTTGTTTTCAGAAATGCAAACCAAGCATTTGACATCATGGAATGCAATGATCAATGCATTAGCTATTAATGGAAATGGAAACGAGGCACTGGACCTTTTCTCTTCAATGGAAAAGAATGGAATTGTGCCCAATGACGTTACCTACATTGGCTTGCTGAATGCATGCAGTCATGGTGGACTGGTGGACAAGGGGTTAGAGCTATTCGAATCAATGCACAAGCGGTATGGTATTGTACCCCGAATCGAACATTATGGATGTGTTGTCGATCTTCTTGGTCGTGCAGGGCAAATAGAAGAAGCCTACAAGTTCATTAAGACAATGCCGATAAAACCAGACTCCATCATCTGGGCAGCATTGCTGGCTGCATGCAGGTATCACCACAGAGGTGAGCTTGCAGAAGAGGCGGCAGGACAACTTCTACAATTAGACCCAAGACATGATGGTAACTATGTATTACTCTCAAATGTATATGCATCACAAGGGAAATGGGATGATGTTGAGAAGGTGAGGGCTCAAATGAGAGAACATAATGTGAGAAAGGTGCCAGGTTTGAGCACTGTGGAGATAGATGGAGTGCTGCATGAGTTCACTGCTGGAGATAGGTTGCATCCAAGGTCTGATGAGATCTATGCAGCCATTGATGCACTGATGGAGAAGCTCAAGCTGAAGGGATACAAGCCAGACACTGGTGCATTGCTGAGAAATTTGGATGAAGAGGCCCAGGAGGAGGCCTTGTATAGCCATAGTGAGAAGCTTGCATTGTGTTTTGCTCTTATTAGCTCTGAGAAGGGGAACTTGTTGCCTATTAGGATTGTGAAGAACTTGAGAATTTGCAGTGATTGTCATAGAGTGATGGAGCTTGTGTCTCAACTGGAGAGCAGGGAGATCATTGTCAGGGATAGAAGCAGGTTTCACCATTTTCATGGTGGATCTTGTTCTTGTGGAGGCTATTGGTGAATTGAATTCACACATTGTTTTTACTGATCATAGATCATACTCTATTCTAATTTTATGGGGAAAAGATATATTTACCGACGAAAAACGGTTTCCGAAACAGTTGATGAACCGTTTTCGGGAGCCTTCGTCGGTAAGTATATCATTGCTCATTTATATGTACATTTCATCATACAAGAATACAATTTTTGAGATTTCTATGGTAATATGCATCATTTTTTTCCCTAGCTGATTTGATCTTTGAACTAAAAAAGAGAAAAAATCAAAATTTATAGATTATAATTAGTGAATACTTCTAATATTAAGATGATTTGTTTTTTATTGTTATTTTATTTAGGAAAGGTATAGTTGCAATTTAGAAGTCTTTTCATTTTACAATTGGGAAATCGATCCAACGGTGGATATCGCATGTGAGTAGGAACACACATCTTGATGCAGTGCTCCATTCCCGCTCCCGCCAAACTAATCGTTTATAAATCAAGCGGACTAAGAACGGGGCAAACAACAAACTAGGGTTCTTGAAATCCTTCCCGCGCGATCCCATGGAGATCGGTGAGTGCTCTCTCGTTTCTTTCTTCTTCTTAGTGATTTCGTTGAAATTTTCTATTTCTTTTGGTTCATGGTAGCGATTTTACTTTGATTTGGTGCTTCGTCACGGATTTGGGGTGGAATCGGGGTTCTGTAGGATTGAATGGTGTTTAGTAACTGCGAACAATGATCTCTGAATTGCAATCTGTGACTGTTTGATATGTAAAATTGGGAATTTGGGGTTGTTACAGCTCAGGAGATCAAACATTCAGTAATGGGGGAAGTTCAGAGAAGTGGAACAGTGCAGCTATTGTTGTGTTGGAGAAGATGAACAGTGAGCTATTGTTTTGTTAAGTAACTAGCAGGTTCTGATTGATGGACGGGAAGTAACTAGCTGACGAGGCATTAGGAGATTGACTGAAGGACAACAGGAGGCTGATCTAACCATTGATCGTGAAGACACGCTGGAGATGTAGATCATGTCCGTTGGTTCATCTGTCTAGCCTTTATATTGTAACAGTTAGATGTTTTGGGGTTTTTCATGTTTTGAATGAATGAATGTTTCCCTCTTCTTCTCCTTTTCCCTGATTTTCCCTCTCTGTGCTTTTCCCTTCTCTCACGAATCACTGAAGCCCTGCATCTCGCATCACTGGTATCAAAGCACTGTTCCTGGCCATGGCGAACAGTAAGAAGCAAGAGTATAAGGAACTTGAAGCCCTCATCAAGGAGAATGATGAGAGGTATGCCAAAGCCATTCAAGAAATTCGTGAAGAGCAGTCGAGGACATCAGGATCTGTGGATGAAATCAAACAGATGATTCAAGGTTTGGTCTCCTCCAACCGTGAGGTAACTGCTCCTACTCGTCCTACTGCTGTTGCTAGGGATGAAGGGATTTTAGGTCCAGGAGATTCCCTTGCGAATGTTAGTGATGCTTCTTCTTTGAATGCGAATCATTATGCAAAGATTGAGTTTCCTAGGTTTGAGGGTTCTGGCCTCACTGAATGGTTGTACAAAGTAGATCAGTTTTTTGAATTAGATCATACTGCTGAAATGAATAAGGAGAAATTAGCATCCTTGCATTTAGATGGGAAGGCCCTACACTGGTATAAATCATTCTTAAAAATTAAAGATAGGGAGAAAGGTAGTCCTTGGAAGGATTTTGTGGCAACTATTTCTGATAGATTTGGAGAAACCTTATTTCTTGATCCTGTCTCTGAACTGAAGAAGCTAAAACAATCTGGCTCCTTGGAACAATATTTAGAAGATTTCGATCTATGTTTAAGCAAGACAGACCTGAATGAGTCTCAGGCTATAAGCCATTTCCTAGGAGGATTAAGGGAGGAAATAGAGTTGTCTATAAGGTTGTTTAAACCTAATTCCTTACAGTCTGCTTTTGCTCTAGCTAAGGTGCAGAATTCTCTTTGGCAAAAAAAGGGAAAGTGGAGCCAGTTCAGGCCTCTAAGAATGATAGTAGTGGAACCCCATATACTAAATCAGTGGCTAGAACCTTCATCAACCCCAATAAATCAACAACTACCACCAAAGCAGGGCAGTGGAGATCACCAGCAGCTGAAGGTACCTCTGTGAATCCAGCCAGAAGACTTTCAAGCCAAGAGCTAGATGGAAGAAGGAGGAAGGGCCTATGTTTTTGGTGTGAAGAGAAGTTTGTTCCAGGGCAGAAGTGCAGGAAGAAACAAATGTATACGATAACTGTTCTGGATGAAGACAAGGAAGACCAAGATTGTACAGAACAAGAACCTACAGAGGAGAAGGAGTCTAAACCTGAAACACCTAAAATATCATTCCATGCCATCACAGGCACTCACAGTTATCAAACGATGAGAATTAAGGGAGCTGTCAGAACCAAAACACTGTCTATTCTGATTGACACTGGGAGTACCCATAATTTTCTAGATTCAAGGATGGCTAAGGAGCTAGGTTGCTTGTTGGAACCAGTGTCTGAGTTAAGGGTATCTGCTGCCAATGGGAACATGCTTATTTGTAAACAAATCTGCAGGAATTTCAAATGGAGCATGCAGGAGTATAAATTCAGGGCTGAATTTCTCATTTTACCTTTAGACAATTATGATATGGTGTTGGGAATCCAATGGTTGGCTGAGTTGGGAGATATTACTTGGAATTTTAAACAACTTCAGATGAAATTCCAATCAGACAATCAAGACTACCTGCTGAAGGGGGAATCAGACAACTCCATGCAGTGGATTAATGGTGACAAGATGCAAAGGTTATTATCCAAGGAGTCACAACTATCCTCCAGCCAATGTTTTGCAATATCCATATTGAACATCCAAGTTTCAACTCCTGAAATACACAGTAAACTGTCTGTCAGAGCTTCTGGTCTACCAGTAGCTGTTGCCCAAACATTACTGAAGAATGCTGTAGTTTTCAAGGAACCAAAGGGGTTACCACCTTCTAGGCAACATGATCACAGGATTACCACAAGAGAGGGAGCAGAACCTATTTGCAGAAGGCCTTATAGATATGGCATGCTTCAGAAGAACATCATTGAGAAAATGACTCAAGAGCTGCTGGACAGTGGGGTAATACGGAACAGTGTCTCTCCTTATTCCTCACCAGTGGTATTAGTGAAAAAGAAGGACAACTCATGGAGGATGTGTGTTGATTATAGAGGGCTCAACAACATTACAATCAAGAACAAGTTCCCTATTCCCCTAATAGAAGAATTGCTGGATGAGTTACAAGGAGCTACCATTTTTTCCAAATTGGATCTGAGATCAGGTTATCACCAGATCAGAATGTGTGTTGATGACATACCCAAAACTGCTTTCAGGACCCATGTTGGTCACTTTGAATTTATGGTCATGCCATTTGGTCTCACAAATGCCCCCTCCACCTTCCAAAGCCTCATGAATGAGATCTTCAACCCCACTTGAGAAGGTTTGTGTTAGTGTTCTTCGATGATATTTTGATCTACAGCAAGGATTTAGAGCAACATACCAAACATTTGGAGGTGGTGTTACAAGTACTGCTGCATAACTCATTGTTTGCCAAGCTTAGCAAGTGCTCTTTTGCCCAAAATTCTGTTGAGTACTTGGGTCACATAATCACTAAGGAAGGGGTGTCCACTGATCCATCCAAGATTGAAGTAGTACAAGAATGGCCAGTACCCATGACAGTCAAGCAGTTGAGGGGGTTCCTTGGTTTAGCAGGCTACTACAGAAGATTCATCAAGGATTATGCCCTACTCACTAGTCCTTTACACTCCATGCTGAAGAAATCAAGGAAATTTCAATGGAACAGTCATGCTCAACAGGCCTTTGAGGAAGTAAAGCAAGCACTGATCACTGCCCCGGTCTTAGCTCTACCCAACTTTACTCAACCCTTCACAGTGGAGACAGATGCATCCAATTGGGGAATTGGGGCCATCTTAGTCCAGAACGGTCACCCTCTTGCTTATATAAGTAAGGTACTATCTTCAAGACACCAAAGCTTACCAATTTATGAGAGGGAGATGTTTGCCATTTTGTTTGCTGTCAAAAAACGGGAACAGTATCTCATGGGAGGACATTTCATAATAAAAACAGACCATCAGCCCCTGAAATACTTGCTAGAGCAGAAGTTGACTACCCCCAGCCAGTACACATGGATGTCCAAGCTGATGTTTTTGGATTATGAGATTCAATACAAACCTGGGAAATTAAATCCTGCAGCAGATGCTCTCTCCAGGATTCAGGCCCCTGACATTGTAATGCATGCGTTATCAACTGTGTCAACAGATTTAGTAGACAGAATCAGGGCTTCCTGGCAGACAGATGTACATCTGCAGACAATTATTCAGAGTTTGCAGCAAGGGCAGCCACACTCAAAATTCACTTGGTCATATGGTCAATTACTCAAGAAGGGAAGATTGGTAGTGGGTCCTGTCCAAGAATTGAAGGAATCTTTATTACATTCAGTCCACAGTTCTACATTGGGGGGTCATTCAGGGATACATGCTACTTATCAAAGGCTTTCAGCAACATTTTACTGGAAGGGAATGTGGAAATCAGTAAGGGAGTTCACAAGACAATGTGATGTGTGTCAAAGATACAAACCAGAGCATGTGGCAAAACCTGGTTATTTGCAACCATTACCAATTCCATAATCTATTTTTACAGATGTCACTTTGGATTTTATTGAAGGGTTACCAAAATCTCAAGGGAAGGATGTTATACTAGTGGTGGTGGATAGACTCACCAAGTATGCTCATTTTGTTCCTCTTACATATCCTTACACAGCAGCAAGGGTAGCTCAAGTATATATGGATAATGTCTACAAGTTACATGGCTTGCCTCAGTCAATTGTAAGTGATAGAGACCCCATATTCCTTAGTGCTTTCTGGAGGGAATTCTTCAAGGTGCAAGGTGTCCAATTGAAGCCATCAACAGCCTACCATCCCCAGACGGATGGCCAAACAGAGGTGGTCAATCGATGCTTGGAGATGTATCTGAGGTGCATGTCTGGTAACTTGCCAAAAAGCTGGGCTTCATGGCTGTCATTGGCGGAATTTTGGTACAATACCTCATATCACACCACCATTCGAATGACTCCCTTTCAGGCCTTATATGGGATACCTCCTCCAACTCATTTGCCTTACTTTCCAAAGGATGCAGCAGGGATATCGGTTGATTCTGCTCTGCAGGACAGGGAGGCAGTAATTCAAGTGCTCAAGCAGCAACTGACATTAGCAAGGGAGAGGATGCAATTTCAAGCTAACAAGCATCGTACAGAGAGAACCTTTGAAGTTGGGGACAAGGTCTACTTAAGACTACAACCTTATATGCAGAACTCAGTCATGAACAGAGAGGTTCCAAAACTAGCAGCCAGGTATTATGGTCCTTATCCAATTTTGAGGAGGTTGGGCAATGTCGCTTACAAACTAGAATTGCCTCCATCTGCTGCAATCCATCCAGTTTTCCATGTTTCCCTGCTCAAGAAGGCCCTCCCAACTGCCGAAGTAGCAGCAGAGTTACCCTCAACCTCTCTACCACCAACCGCCATTAAACCCCTGGCAATTCTGAACCGGAAGATGGTGAGAAGGAATAACAGGGCAATAACTCAATGGCTTATACACTGGGAGAACTCTCCTCCCTCAGAAGCTACTTGGGAATCAACCGAAGACTTACAATTGAGGTTCCCAAACTTCCCTTGAGGACAAGGGAACTTGGCGTGGGAGTATTGATATGTAAAATTGGGAATTTGGGGTTGTTACAGCTCAGGAGATCAAACATTCAGTAATGGGGGAAGTTCAGAGAAGTGGAACAGTGCAGCTGTTGTTGTGTTGGAGAAGATGAACAGTGAGCTGTTGTTTTGTTAAGTAACTAGCAGGTTCTGATTGATGGACGGGAAGTAACTAGCTGACGAGGCATCAGGAGATTGGCTGAAGGACAACAGGAGGCTGATCTCACCATTGATCTTGAAGACACGCTGGAGATGTAGATCCTGTCTGTTGGTTCATCTGTCTAGCCTTTATATTGTAACAGTTAGATGTTTTGGGGTTTTTCATGTTTTGAATGAATGAATGTTTCCCTCTTCTTCTCCTTTTCCCTGATTTTCCCTCTCTGTGCTTTTCCCTTCTCTCACGAATCACTGAAGCCCTGCATCTCGCATCACTGTTCTTATATTTCTATTCCTTTTTGTTTTTAGTTGTCGTTTTATGTACATTTGGCATTCTGTTTTGAGTTTTGGGTACACTGAGCAAATTGAAAGATGTTTTCTAATGGTGAGCAATGTTCTCAGTGCGATCCTTGTAAATTGAGTGAATAATTTTATTTCTTTTGGGTTCCAGTTGAGATTTTATGGAGATTTGGCATTTTATTGTGGATTCTGGGTACAGTGCTGGCTTTATGGAATCAAAAGATGTTATCTAATTGCAAAACATGCTACCAGTTGCGTTCTTGAATCTTGATTGAAATTCAAAGGATTATAAACCTGAGCATGAAGAAAGAAAGGGTCTTTGCCTTACGAAAGTGTTTGGATTTTACGTGGATGGAATGGAAGCAAGAGAGAAGCAAAACAAAGAAAATGCTCCCCAACTTAAGGTTTGTGATCACTTTCCTCATGCAGACTACAACTTCACAATGTCTAACATTTACAGTTTTCTTACTGATCTCCTCTGTCATCATATTCAAGTATTCTCCTCAATATCATGCTTGCCCTACAACTATGAACATAACATTTCCAGTTGCTTCTGAGTCTCTGACAAATACTTATTCCTTGGCATATGTGTGTGCTACATGTTCATGCAGAGGAGGGCATGCATAACTCAAAAAAACTAGTTGTTCTATGTTTTGCTAATTTCAACTAGATTGCACCTTACCTTCTTAGCAGAGTGTCCTCTTTATTTGCAGTCTGTTTTTAATAGAAAGGCTTGACAATGACTAAGAGTAAATCTTCCAAATGGTACAAAATCTGAGATTTGCTAAATGTTCCTTCAACCTTGATGAATCGGTGAATGTTTAACTTTAATTTTTATTTTCATAGATAAGAAGAGATTTTTGGTTTGGGGTTGATATTGGACAATATTGCTTTGTTCTACAAGGCATCATATTCACTGAGAAGACCCAATCGAACTGAGTTTTTTTTTCCATCTAGTCTGTTCCTTTACCCCATGATTTAGTTTGCACAAAAGAAAGTAACAAACAATCTGGGTAAGTAATTGCCATAATATGATAAGATGCATCATCCAGCAGGAGGCTTTTTGCAATGTGTTGCGGCTAGAATCGGTGCCTATCTAGAGATCGGCACTAATTCCAGATCAACTGTTAGATTTATATTTGATTGGGTTGACCTTGACAATCGCCGAGGGAATCCTTGTATGCCTCCCAAAGATCGAGACACCTACACAGAAGAGTAACCGATCGGAGTTGGGCCTGAATGCCCGGGTTTAGCTCCGACGGTCAAGTTAGAAGGGTTCTTCTTTTTCGTATGAAGTGGAAATGTGGAATGAATATTATCTCCTATTGCTTACCTTTCCTCTTGATGATATCTTCTCATATTTATAGCCTTAACCGAAGTGATCGTCATCTTATTCAGCAGATGTGATGGTGTCTTTTCTTTACTTCGGGTCGGCTTTTTCGGACCTGTCCCTTCGTTGTCAGGGATGACTTTTTCCTTGTCTCCTCAAGAATCAGGTTGTTTTCCCCTAACTTATAAGTCGAGGGCCAAGTATGGCTATCTCGTCTGTCTGATCAAGAGCCAAGTGGGCTCTCGCACCCATACAATCGGGGTTCAAGTGGGTCGCTTCTCCCGTCAAGTCGGTATGTAATTGGATGTACTGTCTTGTCACTAAGTTAGTATGGGCGCTCGTCCTTTTTGGGTTCAGATCTCTTGCTGACCGTACTTATATTATGATGCAAGTCATTCGATCAATTAATTTCTTACCGTCGCTTTTCCCTATGCTCTGACTTTGGTCCTGATCTTTTGTCAGGGTGAGGGAGATTTGGACCAGCTAGAGAGACATTTAGGGCGATAGGATTTATTAGGCATGTGCGGAATGGATGAGGGATTGCCACGTGGGTAGATCAAGTTGGCTAGTCGGATGGCTCAAATATGTCCACGTGGCTGATCATTTTTACCCTTATCACAATGTGTCATCATAAAGCTCAGCCAAACTTCAAAAAGGACTACTTGTGCCAACATTTGCACTTTTAATTGAAAGATTATAGACCTTCTTTTTAGCGAGAACATTTCTTCAATTTTCTTTATTTTTTTTGTTGGAAAGTGCTTCCATATTGAACAAAAGTTACTTTTTTGTTTCTTTGAAAAACAGTTAGGAACATATTCTTTGCCTGCTGTTCATAACCTTTATTGGCAAATGCCACATATTTGTAGTTATTCTTAAGGATCCCTAGGGGATTAACTAGATCATCAGATCTTCAAAGCATTTTTGAGGGAACAATATTTTAAGACCTTGTCTACTTGTACACAGAACAGCTGTGAAATTTATGAGAACCAGCTATCTCTGGCCCAATATTCATATTCTGGTGAGTCAGGTAGAAGAAAATTGTCTTTTTTCTGCTTTACATGGCTGTTCTGCAATGACATCTATAAATCTGTTTCTCACTGCAGTCTTTGTTCCAAAAGCAAAGGTCAATTTTCATTTATAGTTCCAATATTTGCATGTGGACATGTCTGTATTTGATATTCATGCAATTAGTTATGCATTTCTTTTGCACCAACTTTCATCTCAAGCCTTAAAAAGACTAAGATAATAGGTTTAGAAGCATAGATAGATTAAAGTGAGATTATGTTTTCACATCTTGATTGTTGCCAGCCTTTCATCTTTTGCAAGTTTAGAGGAAAATTTGGTGGGAAACATCTTCACTGCCAATATGTTTGTTGGTTCTAAATCCCCATTGAAAAATTGAAGGGTTAGAAATGATAGCAATGAATTATCACCTTGTTGGCTGAATCTTTATTTTATGTGGGCAGCTATTAGAAAAATACAAAAGGCAAATACCAGTTTTCCTGTGCTATAGTTGTCACGAAGTGCCGGTTTATAGACCACTGATATGAGAAATACACAACTGAATATATTGATAAATGGTGATATCACTGTCCAACTAGGATGGAATTTATTTCAATTTAAGTACAGAGATTGCAGTCGCTCTTGATCCAAAATTACAAATCTACTATTTTTAAGATATGGTTGCCTTAGGTGGAGTCATCTACTGAAATATATTTTCGTAGCTTCCTCAATGGTGGCATCAGGAATTTTACTTCCTGTTCATGCTTATGAGGAAAATGGTTTGCCTCGCAATGCTCATCAACTAACCCTCTGCTCATCGACAAACACTTCCATATCAATTATTACATCAGATCTTCTGCCGTTAACTCTTCGGCGCTCCAAGAAGAAATAGATCTTCTTCCAATTGTCACCTTCTAAGATGCCAAACATCATGATTAGTTTCAAATGCTAGCTTCTTCAAGAATCTTAGTGGTTATAGTTGTTTGATCTATTTAAATTAGATGGTGCCATGGTTAGTGATTCCAATTGTTTCTCTTTTTTCTTACTCGATGGGATGTCTACTGCC
The DNA here is from genome assembly GCA_026586065.1 of Dioscorea zingiberensis. Lineage (NCBI taxonomy): Eukaryota > Viridiplantae > Streptophyta > Magnoliopsida > Dioscoreales > Dioscoreaceae > Dioscorea > Dioscorea zingiberensis. Next base: position 59,094,934 of record CM048821.1, read on the forward strand.
CTCCATCCATTGCATGGACAATGCCTTAATATCTGGGGCCAGCACAAGAAAGGATGGCTGGCCAACTAACTAGCAAAAGCACATGCTTCTAACTTGATGCCATTCAACTTGACTAGCTGATATGCATGTAGGTGGCGTTTGTTTATTTGGTAGCTATAATGAACTCGAAGCATTAATGTAATTACAAAACCAACGCTTGTTTGGATGTAACTCAAACTCAATGTAACTTGAATATTAATGGTGTATTTGGTCTTACATCCAAATCGGTTGTAGCACCAAATACATCACTGAAGTTACGCCACATGCTATGCCTTCTACAACGTAAAAAAATACATAATGTTATAATCATAATAATCACAATCATATTATTATTATTATTATTATTATTATTATTATTATTATTATTATTATTATTATTATTATTGTTTTATTATTATTATTGTTTTTATTATTATTATTATTATTATTATTATTATTATTATTATTATTATTGTTTTAGTGTTATTATTATTCTTATTATTGTTATTATTATTATTATTATTGTTATTATTATTATTATTGTTATTATTATTATTATTATATTATTATTATTATTATTATTATTATTATTATTATTATTATTATTATTATTATTATTATTGTTATTATTATTATTATTATTATTATTATTATTATTATTATTATTGTTATTATTATTATTATTATTATTATTACTATTATTATTATTATTATTGTTTATTATTATTATTATTATTATTATTATTATTATTATTATTATTATTACTATTATTATTATTATTGTTGTTATTATTATTATTGTTTTATTATTATTATTATTATTATTATTATTATTATTATTATTATTTTGAAAGCTAAAAACATGTTTTCAAATTCCAGATTTACAAATCCCTCCAACCAAACACAAATTCCTCAGAATACAAGATTTCCAGCTACACCTAACCAAACACCATATTTAATCAGATTTGTATTTCAAATACATGTATTTCAGCATAAATGTGAATCAGAATCCACTGCATTTCCAGTTACATCTAACCAAACGCCACCGTAGTGTGTTATTAGTATTCAACGAAGCCACTTCATGTATCTTTTCAGCTTGATTTTTCCCCAATACTTGTTTAGTTTGATTGTTGATGTATATTATATTTTCTTGCTTAACCTTTTGTAGTCATGCTAAGTAATTTATAATTATTTGACATTCCAGATTAGTTTGCACAGGTCTGCCCCTTTTTAGATCTGCAATTCTACCAGCTAAAGCTTCCACAACTGCTGAATGATTAGATAGGAATGAAAACAAAATACTAGATGTTTCTCAATAGAGTATATATCTAGACATCAGTGGAATCCCCCTAAGCTAAGAAACATTGAACGGTTACACATCCCTCCAGGGTCTGCTTTGTGATGATTAGTGCTGCACTTTTGTAAGCTCCTCCAGGAAAACAACAGCCTCAAGGGGAACTTTTTCTGAAAAGAGATCCCCATCAAACTCAGCAGATATGATTAGATTATGTTGGACATAATGGAATATGTATTTGGTGTTAATAATGGAAGTGGCAGACCATCAACTCCGTTTAGTGTTTTTAATTTTATTTGATATTTGGAACACCTACCAGTAATAATATTATGACCAACCCAAATCTAATTTTGCTTCTGACTCTTGTGCAGGAGACCCACCCAACTGGCTCAAGATCTTCCCCCAAACAAACACCATTGGGGCTCACTGATGCTAGTAAAATAATTTAAGGCTGAGGGCCTGAAGGATTTCTGCTGATAAAAAGGATCCTGTTTAATTACAGGTAACAGTGCAGTCTCCAACTTTTTATTTTATTTTATTTTGAATTAAGTAATTTTTGGTCCCTCTATTTTTATCCGATGTTCATTTTTGTCCTTATATTTTAAAAATCTCTGATATGATCCCTGTATTTTGGGATTTTGTTCAAATGCGTTCCTGGTGCTGACGTGACACTACATGTGGCATACAAACTGAATACAGTTAATTTTTTATTCCATGTGACATGTCACGTCAGCATGCCACATTATTATTTAAAAATTATTTTATTCAAAACTCATTTTATCATGTCACGTCATCCAAACCATGCCACATAAGCCGCCACATCAGAAATATTAGCCACATGTGCTGTCACATCAATATTAGGGACGTATTCGAACAAAAACCCTAAAGTACAGGGACTGTATCGAAGATTTTTAAAGTATAGAGACGAAAATAAACATTGGGTCAAAGTACATGACTTTAATCATTTTTTTTTGACATAGGCCATAAAGACCTCCCCAGAGGGCATGTTAAGGGATGTGGTCTCAGGTGATGAGCACCCTTGATTTCTCACCGCGTACACCGTGTACAGATGTGGGGATTCGAACTTAGGAGTTTTGTGCTCACTAAGTGAATTACCCAAACATTTACGGAGCGAAAACAGTGCAGTCTCCAACTTTTATATCACTCTTTCTGTTCCATCTATGTTTCTTTCAGCTGAATATTTAGTAAACTTTCCTTCTAGATTTTGATTAGTATGAGAGAACAAATACTTAGATTAGAATTCACGGCGTTGAGTACACCCCATCCTGAGTACATCTTCAAAGCCTGCAAACAGAAGTTCAGGCACACAAAAAAAAAGAATGATTCAAGGCCTAAACCTTAGATTATTCTTCAAGGTTAGGTGTGAGATTTGGACTCTTATACTTGCAGGCCATATGATAGGACATATGCATCACATTGTTTTCTAAGAGCCTTGAACACAAAGAATTAAAAAACCCATACTTTATCCTGCATCTTATTAGTGACATTACTTTCCTTTTTTATTATGTAAAAAATTGATAGCAATCAAACTCTCCTAGTTCCAACATTCTCCACCACACACACCAAAAGAAAAGTATGCTCACTCACATCCAGGTTTTTCCTTGTTATCCCTTTTCATAAATTTTTATAAAACTATAAAGATAAGAAACAACCAAAGGACCGTTGATCTAGCAGTATTTCGGTCCAGTGCGTTAGATAATTCACTTGTTAAGCAAAACTCTCAAGTTTGAGTCCCCACTTCTTTAACGGATGGAGTAGTTTGAACACTTCGAAGAATAAAATCTCATCTCTCAGACAAGACAAATGGAGATCAAAGGTCTTTCATCATTTAATATCACTTTTCTTGACAAACCCTCTGTGATCTTTATGGCCCATGTGAAATAAAATAAATAATAATAATTATTATTATTATTATAAAAAAAAAAACAATGATAAAATGGCATCCAGGTAGGTATCACTTGACATGGATCCCAATCACAACACCCAATGCGCCAAGCCCCGCCCTAAAACTGACATTACAAAAGCTTAAAATTAGTCATCTTTTATCTTCTCATACAAACTCCATGGAAGCCACGGCCGGTTTCTACTTTCAATAGATCATCTAATAATAGTTTTTTTAATAGTTTTTTATTTCCTGCTATCCTACATGGCTGTTTCTGATAGGTCGGCTGAGTCCAAGCTGGAAGAATCAGCCACTATTGGTTTGCCACGTGGTAGGGTGAGCTGGTGGAGTAACACCTTCGCGTGGTATCAGAACAGCAGTCTGGAATTCTGAATTGTTTGGAGATAAGATTGGGACAAAGCAGCAGCACTAAATCCCATTCCCTTTCTCTTTCTCTCATTCCGTTCCCTTTCGGCACTCGAAGAAGCTTTGGATTTCTATAAGTATTGATCCTTTCTCCCCAAATCGGAACGCTTGTTCCAAATTCTTTCTCTCAGGTACTGCTTTATCCTTTCAGCCCTACCGATTTGATGCCCATAGCCTTTCAGGAACAGTAAATATTGGTTTTTTTGGGGAAATTTTTCATTCAATCGGTCTCGGATTTATGGTTTTGGGTTTGTAAGCATAGGGTTTGGAGGAAACTGGTTGTTTTCGGATTAAAGGTTGGATTTTGGGTCTCTAGAGTTGATGGAGGATATCAATGGTTTGGTTGTTGAATTGTGAGCTAATTTTGAAGGTAAGTGTTAGATCTGGCTTTCTTACGATTACTGGATTGTCGTTGAAGCTGTGAGATTTGGTTTCGTATCCATGTCGTTGAAGAGTATAATCCATGACATGAAGGGGGAGATTGGGAGTATGTCAAGGAAGGGGTTTGATGTGAGGATGGGATATGGGATGCGATCAAGATCGAATCGTTTGGTTGCTGATGGACAGGGGATGCCAGCTCTGGGTGCGTCGTTGAAGCAGAGCTGCTGGTCTGACATGCCTCAGGAGCTTCTGCGAGAGGTGTTGGTGAGAATTGAGACTTCAGAGGGCTCATGGCCTCAGCGGAAGCATGTGGTGGCATGTGCTGGGGTTTGTAGGAGCTGGAGGGAGATCATGAAGGAGATTGTTAAGACACTTGAGGTTTCTGGGAAGCTGACGTTTCCCATCTCGGTGAAGCAGGTTTGCCTTGGAAACATTAGTTTTTTTCCGGTTACAAATGTCTGTTTTCACTTGTTGATTTTGATTTGCAATGTTGATCATATCATTTTTTTGGCTAGTTGAGGAAGGGGTTTAATCTTTGCTATTGATTAGGGTATGCTTCTTCTGCAATTTCATTGTCTGAGCTTCAGAGTTTTAGAGTCATATCCTCAGAAAAATAAAATATCAATTGCTTAAGTATTAGAGTTATGTGTTGCATGCACTACAGTTATGTGATGTGAAATTTTATTACTAATAGAAGTTCAAAACATGTAGGCTTATTTATGTAGATAGCAATGTTAAGAGCATTCACGAAAAGTAGTCATACCAGATGAAAAGTATTTGAAGTAAAAGGGAACTATCTTGGATAATTTTGTATGCTATATTTAATCTTAAAATAAAAAGGTGCATTTGTATCCCAATTTTAGGCAATTTGTCATTATTTTCCATGATGGATCATCTCTTACTCAATATGGTATATTAGTTTCTTCTTGATAGTGTGCACATCAACTCTTATTATGCATTAGTTCCATTACAATAATGTGCATGTGAGCAATTTTCCCATATTGAAGCTTAGAGATATGAACATTGCATAAAGTGCCTCAACGCAGTTTCTACTTCTGGTCAATAGAGAAATTACTCAGACATCTAATATTTAGTTTCAAGAAAGCAAATTAGGGATATACTAGTGCTTTGAAAGGTTAATCCATCTAGTGATGAAGGCGGAAGGTTATTCTAGGAGCAGATAAATGGTCAATATGTCAGTGATATTCAATACCACTAACTCTATGTTGTTATTGATGTACAATGTAAAACAAAATGTTGCTCTTCTGTAGTCACTGTTTGAGATGTCAGTTTAAGTCACTATGTTATAGAAACTTACCTTCACAATTTTGTTTGCTGGCCATTTATTTATATTTGGATACTTTGGCTTACATTTTAGCTTTTCACATCTTTTCAATTTCAGCAAGCATAACTTTTTATTTTTAACATTTGTTTCCTGCTCTTGCCACACATGCAGCCTGGTCCAAGGGACCTTCTCATTCAGTGTTTTATTAAGAGGAATCGGACAAATCAGACATATCATCTTTACCTTGGTCTAACTCCTGGTTAGTTTCCTCACTGCATCTTATGCTCTTATCTATTGTCTGTTTGTCTGTCGTTTCTGTGTGTTGTCCATATTCTATATCTGATAAATATTCCTGCAGCTTTGACGGATGATGGTAAACTCCTCCTTGCTGCTCGGAGGTGTCGACGCCCTACTTGCACTGATTATATTATCTCTTTGGATGCGGACGACATGTCAAAGGGCAGTGGAACATATATTGGAAAATTGAGGTAAGATCAGCAAACACATCAGTCTTTTTGCTTCTTTGGAGGATGGGTTATGAAATTGACAAGTATAGTCCTGTGCTTCCTCAAACTCTGAAAAAAAAAGTCTACAACTGTTAGAACTTGGAAATATTTTGTTTATGAGCTGATTTTGTTTACCAGGGGCATGTATGCTACCTAACTTTAGCTCAGGAAGTCTGAAAAGGTTAAATTTGAGAACACAGAAAGATATAAATGCAATCCATTAAATTTTGTTGTTAGGCTCACTTCCCATGTGCTATTATTTTCTCATCTTGGGAGCATGGGCCATTTTTGGCAATTAATTTTACTTCTTGTCATTACATTGGCGGCCCCTATGGATAATATGGTCTTCTCCTTGCCGCACCTCACTTTCTATAACTTTTTTTCAGCCTCATCAGGGCTCTTCTTTTTGGTTGGACAGATCAAACTTTTTGGGAACTAAGTTTACAGTATATGACGGTTTGCCACCTCATGCTGGAGCCATTGCTTGGAAAAGTCGTTCAACACGTTTTGTCGGTTCCAAACAAGTCTCCCCTAGGGTACCTGCCGGGAACTATCCAGTCGCCCACATTGCTTATGAGTTAAATGTTTTGGGCTCCAGGCAAGTTACATCATCTTGTGGATATTATCTTTTAGTTTTTCACTTTCTTATCTTTGCTATATGTCATACTTTGTTGATACTATTCAATTTATCTTGTATCAAGACACATTTTTGTAAACAACAGGGGGCCGAGGAGAATGCATTGTGTCATGGACTCAATCCCTGCCTCTGCAATTGAACCAGGAGGAGTAGCTCCCGCACCAACTGAATTCCCTCTTAGTAATCTTGATTCCTTTCCATCAATCCCATTCTTCAAAACCAAGTCATTCCGCACAGAGAGTTCCGTATCTGGACCGTTATCAGCCCCAAAAGAAGGAACACTAGTTTTAAAGAACAAAGCTCCAAGGTGGCATGAACAACTCCAATGCTGGTGTTTGAATTTCAAGGGCCGGGTAACTGTTGCATCTGTGAAGAATTTTCAATTGGTGGCTTCTCCAGAAGGTGGACCTGCTGGCCCTGATCATGATAAAGTGCTTCTTCAGTTTGGGAAGGTGGGAAAGGATTTGTTCACTATGGATTATCGATATCCCTTATCGGCTTTCCAGGCCTTTGCTATCTGCCTCAGTAGCTTTGACACAAAAATAGCTTGTGAATAAATGACAAGGTGAGTGCCTTTACCTATTGTTCCATCTCCAAAACATCACATTGCTTACATATTTCTCATACCATAATTCTTAATCTCAATTGATTCTTTTGGTGTTGCAGTCATTGCAACCAGATTTCTGAAGCATTGGAGTACCTTCCCACGGAGCAAGTCTTGGAAACATCCAGCCTTAGAGGAACAGAAGCCGCTGTTTCAGTAGCCATGAACCTCGCATCCTGTATACTTGTGCTGTAGATATTGTTCTTGTGAGTTTGCTCAATCCCGATCCCATTCTCGGTATCACTTCTCTACTAGACACAGCTATCGGAATATCATCATCAACTAAATGTACTTCAATTCAAGACATTGAAGCAGTAATCCATCTGGATTATCTGTTGCAGTTATTGCCATCCTATTCTGGTGTAAACTATGGTAACATTGCATTCCACAAACTCAATTCTTCAAAAATAGTGCCAGTGATATGTATAAATTGCAAGTGACTTTTGGGTGTTCTTGGATCATTTGCCTTCAAATTATATCCATTTTAGTCACAGTGAAACCCAAATTAGTGGTCAACTACACATATTTGGTGAATTATTTTGCATGTTTCTGCTCACTTATTTTTGGTGAATTATTGGAGTTTACGTACTACCAACTCGCCAAAGAATGCACATAAATCATTTTCTAATGCTATGAGAGTAATATTTTTGTGGTCATTGGAGAAACTTGGAGTTCAGTTCAAGGACAGCAACACTTAAATTACATCTAAAAAACAAATAAAAAAACACAATAGCTAACAAACAACATAACTAACAAAAAAACAAGACTATATAATTAAGGACATAAAGACATGTTAGTAAACCATATTGGATTATTATATGAGCATATGGGCTTGTTAACCTAATTTTTTTAAGCTCTTCAAAGTTCACACATGACATTACCACCGTCCATCCCTATCATGTGAACTTCATTATATAAATACTTGGAAAAAAATCCTTTATGGTGCTCTGCAACACATTGAATGTGTCATATCTGAATAAGCAAGCACACAATGCAATCAGAAAGCAAATAACAAAGCAGAGATGACTCGCCAGACTTCTTCAACAGAAGTTCAATTGAGACCATTTAATGTTTTTCAGAAGCCTGAGGTACAAAAGATCTGAAATTCAGCCTAAGTACAGGAAAAATAATGAAGGACCCTTGTACAATAAACTGTGTTCCAGAGTCCTCACTGAAAGTCAGTATAAGATCACATCCCATTAATTTCATTTATTAACACTGCTCTCTCTCTCTCTCTCTCTCTGGTTTTTTGTGTGAAGGGCTGCAAACTGATCAGAGAAACAAACAGTGTGTTCCTGCAGCTCTTAAACACCATGCTGTCTCTCCTATTAGGAATGAGAGTGTCTGTAAACTGATCAAGATTGGATTAGTACTTCATTTGCAAAAGATCGTCCGAGATGGTGATAAGAGAGTTCAACTGAAATATTATGCAAGTGGTACCTTCAAAATGCTGGTGGCAATGGCATGCTACATTATCCGAACAAACTGCGGTTTATCAGTTCTCGGGCCAGCCACAGTCCGGTAAACATAAAGCTTCTCGACCAGGCTGCTGTTGGGCAATTTATCACACGGCCCTCTTCTCTCATCGATCACCTCCACATTCAGCCTTGGCATCTTCTCCGCTAGTATCTTGCAGGCTCCTAAGCTCACAGAGCAAGATGACATCCAAAGGGATCGCATTGTCTCCAATTTAGCTGCATTCATTAACAAAGGCTTGTCTCCAAATGGGCAGTCCCTGATCTCCAACTTCCGAAGACTACTACACCCAGATAGAATGTAGTGGAGACCAGCATCGCTGTCCCCAGCGAATGCCACTGAAAGCATCTCAAGCCGATGGGCTGACTCCCCAATGGATTTGAAGACCTGGTCAGTGAGGAGGCCCGAGACTGAGAGACGCCGAAGGTCCTTGCAAGATTCAACTATAGCACTGAATCCTGCATCAAGGGGCTGCAGGGTGAGGTAATCAGGAGTCCGAGGCTCAATGATGCAAAGTCGGAAGCGTGTTAGGTTGGGGCGATTCCGAGCAACATCAATTAGTGCAGCATTTGTCATCTGTCGGCAGAAGTACAGTACAGTATGTAGCATCGGGCAACCGGCTGAGACAGCTACAAGGCCACGCTCTGTTAGAGAAACATGTGCTTCAACACCGAATGGATCTGATGGGAAAACCCGCAGTTCTTGAAGGTGCTTGCAAGATGCTGCAACAGCATTGAGACCGGCATCCTCAATGTAGTCTAGTACCTAAAAAAATCCAGGTCTTGTTCTTGTAAGCATTGGATGAAATACTTCCCAATAAAGATTAGCAAAGCAAAAAAAACATCACACAAATAATTTTACCCTAATAGTTGTGTCTATTGAGTGAATGCATGAGTCAGATGATATCCAATATGACACATTGTTGGAAAGATTCAGCGCATGTCTTTAAAACACAAAATGAGTAGAGGAGAAGCATATTAACATACCCAGAGTCGTCGAATATTCCTGCACCTGCTTACAAGATTCATCAGATCAGGGCCTTCAATGGTGGCATAGCTCAAATTCAATGATATGAGATTATCGCACACCGAATAAATAGCAGGGAGGTAGTAAGGGCTAGATTCCCAGATCCCAGATAAGCTCTTTAGTTTTTTGCACCCTGCAAAGGCAGATTCAACCTTGGAGTAGAGTTCTGGCCAAGGGTCTGTAGAGAACTTGCCAGTGCCAAGGTCGACCAGCTGAGGGGCCCGTTGGAGGATGCTAGCAAGCCTTTCCAAAGGCACAGCTTGGTTGAGCCTGAGGCACTTAAGGCTAGTGCATCTGCTTATCAGACGCTCGAGGACCGAGAGTTTCACCTCCCCGTCCAGGCACGCAAAGTTGAGAGACACAAGAGAGGTGAAAGACTCTGGAAAGTGGCTGAGCCAATTTCCGCACTTGTCATTAACTTCATTCTCTTGCAAGTCTAGCACTCTCAAATGCCTGCACACAGATATCAGCTTATTATCTACAAAAATAAATTAATGGAAACAAACTCAAGATAAAAAACATGGAAGCCACATGTCATCCCTAACAATGCATTGTCTCAAACAATAACAGTAAGAAGTTATCAAGCAAATAGCTCTTGAAACCTTATCCAAGCCATAGTCCATTTGGATTCAGCATCCAGTGTCCACCAATCAATTGAATTTCGATTAGTTTCATGATTCGTAATTGGCTTTCAAACTTTCCAGGATGAAAACCAGCATTAGATTGAAGAAGATAAGTGGTCACTACTCATCGAAATTATTAATATCAGATTTCAAGGATATCCATCCTAAATGTGAAGTGTTAACTCAAGAAAAGAAGCCACTATTGCTATTATCTACTTCATCTACAAACATTGAAATCAATAGCCAATCAAAGACCAACCAAACCATCCAAAGCTAACTATAATCTTGTTCCTTATAAAAAATCATTTACAATTGTACAATTGTGTCACTCAATGAAATATAAATCCAGTAATGTCATGCTAAATATCTGAATTTCCTTACTACATCAACCTTTGGATTCAAGTTCTGAGAATTTTGAGACATGTTATATCATCTCCATTATCAAATGAAATTTTAAATTAACAAAAGAAAAAGGATTTTCAATAGTTTTCAGGACCACACCTCACTGATTCATTATCAATGGTTCAAAACAAAAGATCTACCAATTCAACAGCTGCAAAGAAGGGAATCTATCACTCTCGGCCGAGAAATATCAGGTCTTCAACATCAGAACAACCAAAACCTACATGAAAACTCTTAAAAAGTCTATCTTTTCCTGTTTGAAAACCCATTTGGTATCATTAAAATTCATAATATATACCAGAAAACCTAAAAAAAAGAATCTCATTTTCCCTAAAAAAGTCATTTTTAGCATAAAAAAGGAACAAAATTCAAAATTAAGAACCGAAAAACCAAAAGGACGAGGAGAGAAATCAGAAAATGAGATCCAAACCGGCAATTAGCAGCAATGGCAGCGAGCCCATCGCTACCGAAGCCCTCGCACGTAGCCAGAAACAAAGCCCTAAAATTCTTGAACGACCTTGAGATCACATCCAAGCACTCGTCTGAGACGACCATCCGCTTGAACCTAATCTCCTCCAACTGCGGGCACGCAGAAGCCAGCGCCGCCACCCAAGCCCTGGCTGCGGCGCCCCATCCAACCGGCACGAGGTTGAAGTCGGCGAAATGAGGCTTCCCCTTCACAGCCACCGCCCTCAGCGCCGGGAACCGGCTCGTCGCCACCGATGGCGCCACGGAGTAGCAGTTTCCGACAAAGAGCCGGCGACGTGTGAGCCTCTCAAGGCGGTGCCAGCCACGACACACCACCGAGATCGAGTTCCGATCTACGTCCGCCTCAACGAACGAGAAGACGTGCTCCCAGACCTCGTCCGGGAGGGAGGGCGGCCCCCATCCCACTGGCATTTCTCCGGCGCCGTCCGGCGAGGCCTTCGGCTGCGATGCGGCGGAGGAGCACCAGCGAAGCTGAGATTTGAGAGACAGAGAGAAGAGAGAAGAGAGAGAGAGAGAATGAAGGGGGAGATGGTGGGGTTTAGATCTCGAGGGAAGTGCTGGATCAACTGACACGTGTAATCTTTAATAGATCTCAACCGCTGGAATGGTCGGCTCGGCGTCCTTATCCATACAACCCGGAACATACAACCCGGAAACGGGAAACGAGAACACGCGATAAGGGAAACGGAACCAGAGCCATTTATTTTCATTGAGACAATTCCTTAGAAAATAAAATTTCCCCTATTTAAAACAAATGTTTTTTAAATTAATTTCCATTTGATTAAACTCTATTTTACTTTTTCTTTATATTCTAATTTTTTTCCCCTGATCTTTCTCATCTTTTACTATAAATTTTGAGAATAAATCAAAGATAAAATTTTTAAAACAATTAGTACAAATAAAATTGAAACCACCGATATCTCCTTATTTATTTGAGTTGACATTATAAAGATTAACCTAACACGGGATAAAATCTTTGGTCAACACGTGACACGATCTCATATATCCAAACAGATCGTGGGCATTATGAGAACATGAATCTCTTGTGTACCACGGTAATGATGGAAGTTACCAACCGGTGTTAGTTAGAGCGTCATGGTAACGACCAGAGTCACCGTCAACCATCTCACGGTAATGGTCACATCCAACACCAACACTGCCTTGGGGCTATAGAAAGAATGAAAAAGTTACTACAATAAGGACCGAATTCTTTCATATGGTATACTTGACTCTAAAACTCTCATCCACCTTTTTTCTACATTACACTCCGCTTAATGACTTGAGTGTCGGAACTATCCCTAGGGACAAGCACACGTCTCCTTTGTTTCATGTCTCTACAGATCCTATTCCAAACGAGGGGCGACCTTTGACGACCTAGTTCTAGGAGAAGACTGTCACCTGAGAGAAAAAAGACGTTTACAGTGAAAAATCTTTTCCCAATCACCAATTCAACTAAAGCTCATCTCACTCATTATTAATTCAGATCTCCAAGAGAGACAAATCTCCGCATCAACATAACTTAACAAGGTTTAATAATAATTTCCATCACTTGTTTTATATTATGACATTTTAATTTTTTTTTTATTGTTACATTTATTAATAGCATTATTAATAATGTGAATATGATGGGAGAGGAAGCTAAACAACAAAAGAGTATAATTACTTGAATTGAAGCAAGACAATTAGTAGTGAGACTAGTCATTATCTGAAAACAACCTTCAAATGTGGAGTTGTTTTGAGGAAGTCTAATTCACTTCTCTATAGTCCACTCTTCCAAAACTATGGATTGGCCCCACACACACACACACACACACACACACACACACACACACACACACACACACACACACACAAAAAGAAAAAAAAGAAAGAAAAGAGATATATTGTAGTGTGGTGTAGATAGATGAGAATCATGAGATGAGTGCCCTTCAATTTCTTTCACAAACATTTCCATATTTTTTTTAAAAAAAACAACTTAAATTTAAAATGAGAAATATTGAAACCTATTTTTTTAAAAAAGTAGATAAATCCTATTTTATTAATAAAAGAGGTAATTATTTATTAATCTCTGGCACTATTTGGTATAATTTTCCACTCAAAACACACACACCCAAAATACTATTACACTAAACCCCTACACACCCCCAATGACCCCAAGGAAAAAAATAAACAGTGCCAGAGACCAATAGTTCATTATCTATTAATAAAATAATAAAATTTACAGTATATATGAGGAGAGCCGAAAAGACCTTAGTTAGTACAGGACTTACCCCAGACCAACAACTATCACTATTTTTTAGGCTTAAATATACTATTCATCCCTGTACTATAGCCCAATGTTCATTTTCGTCCCTGTACTTTAAAAATGTTCAATACGGTCCCTATACCTTGCATATTTTGTTCAATACCGTCCCTGACACTGACGTGGCAGCACAAATGAAATACAACATAATTTTATGATTTTTTTATTTACACGTGCATTATTTTGATGACGCGGCATACATATTCTGCCATGTCAGCAAAATAATAAATTTTTAAAAATAATTTTAGAATAAATTATTTTTTTAATTTATTTTATTAAAAAATATTTTTAAAAAATTATTATTTTGTTGACGTGGCAGAATACGTATGTCACGCTAGCAAAATACTGCCACATGTAAATAAAAAAAATCAGAAAATTAGGTTGTATTTCATATGTACTGTCACGTCAGCGTTAAGGACGGTATTGAACAAAATATGCTAGCAACTGGAACAGCATTAAATATTTTTAAAATATATAAACGAAAATGAATATTGGGGTATAGTACAAGGATAAATAGTGTATTTAAGCTTTTTTTTTTTTTTTAAGGCTTCCTCAACTCTTCAGATCCTGATTTGGTCTAGTTATCCTTCACTAAGGAAAACCTATTTTAGTTCATAAGAATTGGAATTATATATAAATATATATTATTAATCCACCAATTGGATCTCTAAAATTGGCTCACTTGTGATTTTGAAACTAAAAAACTTTAAAAAAGTAAAATAAAATAGTATATATATATAATTTTTTTTGTTAATAAAAAGATATTGAAATAATTTATTATTGACCAAAAATTTATAATTCAATGATTAATTATATATTTCATCATTGTTTGATCCACTAACTAGAATACTCTTTATTTCACCGTCCAAACATTAGCATCAAGAGAATGTGATAATAGTCATTAATCAAGAGGTTTTTATTTATTTAGATGAATTATAAACCTTAAATTACGAGAAATGATTAAAGATGGGACTTATTCAATTGAAAGTTTTTTTTTTGGTAAAAAGAAGACACTCAGAGCAGTCGGGGCGTGGCCCGTGGCCATGAATAAGCTTCATGATGCGGCACTCAAATCAGCGTCTGAAAACACAAATAAATTTCGTGGCCTGCCAATATGAGGCAAGATCAGGGCTTATACAGGAAACACGCGCTACGGAAGTAGCTTTACCGCCAGACTATGAGCCCTTTGGTATTCAATTGAAAGTTTGAAAAAAAGAAAAAAAAAACTTTGAATTGTGAGCATGTTTATTATAATATAATGCACACGAGCACACAAAATTCGTGGCGTACCGGCGAATGAAACGGCGACAGCGCACAGCGATCGATGGGACAACCGCGCAGCCGTCCGATCAATCATTCGCGCGTTGTTATCCAACGGCGAATGGTGACCTTCTGAAGGTCACGTCACCGCCCGGTGAGCCTGGGGGCGGGCGTCGAGATCGAAGGCAGACGAGTCAAAATGGGCCACGTGGTCAGTACGGAGCTATGATGTTACAAGCCACTGTCCGATCCGATTGACCGAATTATTTGACGGTCGGGATTCCCGGACAGTCTTCGTGACGTCATCCTGTCAGGCCTTCCTTTTTCTTTATAAAAGCTTAATAAGAGTTATCTTTTTAATATATATATATATATAGATCTTATCTTCAAAATATTATAATTATTTTTAAAAATACAAAAATATTTATTGAGTAATATTAATTTAATATTTTAGAAATAGAGTAGTTTTTATATTATAAATAAACTTAGATTTTCAAAAATAAAAAGAGCAACAAAACAAATCAAATATTAGATATGTTATCTCAAAATGATGTGTTGATGATCCCAAAATAAAGTTAATAATTTCAATCATTTAATAAATCTATTCAATTTATATATCATTACTATAAAACTCCGGTTATATAGTAAATCTATTACAAGGGATTTGTTTAATATACTATGTATTGCGTATTTTTGGCATTTATATATATTTTATTTTGATATTTTTGGTCGCTATTATTGGCGTGTGTGAAATCTGGAAATGAAATGCATATAATCTTTTTATTATTATGTTTAGATCGTTATTTTGCTGATGTTGAGTGATAAGTGTTAGTATATGTTGATGTGGACCATATTGAACAAATTTTAAATTTTTGGGATAAAAATAAATATTACCTTGTTTTCATGGACCAAAAATGACTTTAACCCTATATAAAATATGAAGAAAAAAATATCGATTATAAATAATTAATAAAAAATAAATTAGAGAAAATATTAATTTAAATTTTGATTGGTTCGAGGAGGAATATGAAGCAATAGAATTGGAGCCAGAGATACAGGAAACAAGGAATGGGGACATAATGAGGGACACGTATGCACTCTTATGTCTTCTTGACCGGTTTGTGTGGGCCCAATTCCATGATGTTCATTAATTGGACACTGAAACTGGGACCATGACGCAGACCCAAATACTCTGCATAGAATGAATGGATCCAGATGACTCAAAAGAGATTTGGAGTGGTCATGACCTACCTCACCTGCATCTAAGTTCAGCCTACAGTTGTAATTCTCTCAATACAAAACAATACATAACTTGATGTACATATATATAAAGAACTAACTAGAAAAGGGATGTTGATCCCAAGTTGCAAATTTTATGCTAAATTATATTATAAGTAACGTGAATGGAATGGTAGTCTGTCTTTTGTTGTAGATGCCACTGTGTCTGGCTTGATCGATCTCTTGCATTTGTATTCACCTATGTACATGGATTGTGGGTGAATCGACGACGATGACTTCTTCAAGTTATTGCTGCCAGTCCGATTAGACTGTCTTCTTGGATGTTTTGTGTTCTGGCTGGAGTTCGGTTTCTTGCTGAGGGGTAACAAACAAGAAGTGTATTAGAGATACATAAATGCCAATTCGAAGTACTAACTAGGATCAAACTAGTGTTAAGTGAATTTTTTGATCAATGTTGGTTCGCTAAGTGAGTTCTTGTAGTGCTTTTGAAGCATGGAGTTCTAATCGATTACCCCTTTTTTAACTTTTGCAGAGGGACCCTTATTGGATCCTTGTACTAGGAATTATGGGACAAGATTTCGTTGAAAAAATTGAACATACTGGAGACTCATAATAACAGGATAGCAAAGGCATGATGCTGACCTGTTACGTTGGTTATGGTGTTTGTGGGTTTTTGAGCGACGAGAGCTTTCAACTTGTTCCCAGTTGCAGATATGAGTAAGCTTCTCATAAGCTGCTTTTGCTCTTTGGCGCTTGTTGTTTTTGTCAAATTGTCCTCAAAAGCAACCAAATCATCACGAGTAATGCACGGAAGAGATAATAGAACCTGCACATAAAACAAAATTGGTTATTAGCAGTGATGGTCCCTCTTGTGGATGTAGATTGATACTGACTACAAGTTCAAGTCAAAGGGTGAAGTGTTTTAACCAACCTGTCTAGGAGCAGGGTCCCGGTCTGAAAGATAAACGAATATTTCACGACACAGACCAACAAGATCTGCACTAATAATAGCATTTGACTCCAGAGCCAGACCTTGAATGATTGCATAGAACAAATCTTTAGCGATAAATTCCCTGAGTTCCACATCATTTGATGAAACAGCAAGAAGAATGAGAGTTCCACAAAAGTGAGTGAGTTTGGACATAGCTTCCCCGTCCGTCCAAGCAAATGCTTCAATGCATATCCTTAATGCAGGAAGTGCAAGACCTTTATGTTTCATGAAAAAGCTGGAAGATAATTGAATCAGCTAAATCAGTAAAGATTAAATACATGGTGTTGCTAATTAGTGAAAAAATGTGGGCACTTCCTACACGGAAATTATTTATAGGTTCAGAGAAGATTCTAGATGATTGAAGCAGCTAACATTACCCAATCATAGAGTTTGAGGCAAACACATCCAAGTCACCAAGAGACGCTTCCATTCGATTGGCATTTCCAAGTTGGTCCAAGGAGGGAAGGCCACTATTAAGACCTGATGATGCTAAAACTGAGAGAAGAAGACATACTTCCCGAGTTAAATCACGGAGCAACTTCTCTTCCATCACCTCCACCTTTAGATCCATGCCAGAAAGATTACCAAAGGTATCAGGGATCTTGGCTCTGCCCTCACGTACAAGACCAGACCAAGAGCAAGTGAGAACTTGATGGCAATGGAGAAACAATGGCTGCAAGAGGTTTTCTAGCCACATGCTCCATAAATCTACAGGGCATGACTTGACCAAAGGTATGAGAACTGAGTGAATAAGTTGCCGGAGATGTCTAAACTCCATTGACTGTATATTTTCCATAAGAGCTAGTGTGACAGAATGGTTGTCAATGCACCGGAAAAACGCATCACCAATGGTTGTCGCCAGGCCTACAACAGTATACCTAGATCATGCAAAAGAAACCATGATGCGGTTATCAAGTAACTATTAATAAGAAGACGAACATGCAAAAAGGATTGGGAATTTAGAGGTGGCAAAGGTATGTATTTATACTGATAAAAGACATTTAAGATATTTTACAACCCTATTTTACAACCCTTCCATATATGAAGCTCCCCATTGGGACCTTTTTATGTTTTGTACTGGAAAGGTCAATGGACAATCAAATTGTTTAATTAAGGTCACATTCAAATGAAAATTTTCAACATACTAATAGACGACCATTGGTAGCATAAGAAACAATGAAGAAATATAAAAGATGAAACACTGTGCCATCCATTTTGGCAAGTGAATCAGCCTACTACTAGCACTTGTCATTTAAAACCATCTTGTCTTCAAACTTGTGACAGATATGAATCTTAAAGAGAAATGAGCTGATATGTTCCAAACTAGTGAAGATACCATAAAACCTGAGAACTCTGAAAGTTTAAGAAGGTTTACTAACATATTGTTTGAAAGTAAAGAGCAAGTTAAATGCCGAGCTAAGGTGAAAAGCAGCCCCACAATTTGAAGAATTGTGTGGTAAAGATGTTAAACCAAGAAAATAACATATATGGAAAACACTCGAACAAAAAACCAGTTAACAGACAACCCAAAACATGAGCTTAGTCTGAGATTAAAAATAAAAGCAAGAGTCTGGATCCAGCTAAAGCTTAGTTCAGTTCCTCCGTTAGAGGTGTTGCAGAAATGTTTGCGATCGAATAAATAGCTCTACGAACGAATGGACCATACCACTCCCACACACTTTCCCTAATTCTCTAGGACATAAGTTTCAGCAGCAAAGGTAGTGGCTATAGCAGCCACAAAGAGTTTCCTGGGAAAAGTTCTCTACCATTCCTTCCAACTATATCTGGCCAAGGCTGTCCATGTGCTTTCGCTACCTAAACTCTACTTCTCTTACCCCAAAGGCAACTTTCCACTCAGACATCATACTAATGTAAGTACATGGGTAAATGTACTTTGTTCTCCCTAGTAAAAGCAGGCACTATTTGTAAAAGATTCTTTTTATATAATGGACGAAATTGGTAATGCAGTGCCACCACATATATGTGCCACGCGTTTATCTCTTGACAAATGATGTTACACAAGCTTTGCATCTAGTATATGACCTACAGTGCACCCAACATCTATTGCTGACAGTCTCCCAATCCAAAATCTCTATTCACTTTTAAACAACAGCCTGTCCCATTCTACAGCCCATTGTTAACAGAGAAGCTTCCTATCCCTGGGTTTTATTTTGACAAGCATATTTGCTTGTCACAATTAACCTATAAGCGCATGCATGGGTCCTTTATTTTCCCCTTTGGTTATCTTCTTCTCCAGTGCATAACAATTAAATTGTCAGGTGCAAACTAATGAATTGTAAACCAGAATGTCATCCTTGAATAGATCAAGCCTTGCCAATCATCTAAGAAGACAATTATTCACATTGCTAATTATGTCAGAGTTAGCTTCTAGCCTGCTGTTGTAGATATTGATTTTGCATGAAGCAAGATTAAATCTGATAGTTTGATTTGCCAATTGGCATGATAATGTATGAACTGATGACAAATGTTGTGGCTTGTGTTTTCACTATTTCATGATTCTCATCCTTGCACCATTAACCAGCATACTGCCTTATGAGTGAAGTAGCCCCAATTCATTAAGCGAATTATAAGTAACAATAATCAGGAAGAAAATTCAAAATATGAACAACTATTCCTATATCTATCAAGGTCAATAAGTTTGAGGCATGCTTACCCACTGTCTCGGATACACTTTAGCCAGTTTCGCATGTTACTTTCTTTTGTCTCGGTTGTTTCAATCCCATCAACATATCCTGATTGATCTTTTGGCAGTTTAAAATTGCTTTCTCCAAGAAGACTGACATGTTCAACATGGCTCATACCCTTTGCAGCTCTTAATTCTCCTGTTAAAGCTTGGTCTATTGGTGGAGACCAGAGAGAATGTACAGATCGAAGTAACTGCAGAGGAACAAAGGCATACCGCATCTAAATTCAGAGATAGTGACAGACAGGATAACTGTCCTGGAAGTGCAATCACAGGATACTGAACTTTGATATGTTTACCGGTATCATTAACAAGAAATAGAGAAAGCACTTATGAAAATATTTGAAACTTACCCTCAAGAGGGGAGGTAACATCCATGTTAAATGGGAAGACAAAGGATGAGGGTGAGTCGAATTATTGTTTGTTGAGCAACTTTGCAGATGCAAATTGGCCTTTTTAACTCCACTCCGTTTGAGTGCCTTCTCAAAAAAGGCCACAGTATGGAAAATTGACCACATAAATTGTGTGTCATTACATAACTGTGTCAGGCCTAATGGATTGGACAAGTAAGCATTTTGCCATTCTAACTGCATCCATTGTTTGCTTAAAGGTCCAAGTAACCATGCTAGCACTTCTTGTTGTTGGTGACTCCTGCATTCATATGAACTTACGTTAGAAAGCAATTAAAAATAGTCATTCAGAAATAAGTGTGGGATGATGGTAAATTACCCAGCAAAAGAGGCCATAATGAGAACTGCTTCACCTAGAATATTATGCTCACTTCGAAGTAGAAGACCCTCTCCTTCAAGCCGGGCCATTGAGTCAGCAATATCCTGCGGTATCAATCCAACATAGCAAACAATCAAAAAGAGTTATACTAACTAATTTGACATGAAAAATGAAGTTTAACTATAGCAGAAAACTAGAATGATTTGCATAGAATCAAGTTCTGTATAGAGATGCCAGATAATTGTCATGCCATTCATAGATTGGCAATTCTAAGCAGCTTTCATAAGGCAGGATTAACATCTGTCAGATTGATTCATCAAAATTTAAAGTTCATCATGTTTAAATAAGCAAACACAAGTCTGCTGAGCACAGTTTTGTTCTACAATGACAAGGATTATATTAGGTTTTTTCCAGCACAGTTTTGAGTGGCATAAGCAATCCTAAAATAGCATTCTCTTGTCCCTCCACTACTTCTATACTTCTTTACAAGCATATGCTCAAATCACAGAAGACATGCCAAAACAATTAGAATGAAAAGAAAAGCATATAAGAGCAAAGAAACACTATATATTATACAACAACATCCGATCAAATGGTCATAATAAAACCTTCATTTGAGGTATGAGGCTTTCTTCAGCTGATCTAGCAATCCGGATGAATGACGAACAAACTTGCAATCTAGCAAAGCGGGCCGTATTTGAAGGATCCTGTTGAGAAATTAAGTTGTTGAAGAAAATTAAAGTTCAGAGAAATCAAAAACTTTAAAATTCTAAATGAAATTTATCTTAAAAGCCAGCACAAACCGTCTGGAGTGGAAGTGATCTCAAAAGTTCGAATAGTTTTGTCACTACACCAACGACCGCATCTGGAAAGTGTTTCAAATAGGAACCAAATGAATCCAGATAGCGCGCATGTACAACAGCAAGTGCCGCTTCAGCCCATTTCATAGAAAGAAGTTTTTGAAGCAAACCTAAATCAAAAATAGCAAGCACACTTTTATCTGACCTCAGTATAAAGCATTTACAAACTGCAAAAGTAGCACAGGACTAATTAATCAACCTTCTAAAATCCTGTGCAATTGGAATTTAATTTCGGAGGATGAGATAACAAACACAGCTGAACCATCAAAAATTGCAGTGACAACTGTTTCAAGACCTAGTTGCATGCTTTCCATTAGAGCTATATCCTGAATAAAAACAAAGCAATGGCATTATTCTGACAACCAAGGAATAAAATTGTTGAAATGACTATATTTACAGCTGGATAATATCAAAACCCATAAACCCTAAAAGTCAAACCTGAGCTGACATTGACAAATGGGCACAGCTTTCTACAATGATCTGAATTCTTTGTGAGACTCTTGTGACAGTAACTATAGGCTTTTGAGAAGTAACAAGTCTGATAAGCTCCAGCTGCACAAGAAAAATGGTTTTGTCGCCACAAAAAGAGAGCAGAAAAATAAGCTCTTAATAATTGTGAAATACAGAAGTTCACTTATAATTGTTAGCTATATTTGGCCAGGATTCAGGAAATTGAGATAAGCTCTTGATATTTATCATTACATGATATCAACAACTTTGATTTGGATAGAGCCTTCATCATTTGATGATCAATATAGCATGAACAAATCACTATATCATGACCATCAATCTTAGAAGAAGATCAGGCACATAACATGTGATCATTGACTATATCTAATCTTTTCACCAAGACATAGGACAGAACATTCAACAGTCTTCTTTCTTTGGTGATCTTAGAATAGACAGAAATAATTAAGGATAAATAATAAAATGAATAAGAAAAATACTGAAATAGAATATATCGGCATTTCAATCTCACATCGCACAATAGAAAGATAAAGCACAAAATTATTTCACCAAGAAGGTTCTGTCTCAAGTCTTTGGGTGGCATCATAGATAGACCAACACATACTAGTGTGAGAAGTATACTAGCCCATAATCAATCATATCTTTAGTCAGTAAAGGTATATATTTGTCACCAAATATTGATATTTAAATTCTTCAAGTTCATGTGTATCATTTTGTTGCATATTAGAAATTTAAAACATTAAAAATGAATACTTAGGTTTCCTATAAACTTCAAAAAAAACATAGATTAAAAATATAATTGAACATAGAGAATAGTGAATAAATCAAATAACATGAGCAATTGACCATCCATTCATGAATAAACATCCTAACCTCAAGTCAGATGTTTCATTAAAATAGAGGTTCAGTTCAAGTCAACAAAGATCTGATCCATGAGTTACAGGCATATGTCCAATGCATAAAAAAGGTGACCAATTAAATAATCATATTAACAAATATAAATGAAGCAAAAAGTGGCAAGCATGGGTATTTGCATTGTGCAGCATACAAGCCTCAGAAATTAATATCACCGGCTAATAATCAAATAACAAACAAGCAGTACCAGTCTAGAACGATATTGGCTGAAATCACTTTTTCCATCAAACTCGTCATTCCACAGCTCAAGTGCTTCATTGGATGTAACAGATCCAGGTGTGACATTTTTCTTAAGCATGCGCCGGAAAGATACATCCAAAATAGCAGCACAAATGCCATCATCAATAAAAGCTGAGATCCCTTTTTTCTCAATTTCCAGTTGTGCAGAGCCAAATCCTTGATTACTGACAGAGGGATTGTTCCCAGCAATCTGTGCAGCAGCCTTTGCCTTGGGTGCTGATTCTCTCATTATAGCCTGTTTGTAATCAAGCAATCATCAAAGAAATTTGTGATTCTCATCACATCATAACCACAGCAATGCTAGTAAATCTAAGGAAGCCACAGTCCAAGAATATTGACAACGTTTTTGTACTTACCAGCCAAAAAAGCAAAGATTGAAAATGGAGTGAAAACTTAAAATGTTGAAAATATCCAAGCATCTGAAAGGCAAGCACAACTATCAGGTATATAAAATTTGAGCTGATGCGGTCAAATTAGAATAAGAAAAAATGGAATACTATATAAAAACAACATAATTCAAGAGAAGTGTAAAGACAGAAGCATAGTAGAAGCACCCAGATAGCAAACTAATAATTGGTGGAAGATATCAAGTTCAGCAAGCGATCTATATGTCAGAAGTAATCAGCATGATATTTGTGTTCAAACTTCAAACTACAGCACTTCACACATAAGTTCATCTATAGGTATCTATTTTTCATATGAAACCAAATCCTAGATCAGTCACATAAGCACAAATTATGCTTCAATAAATCCACAATTAAGAAGTCCCCTCTATGTTCCCAATCTGGTTTCAATGCAACAATCATGCTCACTGCCGAAGCACTTTCAATAACACATTTTATTCTGCATGCTCTCAACCATTTAATAAGATTTCAGTTACCCTTAACAGTCAATCAAAAAACATCCATATTAGTTTCTTCCATATGCCGAATATCCTCCTAAAGGGGAATCAGTGTCAGACACCATGTTAGTCAAAATGAAAGACAACAAGGACAAATAAAAAAGCAAACTTATAGGTGGAGTTTGGAAAAGGGTTAAGTGGGGGTTTGAACAAGTTTTGAAAATTTTCAAATCAATTTTGGAGGAAAAAATTTAAATTTTTTATTTTATTGCTAACTAACTTTTAATGGAGACGTAAAAGTTTAAGATAGTGAAATTATTTAAATACTACTCATTAGAATTAGTTAACCTTAATGAGATAGTGAAATTACTTAAATACTCCTCATTAAAATTAATTAACCCTAATAAAGAGTTGAAAATTTAAGTGATTGTGAAATGGTATTTTGGTAATTTCAATTAATGAGGTATTGAATTAAATGATGTGTACGAATGATTTAATTAATTTTAGTTATAATGATAAGATTGTTTTGGGGTGGGTTTGAGAGAGAAAATAAAGACAGTAGTATACTCTTTTCATAGATGGAGAATATAAAAGTTTTACAATTAATTAAAACTTAATAATTATTTAAAAAAAAATTAAAAACTTAACCCTACGAATAGGGGGAGTGTTTGTTTAGGTTTGAGGGGAAAGGGGGATATGCCCCCTTTAACCATTTTCCAAACTCCACCATAGAGCTTTGAAATGATTCATGAGAGAGGACACAATTTACTAAGTAAAACTTCAACACAAATTTATGTAACTATTGCATGCTGGGATCATCAAAAAAGGAACTTGAAAAATGACAATCTATGCAATAGGTGCCATTTCTATCACAACTAAGTGACATGATGTGGTACCATAAATCCAGTAGGCCGAAATTATGGGTACAATCAAATGGATAATACACAAGAAACATGCTTACCTGCTGAAGAAACAAAGAAATCATAGATCCATCCACAGTAATGGATTGTAAATGAGAAGAACCCAAAGCCACCATACTTTCACATAGACATTCCACAAACTCTAAGTCACTTTCGTCAATGCCAGCAGCGCTGGAGCCAAATCTGCTTAAAAATTCCCTTGATATATTCATCAAGATCTCAAAGATGTTCTTCATTGCAGAATCAAAATCAGGTGCAGTAGCATCAGCTGGTCTTTTCCTGAGAGGGAGAATTGATGAACTGACTAAGGTTTAAAAAGACCAAAACATTATGTAAGTAAATGGTATAAATAAATAAATCACTAATCACAATGTCACACACCTTTGAGAAACAAGTTTAAAGAATTCACAAGCATGGAGCCGAAAATCAAGAGAAGACAGTAAGAAGCCACATCTGTTGAATAAGCATTTAGTCAAGTGACAAGTCAAGAGTGAAAAAATCAAACATACCCTAGCAGGATATACCAGCATACCCGTGAATAAGACCACATTTCGCAATATCAGGCACAGGGGCCCATTCAGCATATGCATTAATAGCATTTAGAGCAGATGTTACAGTAGCAGCATGCTGTTTTGCAATGTCAAAATGTTGCATTCCAGATTCACTCAATGCAGCTCCAAAGTGCTTCTCAAGTAGCTGTAGTTGAACATGTATTTAGTCAACTCACCTCAATGATAGATCTTACAAATGGGAGTAGTGAAAAGAAATAATAAATAAGCATAACTAAATCATAAGCAGCAACCCTTGTTACATCATCAAGGGAAGATTGGCCACTTACAGAGTACAACAAAGGCAAAATCTCCGTTAGAGATTCAGTAAGGCCACGCAACAACTCTCTACGTCGATCACCTGTTGCGTGAGTTTAGAAAGTATACAGAGGAAAAGGAAGAAAGACCTTTGACAGCATATTCAAACAGGAACATATTAATGAAAAACCACAAGAAGTATCATCTTGAACCTTCCAAGTCTTCATTGTGAACTGTAATATCTTCTGGAAGCCATCTCAGCATCATTGCAACCAGCTCTGCCTGGGTTTGCATGATTCAAATGCAATGCCTTGTCAAAAAACCAGAAATAATAATCAACAAGCCAGACAACTACCAGAAAACATAACAGAATTACCTCAACAGGACCTTTGTTTGATAGAGAAACCAAAGATGGCAGGAGCTCGTGCCATAAATTTATCCCTTCCCTCCTAACCACCTACCATAAAAGGGATGAAGGTCTATTAACATCAAAATTATTTGCCCTCAGGTATAATGGCCCAAAATCAAAACACCTACCTCAGCCACAAGAGCAGCTGTTTGGCTCTTCAGAACCCATTCTTCACTAGGGTTCGCCATCTCTAAAATCAGATTAACTGTTGCATTGGCAAATTTGGTTCGTTCTGAAATGCCAAATTCATCCCACCTGAACCGAACCAAATGCTGTGATCATGCAAAACTGATTATCATCAAGATGCCCCGATTAAGTTTTGTGCCTCCAGATGTAAGTAGGCAAAACAAGATAAAATAATGAAAAATGCTAAAATATACTAAGTACAAATTGTGCCATGAATGATCAAATATATTATAGTTTTCCATTATCAAACAATTTAATCTGACGGATTATTCATCCATTAGGCAACTTATCCAATAAGAAAAAAATAATCAAAATGAAGGTGTGTGAGTATAAACCTGCAACATTTTGAATCCATGCAAACGTATCTCAGACGACCATTCCTTCCTGACTAATTGAAAGGATGTGCTCGCCGAAACACGAATATCCCCACTTTTAAACTGCAAGACATGAGAAAAAAGTTCCGGAGAGCTTAAGAATACAATCTCAGACAATGTACATGATTTATTGTTAAAATTACAAGTTCTTTGTCCATATTTATCAGAAAGCATTGTTGTGGCATGAAAAATTACAAAAAATAAAATAAAAATACTAGTCTTTATAGATATGCAACAATTTCAAAGACTTCCAAGCCCTAGAGCCATTTGATGATTTCATTGCAGTATGGCGCCTTTGATTTATTTAGCAGACTACTGCTAGCCTACTAAACATCTAATGATTTCAAAGTAAATGAACATATCAGTTGAGCATTAAAACAGCCCTACAACTTGTCCAAGAAACATTCAGAAACTTAAATTGAGCAACAGTAACTAAAGTCCATGTGAAGGGATATATAACTGGACAATGTAGGCAGCCTAGTAAAATCATGTCCGGTGTCAAACTTCACTATAAATTCAGACTAAACACTGCCGACAACACCCTCCAAAGCAACATTTCCAGCTTGTAAAACACAATTTTGCTCTAATATGAGTAAAATTGTGATCAGATGTAATGTTGATGAAGGCCAAAAACAAATATGTAGCAATTCGCTCTTTCTACATCTTCAGTAATCTCCATTATCTTCTTGGGAGCATTAGCTCTAACTTTTGCTTTTATAACACAACTAAGCACATAATAGTATCAACTCTGTCATTCAATGGGCCGAAGGGAAAACAACAACAAATCTCAAAGCCGTAAGCATTCTTCAAAGGTTGAAAGAATTGCATAACCAGGAAACGAGAAACAAATAGATGACAATATAGAAGGATTCAAATTGCGGGGATTACTTACGGAATCCAAGAAGGCAACGGCGGCATTCCGGGTTTCGGGCGGGGAGTTCCAGTCGAAGGCGGCGGAGATGGCGCGAGCGACGTTGTTCGCGGCGCTGCCGCTGCTTTCCTCCATGGCAGCAAGGGAGAGGATCGGATGCTAGGGTTCAGGCGGATTAAATCACAGAGCGAGCATTGGACGAAGCTAGGGTTTTGATCAGAGATCGGAAAAGCGAGGGTTTTCGATCGGGAACCAACGACGACGAGGACAATCAAAAGGAAAGCAAGCTTCGAGTTCCTGCTGGGGTTTATATATCCAACTTGCTACTTGGTGGCCAAGTTTGGAATTTAAATAAATAAATTTAAAATGGAGAAATTGGTTATATACCTTTATAATTGTATATTTACCCCCCAAAAAAATTATAATTACTTATATATCTCTGAAAAACATGTTGAATACTTGAATTGCAGATATGCCCCTATTATTAGGGTCCGTTAACAGAAGTTAACCAGATAATCTTAAACATGGTTACAACTTAGATTATGGACTAAAAAATATCCAAAATATCTCTCTTTATATATTTTAACTATTTTAAAATTCAGATTTTTAAAGAGATATTTTTAAATCTATGATCAAACAAAATTTTCAAGGATATACATATAAAGAGTATAATAGTTATTTTGCATATATACCGTTTGTTAACTGACAGTTTTTCATTTGATTTTAATCCCAAGGATTTATACACAATTATATATATTATTCAGGGTATGTATACAATTATATTTTATTCAGGGGTAAATATATAATTTCAAAATTATTCAAGAATACACCTTCAAAAAGCCCATTTAAAAATAAATATCATTTGCGAGATAATTAATAAAGGTGGTGGCATGGTAGACCAGGATTCCCCAAAATAATAAAATAAGAAGACTGGAAAGGCTGAAATTATAATAGGGGATTAAAAAGGCGGGTTCCAAATAATAGAAGGACCATTCAGATATTTAAACCAAACTTTTTATTCTAAGACTCTTGCATGACAAGAACAGCAACATGGAACATGAAAGATACTTTGCACTGAAACTTAAGACATGGAATGGTGACCAACTCACTTCAAAGATCGAGAACATGGTGTGTATTTCCAGGGATTATTCGCTTGTTCTATCTCTAGTTTTACTAACCTTGCCTCTCTTGTCTATTTTTCTTCTTGGTTTTGTCTTACAAACAGATCAATGATTTTTCACTGACAAAGGAGAGCAAAATTGATTTTAAGAATTTCATGGAAAAACACAGACATGAGAAGTCAGATGATCATTCTGTTGATATGGTTGTCAGTGTCTTGAATGCAAGATTATGGCCTTCTCTCAGCTCCTCTGCTCTTCGTCTTCCTCCGGAGCTGGTAAAGAATTATCGGTTTTGTGCACATTTCTGTCAAATTTTCGACCAAGGAAGAAACCATTGTCTGAATCAGAGGTAACTTTATTTTATTATTCTTTGTTTTGCTACACAGGCTCATGGTGTTGAGGTTTTCAAGGAATTTTACAACTCGCAGAACAAAAAGAAATAGCTAACTTGGTCACATTCTCTTGGTACTTGCATCTTGATCGGCCATTTTGACCTGAAGCCGATTGAGCTTATGTTAACAGCATATCGGGTAACATTCTTATTATGCTTCCTTCATTAGAAACTAATGTATCATACTGACACTTTAGTTTTTCTTAGGCCTCAGCATTGATGCTCTTCATTGATTCAGAAACATTAAGTTTTAGCAACATCAAGACGCAACTGAATTTGCAAGAAAACGATTTGATCGGAGTGCTGCATTCGTTGTCATGTTCAAAGTACAAAATTCTGAACAAGGAGCCAAATTCTAAAAATGTATCTTGGAAGGACATCTTCAAATTCAAGTCTGATTTCACAAACACAAAACAAATGATCAAGGTTTCGATTTCCTCACCGAGACTATTATGAACCTTAAGCTTTTAGATTGGATTGAGACCACCTAATGTGTGTTCATGCTCTTGAAAACAGGTGTCTCTCCCTCCTATTAATCATAAAGAGGGGATAACTCAAAATTCGCATATTCATCGGTGCTATGCCATTGATGCCGCCATAGTCCAAATTATGAAGAACAGGAAGGTTTTAGAACAACATCAGCTAGTAACTCAGTACACACAACAACTCAGCAATTTTTTGTGGTAGTCTTGTACTCTTTTTGTTTTTTACTGAATGTTTAGATCTTCGAATTGAAGAACTTGTGAATTCGGTTTCTGTTTGATTGTGCAGCCTGATGTCAGAATGATAGAGATGCAAATTGATGTTTTGATTCAAAGGGAGTACTTGAAGAGAGACACAAAACAAAGAGACAGTTCTAATAATCAATTTTAAAATATTACATTAAAGTAACAAACATACATTCTTAAAACCCTAAACTTACCAAAAAAAATTAAATATAGATCATTTGACAGTAATTTGGAATCATTCATTTCACCTAAAAAGTATGAAAATGGTGGAAGTCCCGCCCTTTTAAAGTGGTTGACAGTGAGGAGAAAATTAGATTTATAATGTTTCCTTCTACCCATTCACTCATTTCTCTCATTGGTAATAATAAAAAATTAAAAAGAAAAAAAAATCTGAAGTGAACCTAAGCCCAAATCATGGAAATGTCAAAGTAGGGGAAGTTAATCCATTTTGGCAACACTTTTATTGAAATGAACGGTCTTTTAACGGACTTAATTATGGATTATGTTCTTCTATGAAGTTATCAATGGTCTTTTAACTTAATTTTATATTAAAAAAACAAAATGCATGATTTATAAAAAGAAAATAACTAAGGATCTCAAGTTTAGAGGGGCTAGAAATGAAAATTAAGTAGAAAGTTTATGTGTGTGTATATTATTTGTAAATGTAATCTAACATTTCATGTAGTGTATGTATATTAATTTTTTTTTCACATTTATTTTGTTTTATTTTTATATATTGTTTCCTATGATAGAAAAGAAAAATGTTAATGGGTAGCTGTATATATTATTATTATTATTATTACTATTATTTTATTTTCATTTTATTTTATTTTATAAAAAATGAAAAATAATTTATACAGTAAATCATCCGTAAATGTGTAATTCCATCGTTTCATAGGGGTATAATATAAACCGTATGGAGTTTAAGTTTATATAATGTGTTCTTTTTTTAGCAGCTACATAGTGTTCTTTCCCGCTGCACAGCTGAGAAAACGGGGGACTTGGGGATTCAAGAACTCCTTCGATTCTAGGGTTAGGGTTTCAGTATGATTGTCCACATCGTCGCAATTGTTTAGTTTCTTCCTTTGGTTCGATGCTGTCTAAATTTGTGAGTTTCCTCCATCGTTACTGACCACAACAGGAGATACGAGAGCTCGATCAACGAGTACGTCACAACGAACGGTAAGATTCTTTATCCTCAACTGTATAATATGTGGATAGTTCTTCTGCAATTGTGGCAATGTGTTTTATATCTGTCCATTTAGCTCTAAGTTATGTTTCTTCGGTGGTTGTAAATGGAGTTTGTGAGGAAAGATCTGCTTTCCTTTTTTTGTATTTTTGGATTAGTGGGTTAGTATTTCTTGGGGACCCTCAAGAAATACTAATCCCCTAATCCAAAAATTTCATTTAACATGAAAGGTTATCTGATCAAATTTGTACCTTCTTTTGCTTGCAATGGACTGTCACTAACACTTGTTCTTCGAGGAAAATGACTTCTGGACATCCTATGGTTCAAGCCCTCCTTTGTGCATGATGTTCTCCTGTGTTTCTCTTACAGAACTTTTTATCTGCAGGTACTACCGTCAGTAAGAGAGAAGCATGATAAATTTTTGTTGAAAGAACTAGTTAAAAGATGGTCAAATTTTAAACTGCTGGTCAGGTGGCTTTCAGGCGTTTTTTTCTTATCTTGAGCAATATTACATTCCTAAGAAGTCACTTTGCACTTTATGAAGTTGGGCCTTCACTCTTCCATCGTCTGGTAAGTTTGCGTCAGTTACCTTGAATTGATTTTTTTTTTCTTTTTCTTTTAATGTTGGAAGTGTACTTGCAGTTGTATTTTGCCATGTAAATTAGAATCAGTTGACTTGAATTGGAATTTTTTATTGATTTATTTATGTGGAAGGTAACTTGAAGTTGTATTTTCCCATGCATTCTGTTCCAATTGACTTGTTTAGGATTTTACCTCATGTTGGTGTTTATGTTCTGTGAGTTTGTTGTTACTTTGCAGTAATTTTTGTTTCTTTCACAACTTAATTGTAGGTATATCTGGAGATCATCAAGAAAGTTAGAGATGTTGTAATTCTTTTGGTATATTGCTACACTGTTACAAGATTACATTAGAGATTCTCTGTGGCTAGCTAAGCTTAGTCCTCCCACAGATCAATCAAGAGCGTGAGGGTGAAGATATTGATCGAGCTTTGTTGAAGAATGTTTTGGATATATTTGTTGAAATCAATTTAGGAAGAATGGACTATTATGAAAATGATTTTGAAGCCACCATGCTTAAAGACAATGCCATCTATTATTCTCGAAAGACTTCAAATTGAATTTTGGAAAACTCATGCCCATATTACATGATAAAAGTATTTCCTTGCATCAGTGCAGTGCACGCATTATATGTTTACATGTGATTGATAGCTATAATGGTAACCATCCACTGTGCCTTTTTCTAGGTGGAGGAGTGCTTAAAGTGGGAGAAAGATAGAGTTTCTCATTACTTGCATTCTAGCAGCGAACAGAAGTTGTTGAAGGTTTGTTTATTTTGCATTTTTTGAGAGCAATTTTTTGATGCTCATTCACTATTAGAGCTATGTGGAAGATGTTACAAATACAATAAAAAGTACATTGGTAATTTTGTTTCCCAATTTGTTGATACTTGTATTATGTAATATAGATTAGGAAAGATGGTGTGACTTAAACTTGATTGAGCATTTCTATTTTACTTTTAAAAGTTATTTATTTGTGTTTGTTCCAACTATGCTATTCTATAGATAGTGCAACATGCGTTACTGTCCATTCATGCTATCCAACTTCTTGAAAACGAGCAGTCTGGATGCCATGCCTTGCTTCGAGATGACAAGGTATGGGCGTGGCTTTTTTAGATGTAGTTCCCAACACAAGAAACTTCAACTCTGTACTAAACTGGAAGGTTTTTGTGACTTATTCACTTGTCAGGTGGATGACCTTTCAAGGATGAATAGGCTATTTTGTAGAATACCTCATGGCTTGGACATTGTTTTTCGGATATTCGAAGAGGTGCCCTTCTTATTGTTTGGTTGAATTTTATCAGCAGTTCTTTCTCTCTATCCCCTTATGAATTTTGTGCACATGTGCCCTATTTTCCCAGCATGTCAAAGTTGAAGTTGCAGCCTTGGTTAAACAAGTAGAGGATACTGCAAGTAACAAGGAAGTAAGCATACTTTATATCATTTGTACACTCTTCTTTTTCTTGGCCTGCAAATAACTTTCAATTTCTATTTGAAATGGAATGACATGCTTGTGTGCTTTGGATGAAAGTATATTCAGATTTGAATGAAGGGTTGGACCCACTATCATATTCACTTGCTATCAATGCTAAATCAAATGTGAGAGACCATTCAGAACTGATCTCTTTTACTTATATTTTATTTGATGTCAAAATTGGGGTATGTTGCTTTGTTTCTAGTGTTTAGATGATGGCGTGCTCATTCTAATCTTTTACTTGCTATCAATGCTAAATCAATGAACGGTTTTTCAATTTTTCTCATCTGTCAGTGTGTTAGGACTCCATAAGTTCAGGTGTAACCAAAATAATGAACACCTGAATGTTTGCCGAAATGCTATAAGGAAACATACTCTTTTCTGGGGGATAATACTACAAGTAATACATTCTTTTCCACCACTTATATTGTGTATCATATACATGCTTCTGCCATTGTTTAAGATAATCACATTGTGTTGAAGGGTGATTGTGTATTGAAGCTTGTTTTACTTTTTCTAGGCCCCTCAAGAGTCGGATATAGTCACATATATTTTGTTACATGATCATGCAAACTACTTTGCATCTCAATTTAGTAATACTTGTTTGCTTTGACATGCAAGTCTAATGGTTCATCTCATGCAGTCAAAGAACAAAGATGCAATTGTCTTGCAGCAATTGTTAGAATGACAGATTAACACAGCACTCCCAACCTAGTCATAATACTCCAATAACTGATCCTATTTGAATGATCTATCCTCTGATTTCTAGGATTGCATAATGGAAGTTATCAAACTTCATGATAAGTACTTGGCCCATGTAGATGCTTGTTTTCAAAACCAGTTCCTTTTTCATAAGGTATGTAGCAGTTTATTTTTAAAAAAATTTTATTTATTTATTTTTTTGTTTAAATCACATCATTATCTGTCCAAATGTTTCACATTCATGTAGGCAAACTGTGATGCTATCAAGGGTTTCTTTAGTAAGGATCCTGCAGGCATTCCAAGTGCAAGATTGTTGGCCAATTTCTGCGATAGCATGCTAAGAAGAGACTGGAGAGGAGAGAGGAAGGAAGTGAGATATCACATGATATCGCATTTGAAAATACACTTGAGAAGGTTTTATATGCATTCTTTCCCCCAATTAATCAATTGTGTATTAAAAAACTTTTTTAATTATACATAATTAAATTGCAGGTTGTAAAGTTACTTGACTATGTTGCTGATAAGGACCTTTTTGCTGAATCCTGCCGGTAAATTGTTCTTGTTTTGTTTTTGTTTTTGTTTTGTTTTTTTTTTATTTTTTATTTACATACAGCTTTATCTCCTTTTCAACTTGATGGCAGGTTGAAACTTTCGAAAAAGGTTTTATGGAGCCTAAGTGACTGTGACTTTGAAAAAGGTTTTCTAGCAAAGCTTCGGCGGCAACATGGGCACTTAGTCACTTCCAAAATGGAGCGCATGGTACATTCTTTAGCATATGCTATTATTCAGATTCCTTCATGTTTTGTCTTTTCTTTTTGAAGATAATATTGCATCTTGACTTCCAAATGTACCATAGGATGTAGGCAATCTTGTTTTCCTCCTCATCTTCAAGCCTCTTTGTATCCTTCTCTTTCCCTTCCATCCAATTCCCAAGTAGCACTGTTTTTTCCAGATCATATTTGTGCTCCAAGTGCTGAATTTTTTTGTTCTTCCAAATCTCCTGTGACCCCCTGCACTTACAAAACATATGATGAATTGTTTCCTCCTAGAGCCCACATCTTGAGCATACATCCTGTAGTCCTATTCCCTTTTTGTATAAGTATTCTTTAGTTGGTAGCTTGCCATGAAACACCTTCCACAGGAAGAATTATTTTTAGGGCCACCTTCATCTTCCATAGATGTTTTCATCCCTTCCATTGCTGTATATCCTCAGGCTTTTTGAATTCCCTGTATATTGCACTGGTTAAGGATTTCCTTGAGGTACCTGGAAGCCATTTCCAGGAGCTGGCTTCCAATCTGGTATTCAGTTGTGATCTTAATATTAACTCTGATATGATAGTACCAAAAATCCCCGCAATAAGTTCAGTATCCCATTGTTCCTTACTTTTTATTATTTTTATTGAACATGGAAAAAATTATCCAATTATGCCGACATTTTTGAATTTAAATCCGCATGCTCACCAATTGGTTTAAGATTGGTGTGCACTCTCAAATCTCAAGTTTTCTTATACATAATAAACCACTCCTATCTTCGACAATAAAATAGGTATTTTATTTAGGAGGTTTCATCATTTCTAAAGGTCTTGAGCATATATTTGTCCAGCAATTGCTTATGTTGATACTATACATTAATTTATGCTATACTTTCACTGTCATTTGCGATCAATTGCATGGTTGATGTGTCACAATAATTTAATTTTTCAAGAAAGTTTTTCACTTGTCTTTATGTCCCAATAATTGGGTATGAACAAAGGCTTTTGAAGAACTAGAAACAGAGAAAACACTAACAACAACAATGCTGAATATTTCGAGGTAAAGTCTGCTTTACATGGTGAATTCTAATACGAAAGTATGTGCCAAAGGACAATTTATAATGGGAGGATTTATTTGGAAAAACAATTGATATATGTTGATTTTCAAATGCTTGAAGTGTTAGTTCCTATGGTATTTCTTCGTATAAGAGGGCAAGACAAGTAGCGTAATTTAACTAAAGATGGTCACGGCAAGTATCGGTATACATTTGGCAGTTGCTCGTCCTTCTCCAAAAATTCCCTGCGAATCAGTGCCTCTATTCATGCCTCGAGTGCAGGGAGTTCTGGCTGCAAGCAAATCAAATTGTCGGTATATCAAACACAATAGAAAGCCATCAAAAGTCCTGGATCAGTATCACATGGTCATACAGCTGACCACTGGTACTAGCTAGCGTTCTGTTTTAATCTGTCCAAAGGGCAAAGCTAATTGACTCGCTAAAATAAGGAGGCACGGATCTTGGTGATTAATTAAATTAAACTATGATAACACTCTACATTCTGTTCCACATATATTGAAACAGAAAATGATATTGTTCAAGAGAAAATGTTTCAAAATACCTTAAACTAGTGCTTGAGTTGGTCAACACATTTTTCTACTAGCTGGCTATGGCCTAAAACTTTATGATTCTTCATGATATGGACAATTGCTGCATCAATCGAATATTTCTGATTCTCAAATACAGACTTTGTCAATTTTGTCACCTCCTGTTTCTCATCCGCAGAAAGGCGAGGTACCTGTAATTCAAATAAGCTTTAAGAATTGCGGGTACCTTCTTTTATGAAGAATTTGAATTGTAGGTACCTCGCCCTTCTGCGGATGAGAAACAGGAGGTGACAAAATTGACAAAGTCTGAATCAGAAATATTCGATTGATACAGCAATTGTCCATATCATGAAGAATCATAAAGTTTTAAGCTATAGCCAGCTAGTGGAAAAATGTGTTGACCAGCTCAAGCACTAGTTTAAGGTATTTTGAAACATTTTCTCTTGAACAATATCATTTTCTGTTTCAATATATGTGGAACAGAATGTAGAGTGTTATCATAGTTTAATTTAATTCATCACCAAGATCCGTGCCTCCTTATTTTAGCGCGTCAATTAGCTTTGCCCTTTGGACAGATTAAAACAGAACGCTAGCTAGTGCCAGTGGTCAGCTGTATGACCATGTGATACTGATCCAGGACTTTTGATGGCTTTCTATTGTGTTTGATATGCCGACAATTTGATTTGCTTGCAGCCAGAACTCCCTGCACTCGAGGCATGAATAGAGGCACTGATCCGCAGGGAATTTTTGGAGAAGGACGAGCAACTGCCAAATGTATACCGATACTTGCCGTGACCATCTTTAGTTAAAGTACGCTACTTGTCTTGCCCTCTTATATGAAGAAATACCATAGGAACTAACACTTCAAGCATTTGAAAATCAACATATATCAATTGTTTTTTCCAAATAAACCCTCCCATTATAAATTGTCCTTTGGCACATACTTTCGTATTAGAATTCACCATGTAAAGCAGACTTTACCCCGAAATATTCAGCATTGTTGTTGTTAGTGTTTTCTCTGTTTCTAGTTCTTCAAAAGCCTTTGTTCATACCCAATTATTGGGACATAAAGACAAGTGAAAAACTTTCTTGAAAAATTAAATTATTGTGACACATCAACCATGCTATTGATCGCAAATGACAGTGAAAGTATAGCATAAATTAATATATAGTATCAACATAAGCAATTGCTGGACAAATATATGCTCAAGACCTTTAGAAATGATGAAACCTCCTTAATAATATACCTATTTTATTGTCAAAGATAGGAGTGGTTTATTATGTATAAGAAAACTTGAGATTTGAGAGTGCACACCAATCTTAAACCAATTGAGCATGCGGATTTAAATCCAAAAATGTCAGCATAATTGAAGAATTTTTTCCATGTTTAATAAAAATAATAAAAAGTAAGGAACAATATATAATAAGAACCAAGGGAACAGCAAGCTGGAGATCGCAGGGAAAAATATCCAGAGCAAAGAGAGAGTGAAATGATAGCAGAAAAAAAATATATAATAAGAACCAAGGGAACAGCAAGCTGGAGATCGCAGGGAAAAATATCCAGAGCAAAGAGAGAGTGAAATGATAGCAGAAAAAAAAACCATTGTATGATAGATTTCGGAATTCTTTTGATTTTGATTTACATTTAGAATGAGACAGTAGACCAAAACATTATAAACTTTTGAGAAAAATGATTCCTTCATATTTCATTCTGCAATCCAGAGCGAGGTGAGAGCAAGTATTGTAGTTGAAGACTTGAAGTGATTTGCAGAAAAACTCATAATCTTTTTTAAAAAGAGTTCTCAAACTTGTGAATTCAATAGACATCGCTGGATGATAAATAAGATTAAGACAATTAATAAATCACTGTATTTCATTCTATAATTCAGAGCGAAAAGAGAATAAAAGCCATATAAATTGTGATCTTGATAGAAGAAAAACTCAAGGCCTGATAGAAATCTGAAAACATTCAGCATTCAGAACAAGAACATGATCAACAGAGGAAAAAGAAAACAACTATATTTCCTTATTATTATTTTTATTAAACCTGGACAAAATTCTCCAATTATGTTGGCATTTTTGGATTTAAATCCGCACGCTCACCAATTGGTTTAAGATTGGTGTGTGCTCTCAAATCTCAAGTTTTCCTATACATCTGCCTCAAGATGTGTGTTTTATCATCACATTGAAATGTGTGTCATGTAATATATTTTTTATGTAGATATATATTGCCTCTTTCCCCGTTTCTCTTTTTTTTATTTCGATTTTTTTTTTTGTTCCATCTTTTTTTTAATCTTTCTTTTCTTTTTTTATTTTTTTTTATTTCATCTCTTTTTTTCTCTTTTCTTTTTCTTTTTTTTCTTTATCTTTCGATGAGAGTAATACCGCAAAGGTGGCTCCGTCATTGGCGGCGGCGACGGGAGCAATACCACAAGGGTGACTCCGTCGTTGGCGGCGGTGACGGGAGCAATACCACAAGGGTGGCTCTGTCGTTGATGGCGGCGATGAGAGCAATATCATAAGAGTGGCTGCTTTTGCGGTGGCATCATGGCACAAGGGTGGAGGCGTGATCACCATTACTAGATCTCCGTCATGGGCTCAAGCGGTTGCACATCTGAGAGCGCGAAGACGACGTCTCAACGGGCGGGCGAAGGGCTCAGATCTCCTTCCCTAACTTTCTTTTCTTTTCGAAATACTTCTCCTTCTTTCTCTATTTTCTCCTTTTCTTTTTATTTATTTATTTGTTTATTTATTTTTATTTTTATTGTTTTGCCGCCCTTTCTCTTTGTTTCATCTCTCTTTTTATTATTTTTATTTTTTTTACCACCCCTCCCTTTGTTTCATCTCCTTTTTTTTATTATTTTATTATTTTATTATTATGTATATATTTATTTTTTTTATTTTTACTCCGTCTTCTCCTATTCATGACTCCCGATCGGCTATAGCAACGGTGTCCACAAGGGAGGCCTGGTGACTTGGCGGCAACGGCGTTCACAAGGGAAGCCTACCGACTTGGCGACGATGGCATCCACAAGGGAGGCTCCGTCGTTGGCGGTGGCGATGGGAGCAATGCCACAAGGGTGGCTCCATTGTTGGTAGTGGCGATAAGGACAGTGATCGGCGGCGGTGACAGGAACAAGACCAAAAGGGTGTCTCCGTCGTTGCCGGCAGCGACGAGAACGGTGATCGGCGAGATTATGGTCTATGGACGAACCTGAGCGTGTATCCTTCGGCAAAGCCATCAGAGACATGCTCGTGTCCGCTTGTTCAAGCAAGATATCATAAGGTAAGGGGAGGATACCTTCAGTGGATTGGATCTCTTTTTCTCTCTTTTTTCTTTCTCTCTTTTTTCTTTCTCTCAATCTCTATGGTTTGTTTTTTTTTTCAAAAGTCTAGGTCTCTCCTCCTATAAATCTTCACAACCCAGATGATAAGATCGAAATTTCAATTTTTATTTTAATAATAATGAGATCATACCAAAAATTTGAATTTTAATAATCATAATAGGTATAAATAAGATTCAAAATTTGAATTTAAATCTAGATAATATGAAAAAAATTATAATGAGGGTTTAAATTTTATTTTGATTTTATCTTATCTTTGAATTCAGATAAGATCAAGATTTAAATTTTGATTTGATCTAATCTTTCAATTTTGATAAGATGGGAATTTAAATTTTGATTTACATATAAAAAATGTAAATATATTTATATTAGATATATTTAAATTCAAAATATATGATATTATCTGATCATATTCTGGGGCGGGCTAAGACACAAATCCCAAGGCAAGCTAAGGATACAAGTCCCATCCTAGACTGCCCGAGAACACAAATCTTGAGGGATTGCAAATTTCAAGATAGCTCGAGAATACAAATCTCGAAAAAATATATATATAAATTTTAAATTAAAATTAAATCCAACTTTAAATTTAAATTCAAAATTTTGATCTCATGAAGTTATAAAATTGTGATTTCAAAATTCAAATTCAATTACGAGATTATAACATCTAGATTATGATTTTAAAATTAAAACTAAAATTTTAATCTTATCATCATGTACATTGATCAAAATTCAAATTCTATACCAACTTAGATTACGATCTTGAATAATTAAAATTCAAATTTTAATTTGAATCTTATGGCTATGGCAAATGATGATCAAAATTTAAATTCAAATTCTATATCTATATTATGATCTCTCCTCCTCTATTTATAATCCTCACAACCAAAAATTTGAATTTTAATGATCATAGGTATAAATAAGATTTAAATTTAAATTTGAATGATCAAAAATTTGAATTTGAATTTTAATTATAACCTGTCAAAATTTGAATTTGAATTTTAAGATTATAATAGAGACGTTATAATCTCATAATCATGAGGATTTAAATTTTATTTTGATTTTATCTGATCTTTGAATTCAAATAAGATCAAGATTTATTCTTTTATTTGATCTAATCATTGAATTTTGATTTGATTTGATCTTTAAATTATCGAGATCTTAGGATTTTTATCCTTAGCTTGTCTCGAGATATGCATTCTATGAATTGCCTCGAAATATTGGTATTCTCTTGCAATCTTGGTTCTTGA
The DNA here is from genome assembly GCA_026586065.1 of Dioscorea zingiberensis. NCBI lineage: Eukaryota > Viridiplantae > Streptophyta > Magnoliopsida > Dioscoreales > Dioscoreaceae > Dioscorea > Dioscorea zingiberensis. The sequence goes on from CM048821.1 coordinate 59,135,247, forward strand.
CATTTATATTATCTAGATTGCCTCGAGATTTGTATTCTCATACTATCTTGAAATCGCCTCGAGATATGTGTTCTTGGGCTATTTTGGGATTTGTATCCTTGGCCCGCCTAGAGATATATGTCCTCAACTTGCCTCGGGATTCGATATATATATATATATATATATATATATATATATACTGTACACGCCGATGATGAGGTCGGTCGGTAGGATCATAGCATTTCAGGTCGTACCATTTGACCCCCTAGAGCATATTTAAAGGATTTCCAACCGTACGGATGGGAAGATCATTGAAAAATAAGCTAGCATGTCAATTTTCATACAATTTAGGAACTTGTAGGGTCTTCATCTTAATGGGTGAAATTCTATATCATTCAGATTTCTATAAAATAAGAACCGTTAAGTGGGAAGACCAAACGGTTACCAAATGGGACATTTGCCAAAATGGCCCTGGTCTATTTATTTATTTATTTATTTGGCCCTAGGTCGAATATATTTGTCAAAATGGCCCTGGAACTACCCAGTCAGCAACCAAACTGCTGACTGAGATGCAAAACGGTCTTTCAAATGCCGATCAGCTGCAAAGATGATGTTCTAGAGTTAATCGGCTTTTGAAATGCCGATTAGCTCAACACAACCCAGGAAGAGGACTTCTTTGAAGCTAATCGGCCTTTCAAATGCCGATTAGCTCCATAGAGCTCTTATTGATGAAGTATGGAGCAAATCGGTCTTTCAAATGCCGATTAAGCTAATCGGCCTTTCAAAGGCCGTTTTGCATCCAAGTCAGCAGTTTGGTTGCTGACTGCGCAGTTTCAGGGCCATTTTGGCAAATATATTCAACCTAGGGCCAAAAAAATAAATAAAAAAATGGACCAGGGCCATTTGCCATGGCAAATGGCCCTTACCAAATTGTATGAAAATGGACATGCTAGCTTATTTTTCAATGATCTTCCCATCCGTACGGTTGGAAATCCTTCAAACATGCTCTAGGGGGCCAAACGGGAGGCGAGTGGGAATGCATAGTAATCCGGCCGACCGTATGCTATCACGACTATATATATATATAATTTTAAATAAAAAAAATCTTAAATTAAAGATATTTCAAGATTTATATTAATCATAATTTATATGAAATATTTCATATTGGCCCTTGAGACATTTTGTATTTTCAAGGCTCATATACATATTGTTTTTATATTTTTTTTTTATATATATATAAACAACCCGCAATGGCGGTCACGTGAACTGCTATAATCGCCCACACCTTCCCAAAGGATTATGGAAAAGCGTGCCCGACACGGCTCCGCCGTAGCCCATTAATAGGGGCATCCCCACGGCAAATCCGACTCCCATCTCACCCCCTACGAACAAGCAATGGAGCATCCTGAGCCGACGAACCCAAGGCGTTCTCCGGCCCTGGGCTGGGGATGGGGCTAGGGCAAGGGGCCTGCCAAGAGGTGACCGGGCCTGGAAAGGTCGTGCAGATCCTCAGTTCTAACCCGAAGTCAAGCGCGGGCCTAACCTGTGACTAAAGTGAGCCGCCGAACTCCCTGGTTAGCCCTGTCTGCTTAGGGGCTAGCTTATCGATCCCGTCATAACAGAGCCTGTATGATCGATAACCTGCGGGGAAAATGTTAGGGGGCGTTAAGGGGAGCCCCTCTTTCCACGTGATGCGAATCGGGCGGGCCCCACGGAGAGGGCAGTAAGATCCCCTTCTCATCCCTCAAAAGGCGCACTAGTGCCATCCTGTCATCTGGGACAGGCGCCGTATATGGCAGGCGCCTTGCTCGGCAAAAAGGGAGCCCGACAAGGGGGCTGGTCGAGGGTGGAACCCGGCGTGTGACAGAGGAAAAACATGTGTGACGGGCTTCCCAAGGGCAGTCTTCCAGGTAGAAAGGGGAGCTTTCTTGTAACGCCCCAAAACTTTTCAATGTTTAATTTGAAATTTTCTGGAAAATCCCACAAGTTTAATTCTATTGAGAATGGATTCATTACTGATAAGTTAAATTAAGAGGAAATCTGGAGTTAATGGGTCTAAACTCCAGCCTTACAAGTAATTGGGACAGTGAAGGCTATGTGGGCCTGGCCAATTAGAATTAGACCCGATTTAATTAATTGAAAGGATTACTAAGTTTAATGAAATTCAAGTATTTAGCTGGCAAGACGAGACCAAGATGTGAGTGCTGATTATGAGGGTCGGGCCGAGCCAAAAGCCGGAATTGATCGATTCGGTCGGTTTCAAGCGATCGCTCGTGATTCCATAATATTTAATTGTAATATCTTATGTGTAGTTAAAATAATCAAATGAATTAGGAAATAATAATGAAATCAATTAAAACTATAAAACCAAAATTTAATTTAAATTAAGTGGTAAGTCAACAGGACTTTATATAACCTAAGTTAATAAGTATGGAACTTAGGTTTAAATCATATGCTAAGCTAAGAGAGAGGGAAAGAGAATTATCTTCATCCCTGTTCGTTCGTGAGAAAGAGAAGCCGAGTGTTGTGCGCGCGATGGAGACGTCCGAAGAATTCGAATCTGGTCGCCTCTTCAACCCCGTGAGCACATAGAAGCTCTGTGAGGCGACAGTGAGGGAGAGCTTGGAAGCTAAAGGGTTGGAGAGATGGAAGTCCGTTGCTGATTTCTTCTTTTCGACGGTCTCTGCCCTTTTCCAGCTCGCGTGATCCCCAGCGAGGAGGAATCAACACCGGCCAACGCCCCTACAGGCCCTCAGATTGGGATTGAGCATACCAGCCATACCAGCGAGCACAAAGCCATCGTCTGCACCTCTTAGTTCAGCTCTGACAAACTACATGTTCCTCACAGAAATCAGGTTGGTAATTTGGAAATTAAAAGTTTGGTTTTGGTCTCTGTGCCTTTGCTGTTTACCATCAAGTGCTTTCTAAATTTGGTTGACAAGTTTGAGTTTAAGGTGCTGATGTTTAGAGTTTGGATTATTGGGTTTTATAACTCGTTAAGTCACACAATTAGCAGTTAAGAATTGTATTGTTGTTCTTGTTCTCCTTTAGGCCGGGAAACTCTTTGCAGCCTTGGAGTCTGACAATACATTGCTGAAAATAAAGGGATGATTCTGAGCCTCTTTCTTTCCCTATTGGTTGAAATCTCTATAGCTAAGTTGTTATAGATTGAGAGAAACAGCCTCAACTACTGCAGAATTTCTGATATGGTACTTATTAGTATTGTAGTAACCTTGTTATCTCTCAAGTATTCTGAAGGGTACTGAATATTTAAAGTGTTTTGTGAGCTACTCAGTGGATCGGGGACTAGTTTGAATTAATAAACAGTATTACACTGCTATCATGTTTGTATTGTATATAAGTTTAATCGATTGGGGAATGTTTGTATAATTTTTGGGGCCCTCCAAATAGAGGAGATGCTGCCGAATTTTCGTAGAAAATTCTAGTATTAATTAGGAGAAATCATGCTCAGCTATGAGGTGGAATGATTTAGAGAGCTACACATTAAATATTTGAGAAAATGCCTCAAATAGATATAAGAAGTGACAGTCATGCAGAATTGCTGTCCCTTTCGAGGGACAGCTGGGTCCTGTACACTACTCTGATTGAGTGGTGTTATACGCCGATGGAAAGGTCTCAAAGCCATCTTTCTTTTGAGCATTAGATGACAGGAATCCGATTTGCCGTTCAACAGTTATGATCAATTCTGTCCAGCCTCGCAGGACAGACAAATTTCTGCATTTCTGGATTTGGACATCGACTAGGTGTTTTCTTTTCAACATGAAATATGCTATAATTCTTGTTGGGGATTTCATAGTTTGTATAAATAGAAATGTAACAATACTCGGCTATATAGTTGAGTAAAGAGTGGGGGCTTATTATGCAGCTGCTTGACAAAATGCTCAAGAGAGCAGCAGTGAAGTATAACCAGGCCTGCAGATTGCTGTCCCCTTTGAGGGACAGCTGCACCCTCCATGCTACTCCGTTCGGAGTGAGTTATATATCAATGAAAAGATCTTGAAGATATCTTTCTAACAAGCCTTTAATTGGAGAAATCCGATGTCTAGAATGAAAGTTATGGGCAAAACGGTCGGACTGCGCAAGAATGACAGAAATTCCTGCATTCTAAGTTAGGAGTACATTGCCTAGATTTAGAAGTAATGTTATATGGGCATGGTTTTAGTATTTACTATTGTTCGTTATATAAATACTAGGAAGAGGAAGGGACGTACCGAGAGCGTCGTGTGGACTAGGGCAACCTAAATTTAGCGAAGGTCTACAGGTGAGTGATTTCACTATACATTGGTATGGTTTTATGATCGGATTTGATCGTCGGGTTTGTTTATCCGAATTTTTATGAGTTTTATATCGAAGTTTGTGCAATGTTACTGGTTGATATTATGATCATATTACTAGCGTCTTCATTGTTTATTACGTGTATTGTAAATGAAAATATATGTGAATAGAGGAAATGAAGAATGAGAATATGATCAAGACAAAGAGATATTTCAATTATTGACAAACATGCACATTAATTAAGATAAGCAGGTTTATACCAGAGGGTTGCTGGGGACAGAGATACGTTCCGCCCGGGACTTGTCTGGTATCATACCTGGGCTTTGAGATAGGACAGGCCACAAGATTAGTCTTACGATTTTGTGGGAGCACAGTTCGTAGAGACGGCCACCAGATTAGTCTTACGATTCTGTGGGAGCACAGTTCGTAGAGACGGCCACCAGATCTGACCTACGTTCTGTGGGAGCACAGCTCGTAGAGATCGGTTTCAGATCAGACCTACGATTCTGTGGGAGCACAGTTTGTAGAGACCGGTTTACTAAATTAGACCTACGATTCTGTGGGAGCACAGTTCGTGGAGACCGGTTTACTAGATCAGACCTACGAATCTGTGGGAGCACAGTTCGTGGAGACCGATTTTCCAGATCAGACCTACGATTCTGTGGGAGCACAGTTCGTAGAGACCGGTTTACTAAGTTAGACCTACGATTCTGTGGGAGCACAGTTCGTGGAGACCGGTTCCAGATTATACTTACGGTTCTGTGAGAGCACAGTCCGTAGAGACCAGATTTCTTGGTATTGAAATTATGATTTCTTATTAAATTGTTATGTTATTAAACCCGATTGCCAAAATGGTGAGTTGATACAACTGGAGGCTAGGGTAATGATTACATTGCTAAAATAATTGTAAGAACATGTATGTATCCATGTGTTAACATCGAGGTTTTCATGTTTTGGATTTATCAGAGTTTAATGTGCTTTTAGCATGTTATTGACAGAAATAATGCATATGAATTGATTAGCATTATTTTGATACTATTTTATTTGATATTATAGATGTACTTTGTATAGTGATTCTCACTCAAGTGAAATGTGCAGGTAGATGAGATTGAGTTCACTGGTAGATGGCTCTGACTTAGCAGAAGAAAATAGCTTGTCTTTATTTAATGTATAGAATTTTAGAACGCTTCCGCAAGATTTGTAAACCTTGTATAAGATTTTAAATACCTTGTTTATTAATTATGTTTATTTAGTTAATTATTAGTGTCATATGGTTTATATTACACACGACTTATGGGTCAGGTGCACTCTAAACCAATTTGGTGTGACATTACGTCACAGTGTCGGGATAGGGTGTTACATTTCTCCTCTCCCTCAAACTAACTCTCTTTTCCACATACACATTCTTGACCCAACTAACTTGAGCGTCAAAGAGTCTGGGGAAGAAGCCCCTGGACTTCTTTGTTTTGCAGGAGAAAGCAGATCGACAGGTGGGCGACCCCGACATTTCACGACTATTGGACCACCAATCCCGGTAGGAGCTCATGTCCCAATCAGCCACCACTACTACAACATCTTATTAATAGTTGAACTCCCTGCGGGTAGCGACTTTTTTGTCCTCTACCAATTTGAGCATCAACATATATGTATATATAAAGTAATGATATATCGAACGAAAAGATTACACAAAATCAACACACGAATGACGTGGCATCATCCACATGGCATTTAAAAAACAAAAATCGGTGAAAGCATGAGCTGGACGTCCCACTCTCTCTCCGCCTATTCTCTCTTTACACCGTCTTCTTCAACTCCTTCTTCTCTATCTCCTCTATCCTTTGTCTCGCCTCTAGAGCCCCATAAATTCCCGACGACTTCATTGTCCTTTCTCTCTATTCAGCACCTCTCCTCTTCACTTCAACCTTCAAAGGAGCCATTAATTTTGTTTCAGAGCTTCTTCATTTCAGAGGTCTCACTCACTCCATCTTCTTCTCCACTTTGCATCCATGGTGACTGTCCCTCTCTTCCCCTCTGATAACCACAATGGTACCATTTCCACCTCAAAGACCTCCAAAGACTCCACCATTCCTTCTCCCTCTTCTTCTTCTTCCTCATCTCCCATGCCTTCTCCCAGCTCAGTCCTCCACCATTCTCTCTCCAATTCCCTGAGTTCCTCCAAATCACTCGCCACCACCACCGGCAGCCTTTCAATCTCCTTCTAAGGCGAGTCATTCTCCTTCCAATCTAGCAAGGAGAAACCCTCACCTACCAATCCCATCAGCAGCCATAGCCGCAATGCCTCCTTGTCCGGGAACTCTCGGTGACGGGCAACCATGCAACGCCAGCCGGATTTGCTTTCAAGAAGTTTGGACTACTCCTTTGCCACTGTCCACCTCCTCGTGCTCGACGACGGAGATGCCTCGTCCGACGGTGATAGCCTCTTGACCGTGATAGCCCCTGTGTGCGCTTGCGTAAGCGGTTCTCGAAAGGTTATGGCAGAAGACCAATAGCCGGCTCTGCCGCATGCCTGAGCCTTGCTTTCCATTGCCCCCAAAGAAACCACCCACTTCTTTGAAGGTTGAGGTGAAGAGGAGAGGTTTTGAGTAGAGGGAGAGGAACGATGAAGTCGTCAGGGATTAGGGGAGCGCTGGGGAGAGGATGGAGGAGATAGAGAAGAGGGAGTTGAAGAAGACGGTGTAGAGAGAAAATAGGCGGAGAGAGAAAGGGACGTTCGGCTCGTGCTTTCACCGATTTTTGTTTTTTAAATTCCACGTGGATGATGCCACGCCATTCGTGTGTTGATTTCGTGTAATCTTTTCGTTCGATATATCATTACTCATATATAAAAGTGAATAAATCATATTCATTAAAATATTAATAAAAATATAAAAAATATAAATTTTTGTTTTTTGTTTTTAAAATTTTTTAAATCAAAATATCTAATAATAAATGTCTCTCGTTACTAACTATTTTCATAAAAATAAAATTGTTATGATTTTAAAAATTAAAAAAAAAAATCCAGAATTCTAAAAAAAATATCAAAAGTATGAATAGTGATATCTAGAGGATTTATAAAACGAATAGCCCCCATTACATCTTTAGTACAGTGCAAGCAAACCCGTAGGACGCTGCCATACCCCCTAGGACAAGGCAAAGCCACCCTAGGAGTGAGGCACATCTAGGATCTCACGATGGCAAGGTAAAAGTGGCACAGGTCCCAAGAAGCAAGGGTAATACATAAGGAGAAAAGGTAGCTAGGGAAAAGGTACGCAACTAGAGAACTGAGAAAAGATCTATCTCTCCTCCTCCTCCTCTTCCTCCTCCTCCTCCTTCTCCGATCAACCAACTAACTTGATCGTCGGAGCGGACACGGACAATAGAGCCCCACCCCTTCTCACTATTTTTTATGTCCCATTTACAGGTGAACTCGGCGAGAGTGCACTTACAACTAGGTCTTTCCACCAGGAAGATCATCAGTTAGCTGAAAGTCTAAGAAGTCCACGTGGCGTTACTAGTTTACCAGCTAACAAATCTAATTTTATGTTTTAAAATCAAAATTATATGTAACCGATTTAGAATATAAAATATATAGACATATTTTTAAAATTAAAAATCCAAAATTCTGAGAAAATCCAACCTAATTTATTTATTATTTTTTTAAAATTAAAATTATATATACTTCCGCTTAATAATAAAAAAATATAGATATTTTTTTTTAAAATTAAAAAATCTAAAATTCTAAAAAACATATTCCAAAATTCATAAGATAGATATTTTAAAATTATTTAAATATTTAAATAACATTTAATATCAATATCAGACATTTATGTTTACAAACTAACTTTCACCCTTTTTTTTTCTTCCATTTAATATAACTAAGAATCTCATGATCAAATTTCACACAACTACCCTTGGAGCTTAACATTTATTTGTATAAATTTTTGTGGAAATTACAAAAAAGTATCTTGTGGTTTGCGACTTTTTCAATTCGGTCCTGTGGTTTGCTCGTTTATCACTTTAGTACCCTATAATACTATGCATTCAAGGTCGTGTCTCGTTTGGCCCCCCTAGAGCATGTTTGAAGGATTTTCAACCATATGGATGGGAAGATCATCGAAAAATAAGCTAGCCTGTCAATTTTCATACAATTTGGTAACCGTTTGATCCTCCCACTTAACAGTTGAAATTCTGGACTGTTCAGATTCCTATAAAATAAGAACCGTTAAGATGAAGATCCTATAAGTTCCAAAATTATATGAAAATTGACAGTCTAATTTATTTTTCGATAATCTTCCCATCCATACGATTGGAAATCCTTCAAACATGCTCTAGAGGACCAAACGGGACGCGACTTTGAATGCACAGTGTTACAGGGTACTAAAGTGATAAACGTGCAAACCACAGGGTCGTTGTGGTTCAATTTTGAACCACAGGGACCGAATTGAAAAAGTCACAAACCACATGGTACTTTTTTGTAATTTCATGCTACGCCCAAAATTGTTATACACCATTTTATTTGAAATGTTACATTTATATTAATTTTTTTGAAATTAACATTGTTCCTATTCCCAAGTGGGATATCCCCTGTCAAATGCACCTGTCAAATGCACACAATAATGAGTTGTCATAATGTTGTTAGGTTCAAAAATATTGTATAAGAATAGTTATTTAACTTTTAATCCCTTAAATAGTGCCCAAATTGCCATAGGTCCCCTGGGGGTGTGTTGGAGTTTGTGTAATAGTGTTTTGAGTGGGAAATAATGTCAAATAGTGTCAGAGACTAAAAGATAATTTGCCCTTGTAAGAAAGACAAGAATGGAGGAAAATATCACATATATAAGCAAATATATATATATATATATATATATATATATATATACGAGCTGATACTATGCAGCCGACCTTATTGTGCAAGTGCGATCGTCTCATTTTGGCCCACTTGCACAGTGTTTTGAGAAAATCCAACCATATGGATGGAAAGAACATCGAAAAATAAGCTAGCATGTCAATTTTTATACAATTTGGGAACTTGTAGGGTCTTCATCTTAAAGAGTGAAATTTTGAACCGGTAAATTTTTATAAATTTTCACCTGTTAAGATGAAGACACTACAAGTTCTTTCCATCGAAATAGTTGAAAATCCTTAAAACACTATACAAATGGCCAAATGGGAGGCAACTTTACTTACAGAGTAATCCGACCGGTTTTATATTATCACTCCTGATATATATATATATATATATTAATATATGAAAAATAATTAAAAATGGGTTTGATTCGGCAGGTCCACCAAATACGACGAGCCCAAAACCAACGAGCCCGATTAGGACCTGGTCACCAGCCTCCAAGTCCAACGGTCTAGATAAGTAGATAACACTTAAAAATAAATAAATATCTATTTTAAAAAGTAAATAAATAAACATTTTATTTTAAAAAATATAAGATAAAATTAGGTAACAAACCAAGTCAAGGAAACAACCCCTCAAAGCGATATCTTTCACCTCTTTCTTCATTTCAGCACAACCAAACTACGGAGCGAGCTCTGGTCGTCGTCCTCGTTGTCCCTCTTCCGCTTCGCGATTCGATCCTACTCCTCTCTATAGCTACGATCGAACGTCTCACTCTGGAAATCTAATCAAGGTCCTCATCGCCATCTCTTGGTAATCGTGTGATTGGTTGCTCCTTTTGTCTTTCTTGGTGGAAACCCTAGTTTGTTGCGCCTCGAAATCGGGTTGTTTTGTCTGTTTTATTTGATTATTTCTTTGTTTTTGGCATGCTTTTTGGGATGTTTACGGAGGAGATCGGAGTGGATCGAGTGCGCCCGGTTGGACGTGCAATCGGGTTTTCTTGGGAAATCAGGGTTTTCTTGAGTTTTTCTTGTGCGATTTCTGTTTTTGTCTGAAATCGGGCGCGTGAGAGTTCTCTTTCTGTTGCTCTTCTTGGTTTATAATCCTTTTATTCGCGGCGATCCGTATGGTGTGGTAGTGTTACGATGGTATTTGCAGTGGACTGTACTTCCCCCACTGAAGATGGATATAGGTTGTTTGACATTGATTTGATGAATCCTTCAACAAGAAGATTTGCTGAACAGTCCTATTAGTTCACAAGTTGGCAAAGAAACAGTTTTTTAGTGTTGATGTAATGATTTTGATGACTAAGTAGCTAGACATGGTTATCAATGAATTTCAGTCCATCCATTTGCCTGCTCTGTATGTATTTTGCATGTCAAATTGCTTTGCAATCCATTCACATGTTCCTTGTTCCTTCTCTGTTGATAGTGTTCATTTCTGAATTCAATGATTGTTATCAAGGTTATTGAACTGCAGTTTGTTATAATGACAGAAATTATGTTGTTTCCCACAGGTACGGTTGCGATGCATCGTGTGGGCAGTGCTGGCAACACTTCAAACTCAACTCGTCCCCGGAAGGAGAAACGCCCTAGCATTATGTTCTTAGCGATTCAGACAATACCAAGGTCAGTGTTTCCTGAACTTAAATGAGGTCTTTATTTGTTTCAGTTTATTAATGTTAGCATGATACCTGTATTTGTTATTTACTTTATCTTTTACAGTTCTAGGATTAGTTTTACACAGTGGTTATTTACCTTGATTCAAGAATCTCTTCTTCTCACAGCATTGTGCAGGCATTAACTGCCTAGCTGTCTTAAAGACTCCACCACCAGATAGCTGTGATTATCTTTTCACTGGAAGCCGAGATGGGACATTGAAAAGGTGGGCTTTGGGTGAGGATGAGGCTAGTTGTTCAGGAACATTTGAGTCACACATTGACTGGGTAATCTTCTAGTTCCTGCTTCTGATTGCTATTACTTGAGTAATATTGCTAGAAATTCTCTCTATGTTTCCGGACAAAAATGTTCTACATTTTAGCATGTTTATGTGGTCATGGACAATAAGAGCAATTATATTTGAGATTCTGAGCTGTATCTTGGTAGATCTAATTAAGGCTGTTTTTGGTTCAAGTCCAAGTAAAGCATGGTAAAGCTTGATTTTAACTGATTGTGTAGAATGTAGAAGGTTAAGCATTATAACCTTTTTATACACATCACAAATGTTTTGAAATGAACTGCACAGTCATAATCTACAAACTTCTCATAACAGTCCAGAATCTTAATGGTCAAGTCTACTAGTTTTATTTTGCTGAGAAATCCATGAAATTTTGAAATGACTGATATATACATCAGTTGGACTTTAAAGGATTTTAATTGCATGTAATTCGTATAGAAGTCATTTCCATTTGAGTTCAGGGAACTGACACATGATAGTTGATATGCAGAGTCTAGCTTAGTCTATTTCATCTGTTGTAATACTGTCATTAATAAAAAGTACTGTGATCCACTGACTTTGTTTCACATTCCATACTAGAAGGAGCATATTAAGGTCATATTGTTGTTGGCCACAAGTTCTGAAATGACAGATTACTTCTGGCACATTGTCAGACTATCTGGTTTTGACGTTTGTCACCCCGATGAAGTAATACAATTGTCATTGGGTAATGGCATTTGAGTGCCTGTTTTCTTTTGGTACTTCTAGCCTGCATATTCCATTTTGCCTTTGGTCCTCCTTTTGGCTTATGAGCTGTTAGCAACTCACTTAACTCTTAAAGATTTTACTCCTGGTGAAACCTGTGGCTGTTTTGTACTGGTGATTTTGCCAGTGGACATGAATTTCTATTATGATGCGCAAAACCAGTGAAAATTTTTGATGAGCTGAAAGGATCTATTTTTTTCAACCTTTGTGCAGGTGAATGATTGTGTACTTGCTGGTAACACTCTTGTTTCATGTTCTTCTGACACAACCCTTAAGGTTTGCAGCTTAAATTTTAGTCTTTTTCATGTTACAAAAGGTAGTACTTGGCAGTGATTTACTCTGTTAGCTTTTATATTCGACACAGACATGGAATTGCTTGTCAGATGGCACTTGTACCAGAACTCTCCGTCAACATTCAGACTATGTTATTTGTCTTGCTGCAGCTGAAAAAAATGTAATTATTGAAATCTTTAAACCTCTTATGATGTGCAAGTAAACAAACTTTGACTTCATGCATTTTGGAGCTATACGTCTCTGATACTTTTGTAGTACCATGCATTTTAGAGCAATATCATTGCCTCTGGCGGCCTTGGTGGGGAAGTCTTCATATGGGACATTGAAGCAGCACTTTATCCAACTGCTAGATCTGCTGAGACAGTGGAGGATGAAGGTTCAAATGGTATTATTATTTCAGGTAACTCTGGGATGCCTATGTCAAGCCTGCGTTCCATTAATTCAAACAGCAATGTAGCTGCACAAAACACTATATCACATGGATATAGTCCAATTGCGGCCAAAGGCCATAAGGAGTCGGTGTATGCACTGGCTATGAGCGATAGTGGATCATTGCTTGTATCTGGTGGAACTGAGAAGGTATGTTGTGATTATGTCATTAATTAGCTTTTTAGTAAACCATCTGACTCTTTAACATGACAAATTTCTCACATAATTATTACAAAATCCAGATTTGAGTTGTTGCCCAGAAAATTCAGCTCATTTTCTCAATTTTTCTTTCTAGGTCATCCGAGTTTGGGATCCAAGAACTGGTTCAAAGAACATGAAGTTAAGAGGTCACACTGATAACATCAGGGCTTTGCTCCTGGATTCTACGGGCAGGTTGGGATTAATGATTTTTTTGTGTGCCTTTAAAAACAAATATAGCCAATGTCTACTCATTATCCACCTTTCCCCTCTTTCTCTCTTTAGTTTTTCATGAATGCTTTCTCGGTGCATTGGAAAGGGATAGCTATAGGTCTTACTTGGTTGTGTACTTTTTTGTAGATCTGAATCTTAGAATTTGCACTGTGCGTTATAAGAGAAGTGCTAGATGTAGATTCTTTGTCAACTGTGGGAGTCTCTCACATTATCCTTAACCATATGAGAGTATTACACTTATGAATATCACCAAAGTTATATGGGTAAGTGGAATATACAGCCTTTCCTCTAGGGGTGGCAAATTGTGAGATAATTCATTAACAAGACACTGAGTTAAGCGGTTATGGATTTTGTATTATTGTGTCTTCTTTCTAGTTGTGTTGACCCAATTAAGACATTAAAAATTTTGTGTCATAAGGTTGACCATACTTACCCATTTCTGATACATATAAATGATTTAAATTTAAATTTATCAATTATTTTTTATCATGTGATATGAAATAAAAAAATAATCATATATTCATTTAAAATTAAAACAAGAATTAAAACTATATCTACTCTAAACTTATAACAAATTAGCAATTTAACCATTAGCGAGCAATTTGTAAAAATAAAAAAATAGAAGTATAAAAAATCAAGAACAAACCTTAAGCAAAATATTATTATAAAATTGACCCGGATTGGGTTGAATCCAGTGTTTCAAATGTCGGCTTTAGACACTAGGCTATGTGTTGAAAGCTGGCATTTTAAACATCACCTTTAAGCTGTCAGTGCACCAGACTTAGTACTTGGAATGCCGACTTCACTGAAAGCTTCAAAACGTTTTTTTTTAAAATAACCTCCGCACCAGACTTAGTACTTGGAATGCCGACTTCACTGAAAGCTTCAAAACCTTTTTTTTTAAAATAACCTCCCTGGTTTTGCTTCTATTCTTGAATTATAAGTTTTTCCTAGATTATGTGCCTGGGTCCTTTTAAGTGCATGTTTTGTTCAAATATGTTTTAGGCAGGAAAGTCTCAGGTTTGGGAACTTGATATTCCTTTATAGGGTTCATTTTGAATTAGTAGTGTGAGTAGTTGAGCCACGGTTTTCTGGCAGTTAAATCAGACGGCTACAATTCTAATTGTTGCTTTTTCCTGTTATGTGGTTGAGATGCTTGCATTGATAACTGATTTACTAATAAATCATGATTGGTTAATTTATATTTTCAGGTATTGCTTATCAGGTTCATCAGATTCAATGATTCGGTAAGTCTCCTCTTTGTTTCTCTATGTGTGTGTGTGTCACCTGCTTTCGCATTTGTCATTCTCGTAGCTATAGGCAGTAACTTTCATCCTGAGATTTAGAAGTTTAATATTATGCTACATGCTTATTTTTTCTAAAGCAGACATTAGGCCTTTTATTTGCATATTGGTGTAAATTGTAATCAAAAGAGTGGAGTGCAGATTTTTTTTTAGATCTTTGAAGTCTAATGAATCTCACATATGCTATATCAGGGTCTTGATTCATAAGCTATATCATGTGTTCTTTGATTTGTAGTTGCAAAATTACTTTTATGGAATAATTTTTGAATATCTTGATGTAGGAACGGAAAGATGTCTTTGAGAATCATAGAAGGAAAACATTTTAGCAATAATCAATCTAGAAGGATGAATATGTCATTCTTATCAACAAGGAAATCCCAACACCATATAATTGTCAAATAACAAAGCACAAGGAGATAAGCAAATCACATGATTCAAGCTAAATTCTAGTCCTACACCCACGAGAGAGAACAATGTTGTTTTTTATTAATATTGGAGATTGTAATTATAAGAGAAAAGATCTTACCTTTGATGTGAGAATCCACAAGCAAGAAAACTTCACCATTTGGAGTAGACATAGGACATGCAAAACCCCAAAGATATGCTACCTTCAACCACAAGAATAAAAAACTCTCTCAAACCACCAAGAAAAAGCCCTCTTCTTGCCTTTGCTTCAAACTCCTTATTTTCTTTTCTCTCACTCTCTATCTCTACGCTGAATAGACTAAAGCAACTCTTATTTTGATATGAATAGGACTTAAACATTTATCTCTAGACCAACCCTATCTCTAATCATAATTAGAGTAGGACTCAAAACTCTAGTTTGAATGAGTCAGTCTCAACTTTTGAGTCAATCTTAATTATATGTTGAAAATAACATGGGTAAGTTACTGACCTAACCAACAAATTGGGATTTGGCTTCACCTAAAATAGACCCAAATAGACCTCATGCACCAAATATCAACAAAACATTCCTCAGGGAAAAAAAAGTCTCCTTTACTTATCTTTTTATCATTTGAACCTTGTTTTAATGGTGAATGTTTCATGCTTATTCTTTTTTATCATTTTAATTCCATTCTATTAGTTATTTTAGTACAATAATTTGTAAGATTCCTGTCCCCTATTGTTTTTTATTTTTAATCCTTTTATTTTTGTAGTTTATGGGATCTTGGTCAGCAGCGCCAAGTGCAGTATTCTTATGCAGTGCACACGGACTCTGTTTGGGCACTTGCAAGCACACCTACATTCAGCCATGTTTACAGTGGAGGAAGGGACCTTTCGGTTAGTTGCACTTAAAGAATGAAGGATTAAATGCTATTCCAAGACCTTACAATTTGAATCCTGTCTCACCAGCTTGTGTTATGCTTGTTCTTGGATGCTTTTAGTTGTACTTGACTGACTTGTCGACTAGAGAGAGCCTCTTACTTTGCACGAAAGAACACCCAATCCTACAAATGGCCTTGCAAGATGATAGCATATGGGTTGCAACAACAGATTCTTCCGTGCACAGATGGCCAGCTGAAGGGCGGAACCCTCAAAAGGCTTTCCAAAAAGGTGGTTCATTCTTAGCAGGAAATTTATCCTTTACAAGAGCAAGGGCTTGTTTGGAAGGGTCGACTCCTGTAAGTTCTGTTTTAATTCCATAAGGACCTTTACCGTATTTCTATTATCTATCTCACATTGTTGAACATATCATAAATTTTATTGATATATCCTATCCCGTTCTTGTCTGGCTGGAATTATAATTGGAAGACAATTTTACCTTTGTTAGATTACAAGAAGACTAGAATCATAAATGATTCAACACAATTGTTTGCCCATATGTGTGCATGTTATAATAGGTAATGATGTCACGTGTTTCCAGATAATGATCACCAAGAAATTTTGCTTCTTTTATTTTTATAAGTAGCATGTTCCATTAATACAATTGTCCTCCTATTTGAGTTTTCTGTAATCTGTTTATGCTTTCATTATATTCTATGATGATGTAATGATACTTTCTTAGAATATGAAAAGTGATTTGCTTTCTCCCAGGTTCCTGTTTACAGAGAACCATCACTTACCATTCCTGGAATTCCAGGAATAGTGCGACATGAAATTCTGAATGACAGAAGACATGTTCTGACCAAGGTTTGCATTCTGATTATTATGGCTTTATTAACTGATCAGGTGGTGAGTTGTCAACTTATATTGCATAAAACTGTGACAGGACACAGCAGGTTCAGTTAAACTGTGGGAGATTACCAAGGGAATTGTTGTTGGGACTATGGCCAGGTTGAGTACTTATTTATTTAATATTTGTGTGTTAGGTTTTCTCTTTGTTTTCCATTTTTGCAATAGAATTGTTTGTTTTCAGATATTTGAACTTACAAGGCAGTGTTGATCGCACCATTAAAGAAAATAGACCTTATCATTTTCTGTTTTACTTGCTTAACTTCTGCTTTTCTCTTGCTTTTTAGGTTTCTTTTGAAGAGAAGAAAGAAGAGCTTTTTGAAATGGTATGATATAATGGGTTGTAGGTAAAATCATCCAGCTTTCACAAACATCTAAATTAGTTATATGTGTCTCCAGGTGAGCATTCCTGCATGGTTTACGATGGATACTCGTCTTGGAAGCTTGTCAGTCCACTTGGATACGCCTCAATGCTTTTCTGCTGAAATGTATGCTGTTGACTTGAATGTTTCAGGAGCATCTGAGGACCAGAAGGTAATCATAGTAACATATTGCTTTCTAGAGAAACTTCATAAGGCTCTCAATCATATCTCTTAAAAGAGCTCATGGAAAAAAAATTTGAATTACTTGCCCTTATATGAAGTGTAACATCATATATGGTACCTGGCCTGCTTTTCATTTTTGGCTTCCCTCAAACCAAAAAGGTGCCTAGACTCCTCTAATTGGTATAAATCTTATGAATATTCATGTGTATTACATGCACTAATGTAGTGTTCCATTGATTGTGGTTATGGTTGGAACATTTTATAATACATAGTTGAAAGTCTTTGAATTAGTTCAGCCACATTTATTAACTATGTTCAGCATCAGGATGCTTATTTAATTTAACAATTCAAATATCCGGTACTCTTTCTGCCACTTGATTCATTCAAAAAATCAGTGATCATGATTCTTTAATCCAGATAATACTAGCTCACAAATGAGATAATCAATTTTCTATAAAGTATTTTCCACTTGCTCTCTTGTACTTCAATGATCCTCTGTATTACTCCACAAGGGTCATCTTTTGTTGAATAAACATTTACCCTGTTGTAAACATTGTATAATGATGCTTGTTTTGACTCTTGTTTTATCATAATGTGCTTTATTGGTTGTTAGGAAATTTAATAATAACCATATGGTAGTTTCTTTGTAACCATTTTTGGAATCTTGACTTTCTAAAGCTTATATGTACTGCTGAATGATGACTTAATCAGTGTCCACTTTAGAAGATATGCAAATTCTCTTTTTTTTTGTATATGGTGAATTTCACCAAGTATATTTGATGTAAACCTTGTCTTTAATAGAGATTTCCAATAAAGTTAATGCGAGTACGGGTATACCAATCCAACATGTAGAATGGAAGAAGTAAGCAAGTTAATATTAGTGAGTGGATAATGGTTTTTGCAAGAATTAAATGAGTTTCACGGCCACGAGTAAAGCCATACACTAATTCAATGATCATGCTCATGCCATTGTTCAACAATAGTATTATTTCAATATCAATGAAGCACGTATGCAGCAGGAAAAACACTCAATCTTTCAGTTTGTGGTTACAGTTAAACTAGATAATATTCTAGAGATAGATAGATGATACTCATAGGATGGATAAAATGGAAGAACTCAGTGGGTTGTCGGGACAGTTGTGTTGAAACTGGGAAGATGTCGGGGCGGTTGGTAGTCCGACAGGTGGTTGGAGGAGGCGCGTTGACGTTGGGGCTGTCGCGGGCTAACGAAGGTGTCGTCAGGCTGTCGGGGAGCGGTTGGTGTGATCGGATCTAGAAAAAGATGAAGACGAAAGGGTGTTGTCGTCGGATCTCAAGGTAAAAAGAAGGGGATGCGTGATGGTGATGGCGTGGAAGATAAACCTAGGGTTCTCACAACTCGCTTGGGATTCTCTCTTGGTCTCACACTCAAGGGAGGATTGGCAATTCATAAAGAGAGCCACAAATGTTTTTTTTTTTTTTTTAACACAAGGATGCCTAAATATAGGCAATAATCATGAAACCCCTACTACCAACAGTCTAAAATAAAAGATGTAGAAAAATAACATCCAACGGTCCAAAATAAAAGATATAGAAAAATAACATCCAACGACCCAAAATAAAAGATGCAAAAGAAGAAAAGATAATTAGACCTAGAAAAACCACTGGACAATGGACACGGTGTCTCTGTCTTCTACGCTAATAGTAGTGTCCAAATAAGCTTGCATCAATGTCCACATCATCAATATTGTTTTTTTAGTCCTTTAAAAGGACATTCTATTTGCACAATTGGTTCCTCTTGATGTTGAATTTCTATTTTTATTATTTTGTCTAGATATTTTTTTTTAAGGAAAACACCAACCAGCAGTACTGTTAATGCATGATACTGCATAAAATGTTGGAAACATGTAGACGATTCTTTGAACTTTCCATCAAATGTTACTATTGCCATTTACCATTCTCATATGTTGCAGATCAATTTAGCTCAGGAGACTCTTCGTGGTTTATTGGCACATTGGTTGGCTAAAAGAAGGCAAAGGCCTGGATCACATGCTTCAGTTAATGGTGATGTTTCATTAGGGAAGGATGCCTCTGTTCGAAATCTTGGTCACTCTAGAGTAGATGTTGATGATGTAGGTGAAAAACTACGGTATGGTGCTTTCTTCATTTGAGTTCTCGACATTGTCACCTCCCTCCATCATAACAGAAGGCTCACAAGGAGGTCCTTGGAGAAAAAGATTACAGATTTGGATGGGACTGAAGATGAGAAAGATCTCCCACGGTGGTGTCTAGATTGTATTTTAAACGGTCAAATGCCTCCAAGAGAAAACACAAAGTAATTTCTGAACCCAATGCATGCTTGTGCTTGTCGCATCTCCATTAGGTTTATTTGACTCTTTGTAATATTTGGTACTTTTCACCTACAAAACCTTGCATTCAGGTAAGTGCTAGTTTGATATTGAGAATTATGGCAGCATTATATTAACAATTATTGCTATTTCTTACAAGTTGGGTTTGTGAATTTTTTTTTTTTTTAAAAAAAAAACCCCAGTGACTTGTGTAGCCTCGCTTTGTCATGACAATAAAAGTGTGACTGTCATTGTTTTATCATTTGTGACTTCTATTTTTAATTTTTTAGTTAATATGTCAGCAAGATTTTGGGCAAATGCATAATCTCTTATTTTTTTTATTGTGGAACTCTTTAAAGCTGAAACTTTCCATGAAAATATAATTTTTATTTCTTTATTATGTTCTTTTCATAAAGTTATTTTTTCTGCTAGTTGGAATATAAAATTCTAGCACAGTATCTGTTTTCAGGAGGCACTCAAAATTCCCATTTGAGTGGCTTGCTTTCTGTTTTTACCTTATGATGTAAATTCTTTGCAGATCATTAACCTCCACCAATGAAAATGTCCTATGTATTTTCAAAATTCATGTGCAAAGTTTCCCTATACCAGGTTTTCTCATGTGCGGGCCTATTTGTACTGTTGCCTTGTGCCTGAAGCCTGGGGACAAGTTTGGCCTCTCCTTTTTCTTGTGGCTTGTGTAGTCTGCACAATGTTGTGAAGTAGCTCAATGAGGAGGTTTCATCTTGCTTAAGAAACTGAAAATAAGATGGATTTTTAATGCTAGTAGAGAGAGCTACCAGACGGGAATTGATATAACACAAGGACATTGGTCATTGGAAAGAGTTGATTCTGTTAATGTTTGTCAGATCCAATAGAAAGTATTCATCGATTGCACTTGGAGCATTATTGATTGGTTTTGTAACATGTTTATTGTTAGCTACAGTGATGTCATAATCCTGTTTAAACTTGTTTTCTTTCTCTTCTTTAGGTGTAGCTTTTACTTGCACCCATGTGAAGGTTCAAATGCCCAAGTACTTACACAGGGAAAACTCAGTGCACCTCGTATACTGCGGATACACAAAGTAAGCATGGCTTTTGTTCCTGTTTTGCATCTCACAAGAATAAGAATAGTTGCATCTTCTGATAAGTGGTTGAAGTAATTAATATTAACAATTGGATGCTTTGTGATCATGCGGTAGTCTTGTGAACAGGGATTTTTTTTTTGACACAATTAACTTCAAATTAGACTGAATAAGATGTTCCTATATTCATGTGATGTTTATGTTAATTACACATGAAATTTGTTATATATGATCAATCTTATACTGTATTATCCATTCGAGATTGGAGTGCCATGTGTGAATGCACTCTATTTGAAGTTTTTTTTTTTTAAAAAAAAAAATGTAAAAAAGCATTATGTTAAAGATCTTGTGTAGATCCAGAGAGTTTAATGTAATGCAGACAAGTATACACTCATTTGAAGGTACAACCGATAGATGAGCTCACATGAGTTTCTGATGACATATGCAATAATATTCCTATAAAAAGTAGGACAGACTTATGTGACAGAACATTCACATTCTACTTTGTTGACTATGATATATTGGTTGTATGCAATAATACTCCATTTTTTAGTTTTGTTGCAGTGAGCTGCTATATGATGCAGTTTATTAACTATTTCATTTGATTCTTTAATTGGGATATATATATTTCTGATGCTTTTGTTGCAGGTGGTTAACTATGTCATGGAGAAATTGGTTCTTGACAAACCATTGGATGGTGGGAACACAGATGGAACATTCGGTCTAGGAGGGTTGGGTGGTGGACCATTGCAGCTTCCATCTATTGAGGATGGCTCTTTTCGTCAGGGATTAAAGCCCTGGCAAAACTAAAGCCATCCATAGAGATTTTATGCAATAACCAGGCAAGTTTGAAGAAACTATCTTGAGCAAAAATTGAGGCTGCATTATAAATGTTGATACTGCCTTCAATTCTATATAAGTAATGTAAGGGTGTAAAGACTAGTGTGATTGGGTCAAGGCCTACATGGGTCAGGATCAAAATGTTGATGAGCTGCCTGGATTTTGTTTTGAAACTAGTTTCAAACTTGGGGAACAATATTAAGGCAAACATGAGCTGCTTGACCAGGCCAAGCTGGGGGTGGTTTGGCCTAGGCTTGACTCAAGACTGTTAAATAGTAAAATACCATCATCTAGATTCTTGGTTTGGCCCATATCAACTCAAGCCTTTTCTCATGGCACTTGTTGAGGAGGCAATATGTAGGCACATTTTAGATGAATCTGCTGTATCCCCCTGGATCAGTTTGCATACAGTATGCTAAAACTAGACCAGCAAGATAGGGATTTTAGAAAAGAAATGCTACTATCGTT
The DNA here is from genome assembly GCA_026586065.1 of Dioscorea zingiberensis. Classification (NCBI taxonomy): domain Eukaryota; kingdom Viridiplantae; phylum Streptophyta; class Magnoliopsida; order Dioscoreales; family Dioscoreaceae; genus Dioscorea; species Dioscorea zingiberensis. The sequence continues at coordinate 59,156,961 of CM048821.1, forward strand.
CTTTTTTCTTTCCCATTGTTTCCCATGATCTTTTTGTCTCTTTGGTATTTTTGATTCCTTACCTAGTCAAATGATAACAGGTCCTATCACCAGAAATGAGTTTGGCGACTGTGAAGGCTTATATATGGAAGAAGCCTGAAGATTTAGTCCTCAATTACAGAGTGGTTCAGACCAGATGATTGTGCAAACACTGTGAGAAGGTTAGGGATGTCCTATGCTTGATAAGTTGTAATATCTTGTTTGTGAGTCATCTTTTTTTTTTTTTCCGTTTGGCTTCATAGCTTCTATTGAATCCTCTAAATTTGTTCTATTTTGGGCATATTGCATACAGTTCATGCAAAGCTAAGAACAAGTCGCAATCAACCAAGAGCCAGCCAGTGCTGAGATGTACAGACATTTCCAAGCATATTAATTCTTCAGTGCATGAACTGTTCTCTGACCTTCCATTGACAAAATTGAAGTTCAGTCTGCCAACCGCGGGCGGGTTCAGCCTGGAAGTTCCTGATGATGGTGCTTTGCATATTTCTCTCTCAACTTAGTCTATTTAAAAACCATGGAGAAGCATCCCAGCAAATCTTATCAGGCCAGAGTATCTCAGAATCCCTAGGTAGAAATAGTGACAATGCCGAAACCAATTTTAGCTGTGAATTATGTCTTCGCTCTTGAAACCTCAGAGAGGCAAGTTCCTCGAAATAAAAACACAACTCGTTGCATATATATATTTTTCATTTTTATCCAATGACTGTGAGTTGGATACCGATTTTGATCACCTTGTTCTGTTCATACTTTTGGACTCTGCTGGTGTACAAAAATGCTGGTTATGAGCCCAATTTTGGATACTCATGATGAATAACCTTCTTTGTTTGCTTCTACAGTGCTACTACACTCTCATCAGGATGTTATTGAACATTACTTTGCAGGCACGGCGAATATAATTATACAGAGACGCATGCATTTGAACCGCTCATTAGTATAAAAATAGACTGGTTGTTGGCGGGATATGGTTTCTTGGGGGACTTGTTTTGATGCGCTGATACTTTTCAACATTCACATTGCTTGAATTTTATTCTTAATTTTTTTATATCTTCCCAAGAGCATGTATATCAATTGTGGTTCAGTAGGGATGATGTGTTAACAGTTCACACACACTAACAAGTAACATACTAACATCTAATCTTTTGAGATGTTTGGCTGTGGGTTTTTTATACATCCCTCTCAACAACTCATGACTTGTCACTCCACGGCACAATGGAACTCCAATTAGAGACATATAAACACAATGCACTCACTGCTTCCCATGTATAGGAACTAAGAATCCTCTTTGGTGACTCTCATGGCTTCCACAGAGCCTGCAAAGGATGCACCTGAAGTTCCGCCACCCACCGGAACTCCGGTGGTGAAGGCCGAACCGGAGGCTCCTCCAACTCTGGTGAAGGCTGAACCGGAGGCTCCTCCGGTCCATCCACCACCACCTCCTCCCTTCAATCTATTCAAGGCTGACTTAGTACTAAGGCTAGCACTCTTTGCAACCACTCTAGTCTCACTAGTTCTCATGGTTGTTAGTAAGCAGACCAGAACCTTAAGTTCACCTTTCTCTCCTGTCATCTTTACTCTTGATGCCAAGTTTGTCTACTCACCTGCTCTCATGTAAGTGAACCTCACCATCTCACTCCTTAAATTTATTTATGCAAATATGTGATTGATATTTATATATAATTGATCGCAAAACGTTAATTGTAGATACTTTGTGGCGGCGATATCAACTGCATGTTTGTATAGCATAATCTCCGGCATAGTGTCAGCTTATGGTGTCTTCAGACCATCTCCGGCGAACAAATTAGTATTTCATCTTGCCACTCTTGATGCGGTAATTGTTTAATTAATTTAATGTCATGTCATATGTTATCAAGGTATTTAGAAAGTTGTTAAGTGACTAACACTAGACTAATTTTTTGAGAAAGTTATGTGGACTATAACTATATGTGATGATGTAAGTCATTAGATTAATATACCTACTTCAGTAAATAAAAGGGAAATAGTTATAGCCACCAACTTTTTGGAAAACAACCAATCTCTATATCTTGCAAGCCATCTATCTCTCTCATTCTGTCTAAAACTAAACACATGTTGACAAATTTTCTTTGGTCCACTTGGTTTGGATTATTTGCCAAATGGAAATGATGAAGACAGATGAGAAGACTTTGACTATGTTAAGGCAGTGGTTCCCTTGTGTTGATATAATTAATGTGGAGCCTAATTTATGAGAAAAAGTTTAATCTTTTTGATATTTGGAGGACATAGACATTAATAACTATAGTTGTCTCATATATATATAAACTGAATAAATCCTACCGGAATGACCTAAATCATTAATTTTTCTCAGGGATCAATCAACAGCCACTTTATTTTGAAATAACTCGAATTGGATATCAAACATTCGATAAAGTTCTATTCAGCTTTTATATATATCATTATTTATATAATATATATGATCACTTAGAAGTACTCATAAGATATAGAAAGGCATGCATGCAAGGTGAAAAGAAACTTACATGGTTTTGAATGCATGCATGCAGGTGATGGTAGGGTTGGTGGCGTCGGCGACGGGGGCGGTGGCGGCGGTGGCATACATCGGGCTGAAGGGAAACTCACATGTGGGTTGGCTGAAAGTATGCAACATGTATGGCAAGTTCTGCTCATACGTTGGGAGCTCTGCGGCCGTCTCTCTTGCTTCTGCTATCATTCTCATCTTCCTTGTCATCATCTCCTCCTATTCTCTCCATCGCCGGAGTAGTACTGCTCACTAGCCAGTACTTCCTTCCTAATTAATTTATAATCCTACTCTTTCTTAATTAATTGCATGTTCTAAAGTTCTCATTCATGTTAATGCCATGCCTTGCACCTCATTAAGTTCATATATATATATCTCTATGTAGTTTGCGTTTGTCTTTGTAATTTGAATCATGGTTTGGATAAATATATATATCTGTTGTTTTTGGAATTAAGTTGGATTTGGTTTGAATGAGATGATCATGTGTATATATGTTGATTGATTTTTTTTTTAATTTTTAATTTTTATTTGGATCATGAATGATGGTTAAGTTTGGCATCCATGCATGATGCACCTATGAAATGTTCATGAGATTTAAAAAAGGGCAACCCGGTGCTACATAAAGTTTCTATGGGTATACTGGAAAGGTCAGACCGCACTACTCAGATTATAGAACTACAAAATTAAAGTTTTTTAAAAATTATTTAAAAATAATGAGAAATTAACTAATGTAAACACAAAAATAATAAAAATTACTTTTTGTGAGTCCAAATTTGAAATTTTAATTTCGACATATTTCATTGGCGAATCTGCAAAAAACCAACAATTGAACTGAACTGATGCTCGGTTTGAATTGGTTTATGATTTTTTTTCTTTTTGATAGAAGGATTTATAGAAAAGGGTTTTAGTTAAGGTTTTTTGTTTATTTTTATGTTTGGATATGTTAATTCCAAAATACTTTGTTAACAAGAGATGGGGAGAAGGAACGCCACTTGTGTGCGTTCTTTCTTGCCGATAACACTCCGCTTTGAAAAGGTCAATGAAAACCCTAAGACTTCGCTTTGAATGACGGCTGCTATGATTTTTGTAATGTATGGTATGGTATTATAATTATTGTTTATCATATTTGGAAAAATGATATGGTATGGTATGGTTAATTAGTTGTTTGTGTTTGTTTTGATAGTATGGTATGATTGCTAAATAATAAAATGACAAAAATACCCTCAAATACAAATTAATATGAAATCATGTTAAATTGAAAAAATTGATTATATACCCTTCAGAAGTTTCATAATTACATATTTACACCCGAAAAAAAAAATCATAATTGCTTGTATACCCCTGAAAAACATGTTGAATTATGGATATGCCCATATTGTTAGGTTTCGATGATAGAAGTTAATTAGATGATTTTAACCATGGTTACAACTTTGGTTAAGGGTTAGAAAATTTCCAAAATACTCTTCTTTATATATTTTAGCTATTTTAAATTTCATATTTTTAAAGGGGGTATTTATAAATTTACAGTCAAACAAACTTTTCAGGGTATATATGTAAAGGGTATAAATGGTTATTTCAAGATATTTACCAATGCTTGTTAACTATATACATATTTTTACTATATTATTTAAAAAATATGTATGGAATTAAGTGTTTCTATTTACATGGGTAAATACTTAATTTCATAAAATCTATTTTGGGGCATTATACCCTAAAAAGCCCTATTAAATCTCAACAATGAAAAAAATTAAATCCAACTAAAGTGATAAATAATTCTTATTGGAAATCTTACAAAATATACACACCCAAATTATTAATCATTAATTTAAAAATTAATAAAATTTATAAAAATTATAATAAAATTAATATACAAAAATTAACAAAAGCTAAAAACTTTTTGTGAGATTTATAACTTTATTTGATTTTGCTAGTGTAGAAGAGGGGATTGAAACAACTTTGTAGGGATATTTTATGTATAAAAAAATTAAAACCATAAAGAAATTAGCAAGACTGCTATGGATTTGCCAACAAAAATCTGGCAGTAGCTTTTAAACACACGGAAAACCATAAAAACCAATACTGAAAATTATATAATCATCCGGAAATCTTCAAATGAAAACAAATAAAGAAAGTAAACTCATACCATACATTAATATCATTTAAACTACTAAGAAAACCAGCTGAAACAAACATGCACTTATATAAATAGGAATGGTGTTTTCTTATAATTATAACTTCTAAAATAATTCTCTCCATAAATCTTTTTTTTTTCTTTCTTTCAAGAAGTTTCCTCAAACCACCATCTTTTTGGCCATTCTTCGCCCATTTATTTTTAAATCTGGCCTAAAAGTTCGGCAATACAAAACACCCCTTTTTATCCTGAAAGAGCTTAACTTATAGAAAAAGTTTAGCTTCCTAGGATTCCCGGTATAAGCCAAATACAAAGGGGCCTAAAGCTTTTTCTCTAAAAAGTTCTCTTAATCAAACTAAAAAACCTATTTTTTCATATGCCGTGGTGTATCCTAACATATCGTCACTTCGGCCTCATACCATCCCATGGTAATGTAGGACATATGACCCAATGGCTGAATTCTAAGATACCTCGGGTGATCTTCCCCTACGAGTGAAGCATACCAATGCGCTAATGTCAGTAAGCTGTACAAATTGCTAGCGCAAGTTATAGAATTACAGTACAAACGAACCCTCGGGATACTTGCTGTGAACCGGCCCGTTTTGGCTGAATTGTGCAAGGTAGCCTCTATGTAAATTTTATGCAGCAAGTAAAGGTAAATCAAGTATAATTGCACAAAGTATACTACTTTTAAGACTACTTGGCAGTATGTATCTTGCAGAACGCACCATGTTCAATCCAAACATGCACTTTAGTTCAACTTTTTTACAAAAGTACTTACAAAAACCTCATATTATCTCTCCAGTCCACATCCATTATGGCCCTACCACAGAACACACACAGACCAAGAAGTGGAGTGAGAAAAGCGCTCATGGCTGGAGAGCAGACTACGCAACGACTTCTCTGCGTGCTTGCTTTCGACCCAACTCATTGATTCAATAATGGCCCCCAGAATACTCTTCAGCTTGTTGAATTGAATCCCTTTCATGTTTGTCTTCCTTCTCACAAGCCAAGGAGGGTGATGCTTCTCCATCTTTTGTCTCTTTTGTCTCTATTTTTCCTCTCTCTCTTCCTTCTTGGCCTCCCTTTGTTCCACTCACTTCTCAATCTCCTCAAAAGAGAGTTCATTGGTGTGTGCTAAAGGTGCCATCTTTCTGCAAGATATTGAAGTTTTCTTGGAGAAGGTTTTTCTGCTTCCTTTGCCGTTTTCCCAATTGTTTTTTATTGCTTTTTTTTTGAATTGAAGTCTCTCAGGTGTGGATTGGTGAAACAAGTTAGGACTTTGGTTGTCAGTGGCATTGTAGGTCCCTATCTCCCTCTGTCATCTTCATTCTACCAAATGGATGGCAGAACCCCCAAAACTAGGGTTAGAACTAAAACATGGCATCCTCCCAGCAATAGATGACAGGAGTTCTGTGAGGGAATGCTAGTGTCAGGGATGCTTGAATTAGCTTCACCAAGAACAAGGATTGAGGATTCTCATATTAGAAAAGAAGGCATCAGTAGACATAGATGCTGGAGATTTTGGGGTGTGCTTTATGAAGATGGATTTGGAACAATGAATGTGTGAAGGACTATTTGATGCGCGAAGCAAGATCATTAGGCCGGACGGCTGGCGGCCTCAGTGGTTCTGCCCCTGTCGAAAGTGTGGAAAGCCGATAAAAATGCTCCTTTGCTGCTGTTCCCAAGCGCCAGGTAAACTTTTACTGCTGCTGATTTTAGTCTTTGAAGTTCATGTTGCTTTCCATATCGTGCCAAGCAACACAGGATTGAAATTTTGATGTTAAATGATCAATTTGCATACTCGTCAACAATGGTTCAGCTCTTCTAGTTAATTGTGCACCATCCTCTCATTGATAAAATGAGATTATTAATCAGGACTGAAATTTAGAACACAAGCTGAAAGATGGGCCATGTATCCAATTTTTTGGTCTTTTCTGTTTATAGTTAACAAGCTTGAACTTGTAGGGGCTGGATGGCACTGGAATGGGACTCATTTTTGCATCACAAGTCTCTTGGAAAAGTAAGGCACATCAGCTTGGAAATACTTAGTATGAAGAAGCACTTTTTAGTTTTCTATACATTAAACACACACTCACATTTTTCAGTTTTAGTTCCTATGATAATGTTCTCTTCAAACTATGTAGGGTTTTTTGAAGTTAGATGCATGCACATTATTCCAGCGTTGATGATCGCGACACGCATTTGAAGGTTAAATCTCATCAAATTCCTACTTTGAGTGTTTCAACTTTCAACTCAAGCATCATTTTGTTCTTCATATTCTTATTGTTTTTTGAATCTTCATGTTTTCCAAGGACTTGTGAGCTTTTGTTGAAACACACAGTTAGATTTGGAGCAGCAGGCAATGTCTCCAAATAAAACCACAATTTATCTTCTTGGAGATTCACTTGGGGGTTGCTTTTAGCACCTTTACTATTGCCGCTCGCAACCCTACAATTGACCTCCTTCTCACACTTATCTTAGTCAAACCCAGGCCGGGGTATATAGTTCTTATGATTCATTCCTTGATTGTTAGTGTTCAGTCTAACACTGATTCACTATTCTTGTATTGTAGCAACATCATTTGGCAAATCTCAAGTGCAGCCTTTTGCTACCTGTCTTGAGGGCTTACCCGAAAGCACCTCCTTCACATCACTGTCCCTTTATCTTCTTAAGCTTCGTAATGGGTATATATAATATACATACTTCTCATTGTTTTCAATTTTATAGAAGATATATGGGCACGCGTTTTTACTTGTTCAGCCACACCCCTTGATACTAACAATCAGTAGAGGAACCTGCGGAAGATGGCAAGTAGACCAGTGTTCCAGATGACCTTGCTCCTCCACAATTACTTTCGCCATGAATTGGTTCTAACAGTCTGACCCCTCTTTGCTCCCATATCTTTCAGTATGTACTTGATAAGCTGCTGAACTATCTTTCGATATGACTTAACAACAAATTCTCTTTTGCTTTCAAACTGCTAAAAAATCTATTAATGGCTGTGTTGGAAACAGGATTTGGCAGATATCATACCAAAGGAAAACTCTTCCTATGGAAACTCAAGCTTCTCAAGTCAGCTGCCGTTTATAAAGCTAATTCTACCGCCTCTTCAAAGTAGTAGAGGCTGATGTTTTAATTTTTAAAAAGGTTAGAAACTCTTATCTTTCTTTTGTTATTTGTTACCTTGACTTTACTCTGGCTGAGAATTTTGCTTCTGGTAATTCTAGTGGGAAGGATAACCTTCTACTCAAGTGGAGACGAAGCAGAGGCTACTTGTGTTCTTTGTTGAAGAAGAATTGTAAGGAGGTCGCTACTTCAAGGACAAGCGGGTCATACCCCTACCGTTGGTCAGCAGCCTTTCCTAAAATTGAGATTTACAATGTTATCACATCTTTTGCTTCTTTTTAGAGAGAATTAATAAATGTTTTCTCTGATGCTGGTGCCATTAGGAAATCTTTTTGTGTATTGTATTGATCTTCTAAACTAGAAAACAAGTGTTGCATTTAGAACTGAAACTATTTTGATTATTATTAGGCAGCATCGTGTTAACTATGAACTGAACATAATTCATTCATATTGATCATTCATTTATTATGTGAAGATGGGATTAATCTACTGACTGTTATCAAAGGTGCCTGCGTACATCGGGCTCGCTCCAAGAAATGCAACTATGTTGATGATTATCTTCCTAGCTTTGTATGAATTCAATAAGGCATACGGACATGACAATAGAGTGCACCTTATTATATTAGTCTAAGTAAGAGTTTGAATTTATTTTCATCTGTTACGAATTCAAATGAATATCTCAGATTGTTTCGAAGTTGTTACAAGTCCAGTGGTCCTTTCAACTTTGAAGATGGAAAAATTGTGAGGGGCCTTGATGGGATTCCAGAGGAAGGTCCGTCCTATTTGTGGGTTATCATATGCTGATGGGTTCTGAACTTGCCCGGCTTTATATAGAAAGAATTCTTGAGGGAGAGAAGGATTTGTATCCGAGGTATTGGCACATCCACTTTTGTTCTCTGGCATCGCTAAGGCCCTTGCGACGGACGGAGAGTTCTCAACGCTTCGATTACATGAATGTCTTTGGTGCGAGCAATCTGTTTCTCCTCCGGCAACATCTATCAGTTTGCATATCAAAGAAAAGCTTTTGTTCTTACCTCCTATCTCTAAGATTCGCTGGCCTTTCCACGAGGAAGTGCTTGGCGGTAGTCTATCTTATTTTTTCATTGATCCGAAATGAATTACTGAGCTTCAAAATGTAGCATTGTATGAAATAATAGTAAAAGAATAGCACAACATAATTGTTGTTATTTCAGATGTATTTCTTATATGCAGGGTAAGAAGAGGTAATATAAGCTGTTCTGGCCTGACCAAATTGAGTTTTAGTGAGAATGGCCGCCTTCTGCTTTGAAGTTTACAATTGCTTACCATTTGGTGGCGTAGTCGGGAAGATGATATAGCCGCAGGTAAAACCATCAAATTTTTTCAAGCTTAATTTCATCAAAGCTAGCTAAACAAATCAGTAATGCGTGATCATGGTGGCAGCTATTCCTTGACTATGATGATCTGATCGGGAATTCCTTCCACCAAAAAATTGCTTGAAGATTTTAACAAAGATGCAATCAGATTAAGGTATTATTCTCTCTGTTAGAGACACAGTTAATTCTATTAGTATCAGGTTTAGTTTCCAAAATTTCCTGGTTGCAGGAGGGATATTGGAGGGAATTATCTGACCAAGAAATGTACATTCCTGGGCTCTTGCCAAAAAGTACCCGGCCGGTTTTATTACCTATATTTGGCAAACCATTCAAGACGACATGGGATGAAAAGAGCTTATAAAGAAACAAAGACATGGCAGAGTGCACCCATGTACTTGCAGATCAAGGTCCCTCTGAGGCCTTCCAGAGGAGAAATATGGGTCGATTTAAGAAGAAAAAGAGAGGGAGGATCCCTACAGGAGTATCAGTACCAAGGATTATGTAATGAAAAGTACTTGGGGATTCAAGGCTAAGAACAAGCCCCGGCATTTGATTTCTAACTCACACAATCAGTGACAACACAAACAAAGACGATTTTTTGTACATAGGTGGCAAGAATCACCACAATTCTCATTGTAATCTTTTAAAACCTACTGGATCTCATTCAATGAAATGAGATATGGTATAAATTCTCTTGCAGTGCTGGGTGTAATTCTCTTTTTATGAAAATAATTGAGATGCTCTCTTCCATTTCTGCAGTATCTGGTTCCATTTCTCTTTTCTACTGTGCGGGAAGCACCAGAATCCAACCTTCTGAACTGTATATTAGAAGAGGCAGACCTTCGGGATCCCAGCAAGTGAAGAAGCGAAGCTAAGAAAACCTCCATGGCTAATGGCAGGTTCCGATTCTCACCATGCGGGGAAATGGCCACAATGCATCTGGAAACTACTGAAGCACACACCATGCTCATGGCAAACCTGCTTTTCGCTCTTGACTGCCCCTCCAGTCCATAACAATGGAGGAAAAACAGAATCGAAGAGTTCATCAGTGAGGGAAGGAGAATAGAGTTCCCCCGGAAACATACTGCAAAGACTCCAAAGCCAGGCAGAATGAACACAACAACAATCCATGGAAGATGCTTGATTTCTTTTAACTTTAGAAGCTTCATCAATGCCTGCTCTCATTACTGAAGGTTGTATTGGAGAGGCCAAGCACTTGCTGGTTGGACTTTTGCCTGCTAATCAACCACTCAGAAAAGGAACCAGTGCCTACTTCTCCACCATTCTATGTGAAGAAAAATCGATTATATGAACACCACCACTCCATGTGCGCAGAGAGGCTGCAAAGAAGTATGGTGGTAAATTCATATGATCGATGTTTGTTTTAGAGATACATGAGTATGATGTATGTTTGATGTACTCCATGTTTCAGCATGGATATGTGCTTCTAATGTATCTGTTAGTACTCTGTGAAAGAGATGAGAATGAGAAACATGTGCTTCCAATGTTAACAGTGTTTACTTCCCAACTCCAACTCTCATCAATGCAATATAAGCAATAAGTCTATAAAAGATGAACATGAGGAACATAACTCCTAGAGCCAGGCCTTGATGGTCTAATCCTGCAAGCTTGACTACAGGGAAATCAGCAACCCTGCAAGTCCTCTTGGGGCCACACTCATATACATCATCTTCCTTGTACTGTGAGGCAAGGAGGAGCTTGAAGGTATAGAAGACAGAGGAGAGGTATTTGATCCATGCAATGAAAGGAAGCAAACATGCCGGCAAATGTGAAATTCCTCCGGCGAGCATGAAAGTGGCAAAGGCATGATCACCGGCTTAAGCAGTGGACGCCTTCTGGATGTCCATGATTATAGCTCCTCGAAGCAAAGGCCGAGCCCCTGAGTGACCAAGACACACACAAGAATGAAGCCAAGATTCATGAAGAAGCTAGCTGCCACCGGTTTTGAGACCTCCCATCCACAGTAAACAAATGACAGTGTGAAACACATGGCAGGATCAACTCCATTGGGAAAAGTCCACGACTATTCTTACGGCGAAGTATGATGAAAGTCTATACATTCCTGATGATCTCTCCTTGCTCAGCATCAATCTCCATTGGAAATGTGAACACTGCTTTGAAGAAAGTGGGAATGCTCCTCAGAATCCAGTCATAGGAAGAACAGCAATCCAATCTGCATTAATTTAACATCACAAACATTAAATCCGATCATTTTGAACCCAATCAATCAATTAAAAGTGAATCAATTCCAGTTACTTATAGATGAAACAATAAAAGATTAGAATTGGATTTGGATTGAGAATCTTGATAGATAGAAAGCTAACACTTGTTGCCTGTTTATACATATTAAGTGTAATTAGCATGTTAAAAATCCAACATCAAAGAGTAATGAAATGTCTGTTTGATAATTGCTAATCTGATCTTCGGAGAGAGTCTTGGATTTAAAACCAGAGAGCTCCAAGTAAAAGGAGTGATATTGCCAAGACTTGGCAAACAGTGAGTAGGCAGAGAAAGCTTCATGTCTTCTCTCTTTCAAAGTCTCTTCTTATCAACACAGTGTACTGATCCCACCATGTAGTGTTCCACTTGTTTGATTTAACAATCCTGTCTTCTTTCTCCACCCTCTTCTCCTCCTCCTTACTCATTCCCTCTCCATCTCCCTCCTTTCTATCTTCTCTCCCAGATGAAGATTATAAGAGAACACCAACTCTTCCTTCACTGCCTCACTATTTTGTACTTCATATCACAACTGCATTCCTGTTGAAATTAAAGATAAACACAAGCCTAAGTAATTTGTTCAGAAAGAATGAATAAAGATATATATAGTACGGTACTTAAGATCATGAAGGAAGTCCTCAGGAATGTATTCATGATGAAGTTAAAAAATAAACACAAGCTCATAATTTGTTCGAAAGAATGAATAAAAGATACATATAATAAGAGATCGAGGTTGGTAAGATCAAATCAGCTAAAATCAAAGAAGGAAGTCATCAGAGGAATGTGTATCTATGAGTGAGAGTTTAAGATAAACACAAGCTCATAACTTAGTCAAAAGAATGAATATGAACATATATAGTACCATTGGCAAGAACAAGAATTCAGGAAAAATCAAATTGACAAAATCAAGACTGACGTCATCAGGGAATGTATCTATGATGAAATTAAAAGATAAAACATAAACTCATAATTTGTTCCATGTAAGAGTAAGAAGAAAGAATAGTACCGCTGGGTGATCAAGAAGGAAGTCAGCTGGATCTTCATGGGGATAGAAGGAGAGTGACCGAGGCTCGAGGAAGTAGTCCATGACCTCCGGATTGCTTGCCGAAATAGAAGCTGGGTTGCCGTCCGACAAGAGCAAGAGCTAGAAACATATAGAACAAGCTTTAATTCGAGCGGCTGGTGAATCGTCATCAACACTGTCTTTCCTTTGCTGGGCTAAGCCTTCCGACGACGGACAAGATCCTCTGCGCCGTAGCGCGTGCAAGACCCGGATGTCGGTTCGGTTTTAGGAAGAGAAGACGAGGATCAATGAGGATCTCTTGGCCAACGCTGACTCTCTTCCTCTCGCCGCCGCCGGACACGCCCCCGGATGTCCTGATTGCCGGGATGATGGTGTTCCGGCAAGCGGAGAGGCCGAGCTGGGTAGTGATGACTGCGTCGACGGTGGTTGATTTTTTTGTCCGGACGGTGAGGGAAGTACTGGGGGAGTAAGTGGAGGGAGGGAGGTGAAGAGGAGGGTCTCGGGTGACAGTGAGGTGGGGGTAGAGGATGTCGTCTTGGAAGACGAAGCCGCAGTGAGCCGCTTGATGGAGCTGGAGTAGCCTGCTGCCGTTGGAGGTGGCATGGAGCCTGGCAGGGATGAGGACGCAGGAGGAGGGAGTTGAGCCGGCCGGCGAGAGCCGCTCAGTAGGAAGCGCAGTCTTGCTGCTGCCGGAGGAGTCTTCATCATGGCCCAACATCTCTGCCGGGCAGCGAACCTTCCCGGTATGTTCTTTATAATGGTTCTCCAGCCACCGTCGTTCTCAACTTCTTCTTTATGGCTCCTAATTTTGATCCTTGTAAACTACGTCCCACTCAAACTGCATACCATGCAATGCATCAATCCATGCATACCTGACATGCATGATCTAACTAATAAGAAAAAGATTATAATCGTGATATTTCTCTGTCTAAATATATATATATATAAACCTTAGGAGAATTATAGGGGCTTAGATTCGCTGACAGTGGAACCTTTATCGACTTCTCTTGAGATGATGGTACTGTAAAGTTAGAACTAGACTCCATCTCCATCTCTTGATCAATCACTCACTCTCTCTGATCTATCTTAGGTTTTTGTAGTTATGGGATTGCGGTTTTCAATTCTTGATCTCCTCCATGCATGATCTCCTTATAGCTGTGTCTCTAATCTCATCTCTTCTTTCTGTCTATAGTTATAGTATATATGAGGAGCTAAGCATATAGATCAGAAGAGATCTATAGGAAGTAATGTAAGTAATAACTAAATTCACAGTGAGAGTGATCTTTAAGTGGCATATGGTGAATGATATTAATTGGGATGGTATATATATATATATATATATATATATATTTATCCACATGTATATCTCATCAGATAATTATTAAGATTGGTAATGGATACATACTCAGCAAAATGGCCTCTGGGGTGAATTTAAGGAAGGGGGGCACGGGCTAGGTATTAAACCCGTTCCTCGGCCCGGAACCGACTCATAAAACCGCTGGCCTAGGGTCCAACATAACCCTGAGTGTGATCGCGCCGAGGGGTAAAACCGTGAATCGACCTCGCTACTATAACACAAGGCAGCTTAAGTATTATTCAAATTTTAAACCCAACTGCGTGATACTTCATGATTTACCTATTAGGTCGAGCCAAAAGTTGACCTGAGTCAACCTCGGCATGGATTTAGGGCTTTTTTTTCAATTTTTGAACTCATGTATACATATCAAGACCAATTCTTTTTTATTACTTGATGTATTATTATATATTTTTAATTGATTTTCTTACTGTCACGAATAATCAGCGGAAGGGCTTATAACAAATTACATAAGATTGAAGTTCTCTATGCATCAATAAATGAGGTATGATCCTTTGGGCCTATACACATATTAATGTCGAGCAGCCAAGTGAGACTGGTTAAGGAGACACTAAAATGCATTTAAGCATGGAAAAGCTGGCAATGTACATTCCTAGACAGTATCCCAATTTAAAAGTATCTCTCGGTGACACTAGAATATTCACTAAGTAACTAAAAATTTTCAACTCTATATTAAATTATCTTATCCTCAAATATATGTGTATTATAAATTTTTGAGGGCGGCCACAAGTACGCTTCTAATTTATCCTATCACTACTCTCTCTATATATATGCCAAAAATTTTAAAATAATAAAGAATAATTTTAATATTAGCTCAAAACTAAATACATGGAATCACATAGAAATAGTTTAAAAAAATTATAAAAAAATAAAAATATCAAAATATTTACTTAAAGAAAAATTGCAATAGATTCTAGCCAATCCAGACTATTTTAATATCATAAACATTATGTGCTTTGCAGGCATTGGGGCCAATGTTTTCACATTCCTCATAGACTGAGGCTTAGAATGCTGAAAACATTACCACGTTGCCGTAAGAAAAGCATTTATAAGTGTAATAAGTTTGTGAATCCACATTAAGCACTTCTACTCCACATTACTACATTGGTGGTAATATGCATTACACACCAAAGCGATTAGGTGTCTATCCACATTACTGTTGATGGTAATTTGGATCACCATTTTGCCCTCCATCCTTGCAATTTCATATTATTATTATTATTGTTGTTATTATTATTATTATTATTGTTATTATTTATTTATTATTATTATTATTATTACATATTGATTTATTATTAATTATTATTAATTATTATTAATTATTATTTATTTATTTATTTATTATTAATTAATATTATTTATTATTTATTACACTAATTATAATTATAATAATAATATAATTATTACTATTATTATTATTATTATTATTATTATTATTATTATTTGATACTTGATCAAAAATTTGAATACATGTGTTTTTACTTCTAAAAAATGCGCTATAATTAATTTTTGGTATTTAAATAAATTAAAATAATTTTTAATTAAAATTTTATTTTAATTTAAATTTAAAGGCTGTAATTTTTATATAGTATGTGATTTTGGTAAATTTGGAACATTACCAAGCTGCCGATTAATACTGGAACACCAGTAACCAAAATAATTGGCCATTATTATCATATTACCACAACATCTCTGCAAGATATAAAGATTCCCACTCCATTCTCAAAGAGATATCGAGCTTCCTTCACCGCCACAGAATCTCACTATCTCAACCAACGTACTTCCCAGGTTATGATACCTCTATCAGCAATAGAGTGACCCCACACCTGAACCAAATTATAAATATATTCAGGGACTAATTTGGATATTAGAGCCAGACTCAAACATTAACAATGCATTAGAATTCCATCTAATTTTTTTCTTCTTCCTTTCCTAAAATCTAAAACTGAAAGCCATTAGAGACACCTAATTAGATTAAAAGGTAGCCTCTCCACAATCAAATCCATTTAAAACTAAATTGGCTTAAAAGTCCAATTGTTATCCTCATTATCAAGTCTATTATAATCACATATGTAGAACTTAATAAAAGGTATTGATATCCACTTAATTTTTTTCCTAATTAATTAACCCATGAAAAATATTATTATATGGAGTTAATTTAATAATTAATTTTGTATTTATGAGCATAA